>JAGPOW010003642.1:80828076-80841401 GCA_030014935.1 Caiman crocodilus
TAAGAGTAGATTAGATAGGTACTTGGCTGGGGTCCTGTGACCCTGGCACTCGTTTCCTGCCAATTGGCAGGGGGTCAGACTAGATGGCCTGCTCTAGGCTCCTTCTGACCCTAGGTACTATGATACTATGATACTATGAAAATAGCAAGAAACTCAGTGTAGAAAGATATGGAAAATCTGTCCCCTACATTTGCTGTCATCTTGAACTAAAGTTAAACCTTACTTTATATCCTGAAGCATGATTGTTAATATTACTTGCTAAATTTGTGTTATCAAAATATGTGAGCATTCTGGATGTTGTAGTGACAGGGCATTGGCAATGCCTTTGTTTTGTCTACTCAGCTTTCACCTATGACTTTCAGAAAAAGTTTCTGGTTGGAAAAAATAATAGCTCCTTTTCCTGAGGTGAAGAAATAGTTAGGTTCTTTTTTCAGGGCAACACTTTGTAGTCTTCACTTCTCATTTTAGCAGACAGGAGAGAACCTGAAATGATCTTTTCTATCTGACCTTCTGAGCACTGGCTGCTCCTCTGAAGAAAACATGCAGAGGAAACTCTGTTAGAGGGGACGCCTCATAAGCTTCACTTAAAATTGGAGTATTTTCTGAAAAATATCCCTCCCATTGTTAAACTGGTGCAGCTGTAGTGTCATTAGCAGGGCTGGGATCCTTGGTAATATACAAATGGCCACATCTCTTTTTTAAATTCTAACACTGATTACACCCTGTCAAATTTTTCCACCATCACTAACACCAATAAACATGCTGAGACTACAGGAGCATATACCTTTGAAAATACACTCCACTTACATATATGACACATCTTAACATAACATTAAACACAGTTTTGTCCTTGGGGTGAACACAAGTAGTCCTTGTTTTGAAGTGTGCCCAGCCTTAGGTTATGAGGAGGAAACTTAGGTCACCATGAATTGTCCCTGCCCATGCTAACTATTAAACTGCTTCACATTATGTAAGTTAACAAACATATTTTAAAATTAAATTAGCTAACATCTTGCAGCGTAATGCTTTTACTAGTGCAGCTATTTCTCTGTCACGACCCAGTTTGCTGCTGTTAACAATAATGAGAAATTTTTGATAGCTTCCCTAGAGTAGAGACAAACCTATCAAGTTTTCTGGAGCTTCCTGTCATTCTCTCATGTTTTTTTCTGTAGCAGCATACAATATGATTCTTTGTCTCTTTAACATCTCATTTGCATCTGTTCCTTATTCTCATCGACTCTTCTTATTCCATATGCTTGAAACTATCATACCCCTCTCTTGACATAATGGGTTGCTGTGAAAGAGTGTGATGTCACAAACAGGGGATTATTAATTTCAGAATTATGACAAGTGAAGGCAGATGAACTCTTAAAGCAAAAGATCTTGTTTCCTCAAACTAGTACTGGTACTAAAATAAAATAAAAGCAAATAATGAATTCTAAAAATATGGGGCATGTAGGATTTATAAACAGGTAGAATTATTTATAAATAAGCTGTTTAATCATAAGGAAGCAACTATTCTTTATAATAATTGTTCAGTATAACTGCCATTACTTCTGCAAATAGAATCTGTTATAAAACTAAAGCAAAGAATTTCTTCTAGTTTCTTGTAGGTGTTTCTCTTATACAAGAGTTTTCATATTAATTCATCCTAAGGACTTTGGAATAGCACTAGAATAATTATAAGGAGAGATGCTCCCAAATGATTTGGGTATTACAATACTGATCATTGCAGCATCTAACTTGTAGATACCTTGCCTCATAATGGAATCCATAGCTCTGTTAGGCACTTAGGCTTCCTCTTCAATGTATGGGGAGACAGAGTCCAATTCACTAAAGCTGAGTGGAAAGCTGCAAAAGCTTGCCAACAGAAAATACTGAGGAAACAAATGCATCTTTAGCTTTCTACTAGTTGGTGCCTAATTGTCTTTTTGTAGAACAAGCCTTATGGAGGCAGGTGTTGGGTGAGTGCAAGAGAGATTTACCCTAGATTTGTGATGAAAAACCTGTTTCCATGGCAGGTACTGGAAATATTCAGGTATAGAAATATACAGGTATAGGATATATCAACACGGTGAAAAAGATGGATTCAGATAACATTTGAGATTAGAGATATAAACCATTCAGCTATTTTGAAAACTACATTTAGACTCTAAAGGGAGGATTACTAAAGGGCTTTAATTGTGAATTTCTTAAAGTATTCACAAATGCAATCAATTAAAGAGTGAGTTTAAAAAAAAACATGCTCCGAAAGCAAAGGATAATGTCTCAACAGATCATTTACTCACTAGAAATGCAAAGGAACTCCAAAGCCACTGCCAATTCCATGCTTAGTTCCAATGAAAAGCGAAGAGGTTTGCATGACAAAGCTCCAGCTGCTAGAGAACTTCTTTTTAAAGCAAATTAGCATCTAAGATTCCTTCATTGTTTTCCAAGGACAAAACACATTTGAAATGAATGAAACACCATATGATCAGGGCTATATTTTTATTTTTAGTTGCAGGACACTTTCTAATTGGGACCGAAAGGAAAGTTTGAGCCAATGTCTGAATTCTATCAATATCTGCAGCAAAAGTGTAACATTAAATTATATAAGTAGTGAGTAAGTTCCAGCTGAAAAATGCATGATATGCAGCAGACCCAGCACGGAGAATCATCTCTTTGGCAGACTGGAAATGAAGAGAAATAACTGACCTTTTCCTTGAATGGTTTCTACTGGCTAACTCAAGATCCTTCCATATAAAAGTTTTTACAAACAAATATTTCAAACAACAGTAATTATATTTTGTAATCAGTTCCTAGTTACTTGAATATCACTGTAATGGAATTTACTAGCAATTACAGATTAGCTTACCCAAATTAGGATAGGCCTTTTTCTGATTTATCTTTGGGTTTTCTGTTGTATGGATCTCTACAATATACAAACATTTACCACATAAACTATTCCAGTAAAGCGAATTCCATAGTGGATGTTATGAAATCCCTGATCTTTTCTCTAGTTACAGGAAACCACTTTTGGGACATATACCCATCACCTCTCTCTCTTCCTCTTCTGCCCTCCTGCTCCACCATTCTGATTGTGATAGGAAGGATTTCATAAAGAGAAACCTCTTACAACAAGCTCTACTATTCTGACTCTCTCTAAAAACTTGTTCTAGTTCCTCACAAAGAACATTTTGGAGCAGATCCATAGGTAGAGTAAACTGTATCTTCAGTGAAGCCTTTGGAGTTGGGCTTTCCAGAAAAGTTATAGGCTGAAAGTGTATAATTCAACTTATGTACAAGTTCAGAAATTATCAGTTCATGAATAATATAGGGACGCTGGTGAGAATTTTTATTATTGTACAGAATTTTTCAAAAGAAAATGAAATGTATCTTTTAGAATTTTGATCAACTCTGACTTGGCTTGAAAATCAGTGTGCCCCTTTGTTTCACTACACTAAACTACAGACTATGCAAAAGACAGACCCAGAGGAAATCATTTACAGTCTCTAAAAGTAACTGCATTGAGTTTGGGGAGTGTTCTTTCATAGGATGGACGTATCATAACCTTTTGAGAAATCTTTTTCTTTTGTAAGTAAAACTCAAGATAACTTCCATCACAGTATGTTGAAATTTTGACTAGAATTATAAAGGGTACTTTTTCTTTTAGCTAGAGCATATTGCATAGGGAAGCTTAGTTTTGATTGGGAAAGGAATAGGTTGCAAGAGCTAAAAATTCATCATTTTTAAAATATTAAATAGTATTGGTCATATCTATAAAAGATCCATTAGTAACAGAACTGACAATAGTTATTAATCAAAATATTTTTACTGGCAAAGTACCTGATAGAAAAGAAGGTAGGTACTTGGTTTATTTCTTTAGAGGCATTCCCATGACATTCATTATAATAGTGAGATAAGTGAGTAAGAATTAACTAAAAATAGAATGGTATAAACTGAATTATCTAAGTCAGGAGAAATCTGTTTTTCATTGCCATTATTTATTTCATTGTATTCTGCAGGAGTTTGTTTTCAGGACTGATCTTCCATTGGAATAAGAGGCTGAAAATAGATGAGGGGAAAATCAGTAGAAGAATTCCCAGTTTCTTTAATGGGTCAAGAACTTAATCCCCAGAAATTGAAACAGGCAGGAAGGTGGGAGTGGAGGGGGAGAGCAGTGTGGAAGAGAAACACCAGCTACCTATGAGGTACAGAAGTCATTACACCAGGTTGTTAGAAGGTAATCCTAAACCATTTTTCACATAAGAGACAAGTCATAAAGGGAGAGAAAAATGTCCTGCCAAATATGAATTTAGGGAGTTGAAAAGGTAATTCTGCCATCTTGGAAGATAAAGGGAGAATGAGTAAGGAAACCTTTCAGTCCTGTAGCACTGCCATTGTACTCATACTGTTTGGTAAATGGTCACAGACGGAGTGTAGCTTTCAATTGCTACACAAAGGTCTTGAAAAGAGTCCAGAGTGGAATGGATTAATGATGTGGAGCAATAATTCCTGCACTGGTCTCTAATATGTTTTTAGTAACCTGGATGCATCCACACACCTGCTTTTTAGCCTATTTTAATGCGTAATAAATCATCACAAAAATATGAGCTTTCACAAATGCACATTAAAATGGACTAATGCACCTTTTTCTACTACCTCACAACAGAGGTACTAAATTTAATGTCAATTAGTAAAAGTACATTAATGAATGTGTAGACATGCCCACTGTGATGGGAATAAACTGGAAGGTCAGAGTAAGAACTGTTCATTAAGGAAACATCATTGAAGCAAAGGAGAAGCCAGAGCTGAAGTCCCATATTTTGACATAGAATAGACTTGTTAGATCATTTAGTCTTAGACCCTGACTGTGAAGTATTGTAGGCTGCAGAACTGGGCTTTCTTTCAGGCAAAATAATTAACTGAAAAAAGCAGATTTCAATTGACCAAAACTCTGTGCAGATTCAACAAATAGTTTTAATCAAACAACCTGAAAACACTTGGGAAAAATCAATATATTTATTTCATTTTAAAAGTGAAGCATTTCAACTTTTCATTTCAAAATGAAGACTAGACGTACTTATTTTAAATTAAAAAAAAAATAGTATATATAATAGTACATACGATGATTTCCATGAAGTAACGTATTTTGAATATGAATTTTTTTGATCAAGTGACATATTTTGGTTAACCCAAAATGAAAGTTTTGGGGTCCTCGTTTCAGTGATTATTTTTATTTTTTCAGTTTGGGCAGCAAACTAAAAAATCGCTTATTGACACAGATCTAGGAGGGAGGCAAAATGAAGTCCAAAATCATAATAGCATGGTCCAAGATTGTACCATCATTATTACAAGCACTGACAATACAGTTAATTTAATTAGGAGGGAGATGGGAAAAAAATTCCGCGGAAATTCAGCTAGTTAGACATCAATTGTCAAATGGGCCCATGAATAATAAGTGCAAGTAGAGCAAAAGTTTTTCTGAGGTTTAAAGATGTTGCCTGTAACAAAACTTGGCATGGTAAGATTTCTGAACAAGACAGAATCCTTGACGGACCCATATATAAAAACAAGTAGTACATATAACAACAATAATAATACTTAGCATATGCACAGATTTCAAGATCTTAAGGTACTTTACTGAAAATACATTTCTTCTCTATTTTACAGTAAGGCATTTCATACATTTTGGAACAGACTGAAAGTATGAACTTGCATTCATTTCTAGTGGTGGAATTTTTGGGAGACTTCCACCACTAGAAATCTTTCTAGGAAAGGGAGCAATCCACGTCTTATCACCCCCTTTGCTCTACTCCTGCACACTCCACAGACTGTGATGATGGTAGTCTGGGGAGGGCATGGGAGCAGCAGCTAGCTGTTCTGCTTCTCCTGGTCTAGGGAAGTGCAGGGAGCATTGTCTTACTGCTTCTTCCCTCACCAGGAGGGGAGGGAGAAGCGGGGCAATGCCCTTTGCCTGTTCCTCAGATCAGAATGTCCAAACAGGAGATTCTAAATAAAGCTCCAGATTATTCCTTTTAAAATATTGCTTTTCTTAGAAGTTATACAACTTCAGTTATTCTGCTATAGCTTAAAGTTGGTTCATGTAATCCTCTCATCCAATGGAACTCCAGCAGGAATAGGGACAAGTAACTTGAATAAGTTACTTATAATAACTGCACATCCTGGTCCCTCTCCAGGGAGGTAAGTACTGTAATAAAAACTCTAGTTTCTTAAATAAGGTGCCTCTCAATTTGTAAGTTATGAAGGGATGCTTTGCATCTTACAAAGGGTGCTCTGAGTCTATATATTTGAGGTTGATAACCACTAGATTAAAGTCTTGCCAAGTACCCATTCTAAATACTGCCTTGTTATAATAAGTTTCATAGCTTAGTTATAAGTTGTATGAAACTACTTTCTTCCACCTGTTCTAAATTTGATACCTTCCCACCTTTGCTGAGTGTTCTCTTCTTATATTATGAGCAAGTATAGTTAGCGCTACCTGTTTAATTTTCTCTCTACCAATTGTTTATGAATCCCCATCAATCCTCCCTATGCCTGAGGAAGGGTGTTTGTGCCAGAAAGCTTGCAAATAACGTTTTTCCATCTTTTCAGTTGGTCTAGTAAAAGATATCACATCTACCCAAAGAACCTTTCCTGCCTACATCCTTAGACCAACATGGCAACAACCAACAACCCTGTCAATCCCCCCTCTTTTTCTTCTCTGATCAAGACATTCCTAATCATATCAATCTCTCCTCATATGCACACACCATTCTTTATTTCCTGTCTTTGAAGATTTCTGTTTGACTATATTGTTTTAAAAATTTGAATTGAATTGAATGTTCAACATTTTGAAAAAACTGTTGTATTTCAGGGGAGGATTTACCATAGACTTATACAATGGCATAATACTTTCAGTATTCCCACTTATTCCCTAAGTATCTGAAGTATTTTTTCATTGTTGTGCCGAGCAGATGCTTTCACTGAGTTCTCCTCAGTGATGCTCAGATTTTTTTCCTGCATAGTTACAATTAGTTTAGAAACCAACATACTATGTGATTCATTTTCTTCTTCCGGTGTGAATCCCTTCCTTTGCTAACACAGACTTTCAGTTGCCAAATTGCCTAGATTTGTTATGATAAGTAAGAAATTTAAGCAGACTGAGTTGTAATTCCACTATCACTTTACAGCTTATTTAAGTTTTGTGGGGTTTTTTGTCTTGTTTGAGAAGAAACATTTTGAATTACTTTGCATTAAGTTATTTTTCTAGTAAGTACTGATTTAAAAGCTCATTAACTTCAACAGAAAGCCTTGCACTGATTTCAACAGACTGTGGACTCAGCATTAAAAGTTTCATTGGCCTGTCATTCAACTTCCAACATCAAACCTTTACTAAAACAATAATGCAAGTTTCTAGGAGTGTTTCAGTCAACTGGATTTTGTTCAACTTAAGCCGTATTTGCTTTTTATACTTGAAATGAGAAAAGGGAATGTGAAAGTAAAAAAAAAATGTATTATCCTTGCATTTGCAAAGGATGTAATTGTGATAAGGTGCATCTACATGCGTAATCAGCACATAGCAATAAAGTCTGGTGTGGTTTGTGCCAGAATTTATTGCTCCTGGGTGCAACACTTACACATGCACCCAGGATTGCAGCACATTGAGCCAGGGTGGAACAGCCCCAGCTTGCAGAGGACCTGGGGGGTCAGCCTGTCAACCCAGAGCTGCTCTGCCTCAGCTCAATGTGCAGTGGAGGGGCTGGCTGGGGCACAAGGAACGTAGAGTGGGGCTAAACAGCATGGATAGCACCCGTGCACTCCAGTCAGTCCCAGTCATTGTCTACACGTGCTTTTCAGCACACTAAATAACTCTGCCAGAGGATAGTACTTGTCCGGGACAGTTCTGTCCTACAGTGGATTTAATGATTTTACTGTGCCCTAATAGGGTGTGTAGATTGTGATGCTTTACTGTGCTAATTAGTCATCTCTATAGTAAAGCATGCATGTAGATGCACCAATACCAACACAAGGTTTATAGGAGGGGAGATCAAAACAGATTCCTGGGACGATTTGAAACCATTACAACAAAACAAAAGTCTATATACTCCTTAAGACATGACAGGAGCACGTTTTGTGAAGCTACTATCTGCAGCTGCCCTAGAGAAGGTAAAACAATATATCCGTGGTGTGTGCCTTGGGAAGGTGCAGTGAAAGGACAGGGATTTCCTGGCAGATGGAAAAGATTATGAGAACAATGTGTTGTTGTCCTTTTGCTGCAGCTGTGGATTTCCTTAATGCCTTTTCATTTTCAGACTGTTTCCCAGATTTTGTTGTAGGTATGCATACCTTGTAACACCTCCATCTGTCCTTCAGGGTACTTGTGTAGGGAGTGGTGAGAAGGGCAACAGTGAGGTGATGATGAAATGTCAGGCAGCAAGTTTCTCTTATGGAGGCTAAATTGCCTCAAGTAACATTATAGATGCTAATCTGCTGTTAGTTCCCAAATTTTATTAGCTATATATGCTTTAAGTGTGAAAAGAAAAGTTTTGCAAAATAATTTTTCTGCCAGCTGCAAGGAATAAGATAATGAAGGAGTATATGTACGTGAGTATATGTACATGAGATGACAGTAAAGTAATCTGTAGGGACAGCCTGCCCTGATGAAATAATGAAAAATCAGTAATGGAAGCTAAATCACTGCTAGTTCCAATTAGAGGAGCTAATTAAATGGGCCAGGTTCAAACAAGCAAAATGTGGTGGGTGTCTGTCTGGTTATGCTGAATGCTAACCATGAGCATGAACATCTGAAGAGTAGACCTGTCAGATTTGTGACAGTCCTTAGCTGGGAAAGTGTTTGCTTAAGAAGATGACTGATGGAGTTTGTAGCCAAGAGATGAAAATATGATAAAAGTAGAGTTAAGAACAGATGGTGAAACAGGAGTTGTTACAGAAGGACCAAACATACCAGTGGACAAAATTCATCCTTCTCCAAGGGACCAGCACAAGGTCTACGCATCCCTCGAGTCTCAGAAATAGGACTCAAGTGGAACGTAGTCTTTTTATGTAGCAATGACTGACATCCAGTGTGAGGTCCTTTCCTTGCACAAATTGGCACTATGGATGTATGAATTATGAATTGCTGTGGAACAAAACAAGGGAAAAAATTGAGCAAAGCTCTAAGGAGAGGATGGGTGTGCAACAGGTTCCTTTCACTTGAGTATATATAATAAACCCTGTATGCTAAAGCTCTAGATAATTTAAGTGTTGGCAAGGTTAAAACAACAACAAAGCCAAGGAATGAAAAATGAGCAGAAGTAACTTAATAGGAAAAATGAGGGCAATCTGTGGACTAAAATAACTTAAAAATGTTCTTCTCTTAATATAGAAGAAAGAAAACTGGGGTGCAGAGTGAGCAATAGAATTAGGCTAATGAGAGAGGGAGTCTCAAAATGAGACTAGGAAAATCCATGTGACCTGCCAGCACAGATGAAAAAAAAAGGCTGTAAGTAATGCTTTTGGGAAGAATATTTGGTTGAAAAGAACTACATTAAGTGAGGATACACAGATCATAATCTCTTTGGTGTTTTGGATTAGACAGCTCTGTAATGCAGACATACATCCTGCATTCTATGATCACAAAGTTTTGCTACTTGTTACTGGGTACATGAGAAGGAGAAATCTTTGGAAAGGGATCAGTCCTCCTCTGTCTTTTGACAAAAGGAGGACAAAAAGCCATGGCCAGAAAAAAGAAAATGTAACTCTTTAAATTATCAGTGCTGTTCACACAAAAGTCAAGCAATGAAACAGCACTACGAAGTGGTTTCTACAGATCCACTGATAAGATTTTTTCCCCTTCGATTGGTGTTTCTGTCACAGTAAGGGGTTTTTTTTTGGCTTCTCCCCTTCCCTCTGCCCCATATAAACAAGATTTATAACAGATTTCCTGCTAGAAATGAAGGGAATGTGACCTCAAGAAAACAAACACACACACAAAAAACCTTGCACATACTCCTAAGACTAGAGAATAAGAATAATTACACCTAAGTGAGAGAGATGTCTGGTTGATTTCCACTTGATACCTATTTTCACTTTGCATAATGGAGAAAACCCACAATTCTCAAAAATACACTAGTGAATTCAGAGAATAAAATAGCCCTTATTGCAGGATGTTTGTAGGCACCAAACCAGAGGGCACTGCATGTGTGACTAAAGGAGGAGCAAGATTACTACTGAACTTTGACAGAATGCAGCTTTCAGCTGAAGACAGATGGGTGGAATTCTATTTCTCATGTTTAAAATATGTGGCCTGGGCTCCAAAGCAGTCTATTTTATTCAGCAGTAAAGGCCCGTGTCAAAAATAAGCTTTGCTTTGGCATTTGTACAGATAAAACAATCCTTTTGTGATTTAAGGTATGAGTCACTACAGGAGTTGGATGATAACAGAATTATTAACTATACTAGTATTATATCTGCCAGCTGCAAGTGGATTTCCTGATTTGGCAACTCAGGCTAGTGCCAAAAGCTGTTCTCCAAACAATTGTCTTTTTGTCAAAAATTGGAACCATGTGGCCAAAATCTTGGGGGGTTCTTAAGCAACTATACCTGACCTCTCAAGAGTTTGCATCACACTTGTGGGTACTTGAATAGATTTATTTGTTTTTTTCCTGGATTGCAGAGGCGCCTGAAGAAAAAAGACATATCATATGTCTGCATGAATACATAGATGTTCATGCCTGTGAGGTACATAGACCTTCACCCTTGCCTTCATGCAAAACTGATTATAGCCAGACCTAGGCTTTAACACCAGTCATATTTGGAGAGGTGGCGGGATTTCACATATGCAGATATAGGAGAGGAAGAGGAAATGTTTCTTTAGCAAGTCAATTTATCACTAGGACTAGGGACAGACATTCAAAAAGCCTGAGCCTGAACTGATTCAATCTTTGCAGGTTAGTTTAACCTGGCTAGGCTGAACCAGTCTGTAACTACACAGACATCCCTTCTGGACTGAGAAAATGCAGGCTCATGCCTGCAGTGGCTTAGGCTAGAAGCTAGGGGGTGCTAGAGCAGCTCTCCCTCCCTACCACAGTGCTGAGCTGAGGCAGGGGGTGGCCAGGCCGTGGCAGGATGCTGATTAGGGATAGGTTTCCCTCCCTAACCAGAGAGGGACCCAGCAGGAAGTTGATAACAGAGCATTTAATTACACAGCAAGGAATTACACAGGGAGCTGCTAGCATTTATCAGCCCATCAACAAAACAAAGCCTCTCTCATTAGTTCAAGCTCTTCTTAAACTACTTTTTCCAAGGAAGGAATGGAGGGACATTACCAACTACCTTCTTGATTAGCTCCAAAAAGCCCTAAGCTGACACTATTCTGTCTGCTTGTCTCGTCTCCCACAGCACAGACCATTGCCAACATGTGGTCTGCTAGCTAATGCTGAGAGGTATCTGTGAAAGCAGAGGGGAGTGGGGAATCCTTTGTTGAGCAGGGAGTGGTGGGATAGGGAGAGCAGGAGATGCCTAAGCCAGGCAGATGCTGTTGTACCTGCAGTCTCTGCTGGAGCTGCAGCCAAGGAGCAGAGGGGAGGGGCCAGCCCTGCTGGGCTAGAGCAGAGAGCAGAGCCCCACCTAGGGCTACAAAGCACCTGGGATGCTAGGGGATTCTGATTTAACTTAAACTAGGAAGGTGTTTGGGACAGACATTGCATAAACCAGTTTAACTCAAATCAGTTAAGTCTGACATTACATTCATCCAGGTTTATCTCAAACTGGTTTCAGTCATTTTCAAATTGGTTTATGTGCACTGAATGTCTATTATGTTAAAGGTTTAAACCAGTTTCTGATCACTTAAACTGTCCCTAGTTTTGCTGTGTGAATCTGATTAGATGTCTGTAATGTTGGAAGGAGCCCAAGCAAACTGGTTTTATTTTAGAGGCTCTCAAACTATTCAGTGGGCTACATACAGTAGCGGCCTGAGATGCCTACACAGCACTGCCTAACTTAGGTGTCTTCCTCCAGCAGTGAAATCTAGAGCTGTAGGTTAGAGACCCACTCTCTCTTGGCAGTGCGTAGGGAGAGTGAGGTACTTCATAAAGGGCCAAGCAAGGAACTATCCAGAGCCAGTCAATAAAAAATACACAGGCGTGCATCTGAATGCCCACTCTTCTCCAGAGTTTAGGCATGTGAATTGGTTGCAGTCTTGTTCCTCCATCCATATGGGATCCAGAGGCATCTATAACTATTTCACTGCTTTCTTTTTAAAATGCAGTTGGGAAGGAGGAAAGCAGCATCTCATCTTTATTTAATAGCCTAGCAGTTAGAGTACCTGTTGAGGAAGTGGAAAACTGTGGCTTTGGGGAAAAGAAGGGTTTGAAGGATCCTGATCCAGAAAGAAATGAAACCTAGGAATGTCCTAACCACCAGGTGATAGGTCAAGTTGCTGACGTTGTCCCGCTGTCCACCAAATAACCGGCTTTGGGCCATACTCACAAGACTATGACTGTATTTTGTCCAAGTCTTGTTGAATATAAAATACCAAAACAGTCTTGGGAGCAGGGACCAGAACCCAAGACAACAGAATTGTCACTTGCAAATCAAGAGAACTGAGTATTGGATTACTCTTTTTTGTAATCACATTTTTGTACTGGAGAGGTCTCACCTGGAGTGCTGAGTCTAGTTTTGCAACCCACGCTACAAGAAAGATGTAGATAGAATGTACAAGGTCCAGCACAGAGCAAAAACAGTGATTGTTGCTATGCCTGGGACACAAGATTTATGAGGAAAGGCAGAAAGAACTAGACTTATTTAATCTGAAGAAGAGAAGATTAAGGGGGAAATCTGATGATCACATGAAGGGTGATTATGAAAAGGTTAGAGATAGTCTTTTCTCTGTGGCTGTAGGGGACAGGACTAGGAGCAATGGCATCAAACTGCAGCAGAGGAAATTTAGTTTATAGTTTAGCAGGGCCTTTTTGACTATGAGAGTAGTCAAACATTGGGACAGGCTATGTAGAAATTGTGGAAAACTTCTGAGGATAGAGATTCTGGAACAAGTTAGGCAGGCACAGGGCTCGGATGGTTTAGTCAGGGATGATCCTGCCTTGAGCAGGGGATTGGACTGTCATAGGCCAGCTGGGTGAGTGTATTCATTTGGATCAAGGAGGCAAGTAGGGAGTGGAATAAAGGCAAATTTACTATAGCTTACACACACACACAGCAGTTAACAGAAAGATAAATGCGATAAGCAGATAAGGCAACATAAAAGAGCTAGTAGTAAAATAATAACAACAGATAATAATAACAGATAGATCAATCTGTCACAGGCCAACTGGGCACTGTGAGGG
>JAGPOW010003642.1:80841501-80876408 GCA_030014935.1 Caiman crocodilus
CTACCCTTACCTGGTGTAACACTTGTTCCTCCAGCTCCCAGCTGTTCCCTTAAACAGGAATATTAGGTGGGAGATGCATTTTTCTGTTCAGTAAGAAACTAAGTGCAGAACCAGGAGTAACTGAAATCAGCAGAATTTCTGTATACAATTCATTCTCCCTTCCCATTGGTTAATATTTCTCTCTCTCTCTCTGTATATCAGGGTTGTTCTGTGTTGCCTTGTCTATTCAGATACTAGTCCTGCAATGAACAATGCACTGGCAGACTTCTAAGTCTACGTAAAGCCCATATTACTGGCAGTGGGGCTCTGCATAGACACAGCTGTCTACCTCCACATTGCAAGGATTAGAGGCAGACACTGTAACTTGCTGGGATCTCAGCCATCTGTAGGAATGTAATCTAATGACCATAAAACAGTGCATGTTAGTGGCAGCTGTACCAGTAATAAACACTACTCATGGTGATGAATAGCTATCCTTATCTACAAGGAAACTTTACATTTTATCACCTGGAAAGAAGTTGATAAAAGCTTTTTAAAATTTCCCAGTAAATAGCAAAATTATTCTAAATAGAAAACCTAATCTTGTTTGTGTATGTGTATATACAATTTACAAAGCGTGTTATTTGGTTATTGTTTTTTTCAAATTGATTGCCATATAAGTTAAGATAACCTATAGACTAATTTAGTGTATTCTGAAGAATTGTCCTTTCCCAGTGCTGTTACTGAAGGAAAGTAAAATCATTCAACTCTGATGGAGTGTTTGTGTGCTTTTCAGCAGGCCAGACCACTAAGCCCTTTTTATCCTGCTTTGGGCATACAGTAGTAAATCAGGCAAATGAAGGAAGTAATCAGAACAATCTGTTTAAAACAAAATTGCTTGACATCCTTGATACTTTATAATCATGCATCAGCTAGCACAATAGCTCTTTTGGGAGTTTGGGATAAGCTACAGCCAGTAGGCTATAATTAACAATAGTGCCTGACCTTTACGGTATCGTAGTTTTGGCTTTTCCTTTTCTTGGTTTTAGAAGTATGAGGTCAGTGCGTGTCTGGTGAAAAAGGCAGTGAAGTTCTAGTTCTCCTACCCCCTTTTGCTGTGACATAATGTTTGTGTCAGTGATTTGTGTTTTATGTGCATCTATGGCCACATCCTTTTGCAAATCCCTTACTCAAATGTCAAACCTTCCCAGGCATGCTCATCCATTCTGATGAACCAAACAGGATTATGCTTCTCTCTCTGCAGTCAAATCTATGACACAAATTTTAATTTGATAACTAAGATAAACCTCAATGTATCTTGCTATTAAAATGAAGTTAATCTACAGTATATTTTTTAGAATGCCTCTTCATGTGACCTGCACCACAGAACAATGACATAATTGCTCTGTTCTTTCTCTGTCTCAGCAAAACTGACCCTACTTGGCAAAAAGATAGGCTGCCTGTCCTCCTTGAAAGGAATAAGCATCAACATGAACAAATAATACCAATGAGATATACTCAAAAGAATTTCTAAATCATTAGCCAAAGCAACCTTGCTAACCTTACAAGCATCCCACAACCTACTCTTTTTAGCAAATGTTGTCAAGGCTTAGGGAAGCTCTAAGGCTCTAGTATACAGGAAGACTGGGCAGCTGGCCTAGGGGAACAAACTGTTTAATTACTAGGTTGTTGTGTGAGTGACTGTCATCTGTGAAAAGAGGATGTTTTTCAGTTTGTCCTTGGCAGCCAAAGCTTTAGAAGACAGTGCTAGAAGCTAATCGCATTACAAATTAACTCCCCACCAAACAATTCCTCCACCCCCCAAAAAAACCACAACAATTCTCAAAGTTGTGGGTAGAAATGTAAAGAAACAGAAGGGATTATGAAGTTTGGATATGGATCTGAACATCTTCCAAGGTCAAGGTTGTCTCTCCAATTATTAAAGCTTATATAATGTATGCCTTACTTGAATAACCCCTAAAATCAAAAGGAAGTCTGTATATGTAGAAAGTCTGTATCTTTGCTTTCTGTATATCTGCAATTTATGAATGCTTATTTGTGATAATGGTAAAGTTCTTCGTCTGTGGTTCCCAGTTCCCTGGAGATGAGACTTTTTATTAAACAGGGTGAACAAGATTAACTTTTTACATTAGGTGAAGTTAGGCCCATAGCACCAGCTATAAAGCCACAATTTTGTTCCATCTGTATTGTTGTGCTCGTGATCATTACCTTCTTTAAAAGATTTCACAAAAAATGTGCCTATATGAAATGTATTAAAATGTATTAAAAATGAAATGTATTAAAAATTGTGAGACTATTTGATTTCAGTATAATTCAGTAAAATGATATGTATCAACATTAAACATATAAGATGTATAGTCAAAATATTAGGTACATTAACTTATTGTTAAAACAGATTAACCTGGCCTTTATATCTGAGTATATGTATATAGATTTAAATGTGTCCAGTACCAAAGCAGCTTTTTTTTTGCTGAGGAGGCAGCTATCTGCTACATACCAGCACTTGAAAAAACATTGTATTCTGCTAAAAGAATTACATTCTTAAATTTGAAATATTCTGAAAATGTTCTCTGTACTGCTCATCTTCTTGTCACAACTCCAAAAGCTTCTGGATAGTAAAATAACTGAACTTTATTCAGTTTCTTCACCAGGAAGGAAAAAGAAAACCAGCCCACACAACTGCACTTTGTCATTTGCTGTCAAAATGACATGTTGATGCCTCTTGCCAGGAAGTAGCCTAGCAGTATAATAAAGCAGACAAAGCAGTTCATCTGTTCAGTATTCCCATTAGAAGTTCTGAAAAATTGCATTAATTTGTATTAAACAGAAAGATAAATTCCTAAGTTACTTAACATGCTCAGAGTTGTTTAATGACCACAGGGTGCCAAAGCCATCAATCCATTTTTGGGTACTTACTAAAGTCCTATGACACTTTAATTCACAGGACTTATAGGCATATTGGATTTTAGAAGGCTACATAAAAGTAACTTGGTACCATTAAAATTCAGTATGTTATGATAAAGCCATTCACCTGTTTTGTATTGAGAAGACAGAGTAGGCATACTTTTTTAGAGTAAGAAAAGCAGGCATACGTTCATGGAAACAGTCACATCAGTAAATAGAACAAACTACAACCCTACACCTTATTGCCTTTGTGTTGGGTTTAGAAAACATTTTATGGAACTCAGAACGTGACTGATTGTAGCATTATTGTAAGCAGTCTCACTCTTATAGTATAATTGCATCTGATAGAAATCAGGACTGCCTTTTAGGGATCTTGGAGAGGGAAAGGGATAATTATTTTAGCATCTTTATGGTGAAGAGCAATTTTACAATCTCTTATTGAAGGTTAAATAATAATTGTTAGACTCTGACCCCATGCAGAGCCCAATGACCAGGGAGGCAATGATTCGCTCATTCATGGGTCCTGTTACTCATTAGCCAGAGCAAGCAGGGAGCAAATGCTACACACATTGCTCTCAATAGCTTTATTCAGAATGGAAACATTTTCGAGCAAAGGTCCTATAAAAACCAACAAACAAGGACCTGCACTAACCAATAGTTTTTCCCACATTTATACATTTTGGTTCATGCTTATTAACATTTATTCCACCTACATCCCTCCTTGTTCCACCCACTTCTCCTCCCATCTCAAGCTCCACCCCTGTTTACTGTTTGCTTCATCAGCATGGGATTGCCTGTGCATTTTATTGATTTACATGTCTTTTTGCTATAAGAGCATGTCCAAGGACCTTGACTTTAATTCTTCGGTCAAAGGGTGGACTTTGACTAAAACCTGGAAGCTTCTGGAGGCTTCTTCACCAATCACCATTCACCTTTTTGCATATGTTTATTTTGGGTTCTGTTACCAGTTATGTGTTGTTTTTCACATTCCAGTCTGTTTCTCTGTCCCATGTTGTACCATCTTCCACATTCCTAAAGCTTTACCTGATTCACAGCACACAGACTCACTTGAAAATGGTTGACACAGTTAAGATGGTTACTTAGCATAAGCAAATGGCTGACTTAGATATCATTCTGCTTTGTGGTCAACAGCTTTTGCTAGCCACAGGTTAAAGCCTTCATTCAGCTGCAAATCCAGTGCTCCCCAAGATCCAAATAGTCACCCTAATAATAATATGTATTCAAGATAGCTTTCCATCACGTGCCTTCTAATGCATTTTCCCCCCTACATATTGTGACAATAATGCAGAGATGGAGCATTGTCCACTTCAGATCTTATTTTGCTTTTCAAATCACTAAAACATTTCTGCTTAGATTATACAATGATCCTAGGCAAGGGTAGCATTAAGACATGCAGAATGTATAATCGAACCAGCTGAGCCAGTGAGAGTCCAGAATGGCATTAGTAAATGTGCAACTGCTAATGTTTGTCAATTTTTGTGCTGCCATTAATATAGTTTAGTGAAGAGTCAAGTTCCAAAATGCAAAACCCACTTCTGACCTTAGAGGTTTTAGTATTTCAGTTAGAACTTTTAGGCGGCTACAGAACTGGAAAGATTTGAAGGATCTTTCCAATTGTATCCATTATTTTAAAAATTGCACCCCAGATGGTCTTGTTTTTGCTGAGCACACAGCTCTCTCTTTTGGTCATGGAAAACATAAGAGGCAGTTAAAATGGTACAAACAGGCAGGGGGTAGAGTACTCATGCAGAATGGGGACAGGGCCTGATTGTTCCCAACCAATGTTTGAGTCAGTTTCTCAATAGAGCAGCACCTGTGGAAGGCTGTAAGAAAGGTGAACTGCTATTTTGTAATTCAGCAGCTTCAGCATTCTTCCAGTTTGCAGAGATGAAGGGGCAGAAGAAGGTGGGCTTCTGTAAGCAAGTTATTCTATATTGAAAGGCTTGTTATTCTTCCTCAACCTTACAAAGGGTTTTTAAACCCAAAAGCTTGCTTAAAATATTTTCCCCCAACTATGTAAGTTGGTCTAATAAAAGATGTCAGATTTACTCAAAGAACCTTGTCTGCTTATGCCTGAACCTAACAATCGTAAGAATTTGGGCTATCCCAATAACCAGAAAACAAAATGAAGAGGAAATTGTGCTTAAGTAACAGTGTCTGCTGTCTGTTAAATGATTTCAAAGCAGAAGAGCTCAGCAAGGGTTGGGGCAGTTGTTTGTCAGGTTGGTTTTCAGCTTCAAATAAAAAAACCCACCTGAACAGCTCAGAGAAGCCTGTCAGGCAGTCTAAAAGCAGTGCTTGTGCAATGCGCTGGGGCAGGCCTGTGCCTAAAAATAAATAAATGACCTAACAGAATGAACATTTCAAAGCTGCAGTTTGCAATAGCCAATCAAGAGGCATTGCTGCTCTGATTTACACTTTCTTGCAGATAGGAGGTAAGGTGGATTAAAGTCCAAAACTATCACAGGATAAATGCCAGTTGTTGGTCATGTCCTTGCTTTCAGATTCTACTTTATATGGAATTTCCTTTATCCTTGCCTATCCACAAGCTACCTTCACTTTTAGTTCTTGCATCTTCCTATTTTTATTGTTGTGAAAAGAGAAACAATTGTTTGAAATTAATGTTGCTGGTTTTTTTGTTGCAATTAAAAAGTTTTTTAAATAGCCCAATTTAGAATGTTTTAAGCCTAATTTTCTTTAATTTAGTCTTGTAGCTTTTAAAACATTTTTGACTTGTCTTACACAGAAACCACTTCTAGTAATTATATGTTCTCATATGGAAAATGGCAATTTTAGGATGTTTGTGCAATCAGTTATTAAGAATATTAAAAAGATTTGAAGTACAGAAAGGGACTGTTTCAAAAAAGATTTTTTTTTGCATAAATTTACCAAAGAAATACACAAAACAATGGTTTATGTCTGTGCTCATTAAATTAATTTCAATTTTAGCAAACATCGTTTTAGTAGTATTTGAGTACAGTGTCAGGTAATTCCCTCAATGCAACAGATTTAATTTTACCATCTTGAAACAGAAGGCAATACATTTAAAAACATATTCATGTGGATATTCACTTTTAAAGAAATGAAGTTAACCTTGAAAAGAGACAAGTTAACATTGTTTAGGCTTTATATATCCAGCAATGGTTTGGTTTCAGGTCTGTTTAACATTCAAGTTTAAATGCTTCTGAAACACATGTGAATTATCACTGTTAATTCAAGAGAATAAAACAGTATTCCCAATTATTTCAACAGAACAAATGTGTCTGATCCACATGTCCACATTTTTGTTTACCCTGGTTTGTGTGGCTGAATAATTATTTATCCAAGGAAAAAAACAAATCCTATTACTTCCCAAAGGCTCTAATCCTAATATAGTTTACCTGGAAATTTGGCAGTTCCTCCATAAAGAAATTAGAGAGGTACTTAGCCATATTATTCTTGTGTTAGGTAGAAGGTAGAGCAGGATTGTACCTCAGGGCACTTATACACATGCTCTAGGGTGGGGGTGGACAGGTGTTTTAATTAAAGCAGCTTCCAGGAGCCACTCTAATTAAAATGCATGCAGGGTTTGTGCATTCAGTGTCCTATGGTTCAAAATGGTGGTAGGGACACTTTAAGTAAACCTTGTTTCACAAGATTTAAAGCGTCCTGCCACCATTTTGAAGCATGGGATACTGAATACACACTGGAGCATTCTGACTGGAATGCTCCGTCAGACTCGATTAATCAGAATGTGTCGGAGCACATGTAAAAGTGTCTTAAGGTGCCACACAGCTGTACTGCATAGAAATTAGTGACTTGAGAGATAAGGGAGCTCTCTAAGGGCATATGTAGATGAGACGGGGGCCCTAAATTGAAGCAGTGAGTTTTTAAGAACACTGCTTCAATGTACGGCCCTTTAAACCCCTGTGTTGTGCACACACTCAAACTTACCTGCCTCTCTGGCAGTGGGAAGGGGAGGGCAAGCTGCCAGTGGGCAAAGCAGTTCCTGGGCAACAGGGGTGGCTGATGCTTCCCCCAATGGCAGTGGCAGCCCCTGCCCTCAGGCATCCAGCTCTGGCAGTCCTGAGGGGTGCTGCAGCCACAGAGAGAAGCACTGGGCCACCGTGCAGCTCAGGCAGGCAGGCTCCGTGGAAAAAAAAGGCTCACTGCTTTTCTTGGGCAGAGCCTGCTTTCCTCGGCTGCTGCCAGGCTGCCTGCATGGGCTTCCTGAGGAGCCCCGAGCTGCATGGGGCTCGGTGCTCCGCTGAGCGGCTGTAGGGCAGCAAATGAAAACTTGGAGGAAGAGTTTTAGTTTGCTGCACTCCAAGTCATTTAAGGTGCATTACTTCATTGAATGTGCTACAGCAGCTGGAATTACTGTGTAATGTGCTGCTGACATGTGCAAACACCAGCACCATTAAAGCACTGCAAAAGCATTTAACCCGCTTTTAATTGTTATGTATACATGCCCCTCGTTTTGCCTACATACAGCCTAAAACCATAAATTGTGGTGGTTCAAACACTAATGGGCAAGTGTGATTAAATAGGACTGATTAAGAATCAAACTAAAGGCTTTGCTGCAGAAAGGGGTCAATTTTCAACAATGTGGCTGTCGTCCAGGAATGCTACATTTGTGAACAGTTATTTCACTGTCAGCAGGTGTTTTTCTGAAGTAAAGAAAACATCTCATGCTATGTAAGGTCAGAAACTGACTCCCCTGTCTGGGCTTTTCCCTTAATAATAAAATAAAAAGGAAAAAAAAAGAAACCCTTCTAGGTTGGATTTGTTGCAGTTCCCACCAAGACTATGAAACCTAGATCCGCTCCTGTGACTCCTGTTTGCCTTGGAGGAAGAAATTAGTGAACCTGTCTGCTTCAGTGAGTCAGCAGAACCTACCTAATAGGGTGGTGCAACGTTTCAGTTGCTGATTCAATTTGGTGGAAATTTGGCTTGATTCAGCAGCTGAATCTCCGAATTGAAGCAGGAGACCCTTTAATCTCTCTGAATTAAATTGGAACCCTCTGAACCAATTCAGAGAGATTCAATGATTTGGACATAGACACAGGTCTAAATGTTTTTTCCTCATACATCAAGGTACCAGGTGGCTCATGAATGCTGAGATGCTGGGGTGGATGGAGCATCCCATGGGAGCGCAGGGGGGGTTCCCAGCACACCAGCAGCAGACCCAGAAATGGACCAGAAGCACTTCTGGTCCACTTCTGGGTCCATTGCAAAGGACTTCCCCCCCACGGTCCCCTTCTGGGTCCACCACCCGGGACATGGCCCCCCCGCACTCTTGTGGGATGCTTCATCTGCCCCACCATCTCAGCATTCACGAGCCACGCCTGGTACCTCAAGGTATGTAGAAAAAGCATTTAAAGCTGTATCTATGGCTGAGTCGCTGATTCTCTGAATCAGCATTGAATCTTCAGATTTGGATTGGCCAAATTGAATCAGCACGGTGATCCAAATCAATGAATTGAATCACTGTCCCCTGAATCAGGCCAAATCTGAATCCAAATCAAATATGGCCCACTTTGCATATCCCTACTACCTAACTCTTCCCTGCTGTGATCAACAAGTAACATGTTTCAGCAAACAACAGCCTGTTACACTGAATGTAGGCAAACATCATCTACATCATTGAAACATTCCTCTGAGCTGGTTTAAAATACCCCTGATGCAAATGCATTAAAAACTATAATACTCTGAAACCATTCAAGACAAAACAACATTTCTAGTTGCCATTTAAAACTGAGAGAGAACCCTCAAGGAGAAAAATCAAGGACTCACAGAAAAATAAATCATCTAGCTCAACAGGCCTGCTCAAGCAGGATTATCCCTGTCTAAAACATTCCAGATAAGAATTTGTCTCACCATAATTTTAAACTCCCACTGACAGTGATTTGACAAACTCTCTAAATATATATTTATATTTTAGAAACCCCAACCTAGAGTTTTATTCCCTGTTTTAATTATTTATGGAATGGCCAGTAGACCTTGCTAGGAGCTCAATTTCAAGAGCATAGGGCTTTAGAGGAGGCCAATTTTTGATACTATGATAATAGATTTTTATTTCTAAAAATGAATTGTTATTGGATTAAATGCAAAACTCTCAAAATCAAGGCAAAACTGAAACCACAAACAAGGGGGCCCTGAATTTGATTAGTTCAAAACTTCTGAATATTATCTTGTGTGCTCTGCCTTGCATCTCTGATATGGATCCTCTACAACAGGGGTGGCTAATCTGTGGGTGCTGCAAGTGGCATAGGCTTCCTCTGTGTGTGGCACGCATCAGGCTGAGGAGGGGACATGGAGCACAGTGGCAGATAGGGCAGGGAGCAGAAAGCAGAGCATCATATCAAGGAAGGAACACAGGGGAGGGAGCAGAAAGCTAAGCAGCAGAACAGGTAAGGGAAAGGAATCAGAGTGCCACTTAGGGAGGGCGCAGGGCTAATTTGTTGCATGCCCACCAAAAAGGTTGGCCTCCACTGCCGTACGAAATAGGAGAGGCTCATACGGCTGGGTGGTGGACTAGGAAAGGAGGGAACATTGCCTTGCCTTTGCTTTCTGCCTCTTCTTTCAGTCAGCAGAATCCCACTTACAGATGTTTGCACCTCATCATGATACTCTCATGAAGCCCTGATTACTCTCACTTCAGACTGATTAATGATTTATGTCATTACTTTGGATAGGCCTCTTGTCTAGGATGTGAAATCTCCCTTTTTCCTTGGCAGATGAGCTGTCCATATACAGGATTTAGTAGCTTGGATGTCCCTACCAGCCACTGAAGGACTCATAGAAAATGAGGGCTAAAAGAGACCTGAGGAGGTCATCTAGTCCAACCCTCTGCTCAAAGTAGAACTGTCCTAAACTATAACATCCCAGCCAAGGCTTTGTCTAACCAGGTCTTAAAAATCTCCAAGGATGGAGCTTCCACAACCTCTCTGGGTAACCTGTTCCAGTGCTTTACTACCCTCCTAGTGAGAACATGTTTCCTAGTATGTAACATAAGCTTTCCTTGCTGCAACTGGAGACCATTGCTCCTTGTTCTGTCATCTGTATTCACTGGGAAGAGTTTAGAGCACAGGCCTTATTCAGTGCTCAGTGAAGTTAATAGTTGTTTCATTGATTTCAACAAACTTGAATAAATCTCTATAGCTACAGATATACACCAGTCATATTTTTCAGGAGAAAAGTCTTATAGACCCAGCACCAAAACATTAGAATTTCCCTCCTCTTACTCCCTCTTCAGCTTTCTTAAAATTAGTTTTTAATTGACTTTTAATATCTGATAGCTACAATTACAACATGAGAGTTGGCAACAGTTATTTAATCTCATTCATTAATGTGCTAATGTGCAAAATTTATTAATCTGGCAGCCTTAAGCATACTTCAGAATTGAACTGTATGCAAACCTGTTATTTTTAATCATTTTAACTGAGTTTGTAACTTAACTTTAGATATTCAATAATAAAAATCATGCTTTTATGATGGCATGATTATGTGGTCCTGGTGGGATACCCTTCTCAAAAAGGGGTGAGCTTCACTTTGTCCCAGCTTCACTTTTTTGGTAGAGCTAAGGAGTACCTTTATGTATAGTATATTGCAGCAGTCTAATCTGCAGGCAACCGACATGGATAAAGGAAGCAAGAGTCCATTTTGAAGGAAAAAGCAAAGTCGTCTCACCAAACAATGTCAGAAAAAACCCTACTTTTCCTGTGGGCGCTGTATGCTGTTGGCACTGCTCACAGTGAAAAAATCCAGGGGCCCTGACCCCACAGTGTATGGCTGGTGCAGCCCAGGGACCATGCCAGTGCTACATGTGGCCCCTGGCTCAGGGGAAGTTAGACACAGCTGCTGTAACTTAATGATAGTGAAACTTAGAGTTTTCAGTAGAAATCTGTAGAAAATTCTATGAAGTTCTCTATGAAGTTTCAGAACCATGTAGAACATTTTAACAAGCATTTCACACTTTATTTTGTATGTCAAAACCTGCAATCAGGTTTTCTGTTATTTTTATAAACAAATGTGAGGGAACAGTGGCAAACACAAGAGCAATGCCACACTATCTCTCTACTTAAACTAGGGGTGCACCCATATAGATTTTTGGAGCCAATACCGATAGCCGATATTTAAGCAAACATACTGGCCAATACCGATCCAATTTCCAATACACCTGCCTCCAACTGGTAAGTCCAGTATGGTGGAAAGGGAGGGGAGGGGAGAGGGAAGGGGTGTGTGGGGGGGAGCAGATCAATGCCCCTGATGTTAAGAGAGGAGGCAGGGGCAGGGGCAGACACTGCCCAGGGGAGGCAGGGGGGTGGAGGACCCGCAGCTTGGGTGGGGTGGCTCCCGCTGCTGCCTGCACCCCAGGAGGGGGAGGGGGGACATATGCCCCCTGGATCTGCATAGGTTGGGTTGCAGCCAGGGCTGCACACAGCTCTTCTCGGTGGTGCTGGGCTCAGAGCAGGCACTAACAGCACTGGGAGGATGCTACATCCAACCCAAATTTCACCTCTGCTCCCAGCACCACTGTTGCCAACCACCTGGTAAGCTCTGGCTCAATGCCCCACCCCTACCCACACACAGGGAACAGCCACGGCTACACTGAGCAGCTGGTGGTAGCAGCACTGGGAGCAGAGTGGTGGAGAAATTTGGGGTGGATGCAGCATCCTTCCAGCGCCACCGGCGTCTGCTCCAAGCCCAGCCTCTGCTGAGAAGAGCCCTGCCACAGCCATAACTGTAGTGCAGCCTGCCCCACCCCATGCAGATCCAGGGGTGCACACACCTTCCCATGCCCTCCCAGGGTGCAAGCAGCAGCGGGAGCTGCCTCCCCGCAAGCACAAAATGCAGCTCTGGCTCCTCTCCCCCACCCTGGGCAGCACCTGCCCTTGCCCCCTCCCTCACTGTGGGAGGTGTTGATCTGCCCCCTCCACACCTCTTCCCTCCCCACTCCCCTTCCACCACACAGGACTTAACGGCTGGAGGCAGCTGTCCATGCTGCTGGCTGTGCTCCTCGCTATCTGAGTGCTATACTGTGGCTGCATGCTGCATGGGCATTTATCCGCCAAATTATTGGCCCCATCAGGCTGATATCTGATCCAGCCAGTTTTCTTTACATCAGTACCGATCCAATATTGGACCGAAGTATCGGTGCACCTCTAACTTAAACTATTCTACATAACTCTACAAACGTACCTAAAGTTTACTCAAAGCTAGTACGTGGCCTAGGCTACAATACAGGTTCAATACAGGAACCTGTACCTACAATACAGATTCAATAGATTAGGTTAAATCCAGGATTTAGGTGTTTCTTCACCTAATGTTTGGATGCCTGGCACCCAGAATCCAGTGAAATCCAGAAATCTGAATAGTCTAATGTTCTCTATGTAGAGCATGGTAGGGGAGTTGAGCACCTCAGAATGGGATCTCAGAGATAGCACATGTACATGTGTGCACACATACACATGGTGCATCTACATGTGCTATTAATGCTATAAAGGAAGGCTTTATAGCATTAATAGCACAAAGGTTTACTGTGCAGGAAGCCTTCCCTGGGACCACATCTACTTGTGCTCCCTGTTGGGATCAAATCTGTTCCCAATGGAAACAGCCCAGTACAGGACTACTCCTATACTGCTCTAGACCCCTGCAACATCTAGGGGGATCTCCAGGCTCCCCCAGGATGCTAGTCCAGGGGATGCCAGGGAGCACAGGGGCCAACAGAGCTCTGCTGGCTGCAGTGGTAGCTGTCGCCTGGCCCCCTGCACATCAGGGCTAGGGACAGAAGTTACACGTAAAACAGTTTAAGTTATCAGAAATTGGTTTAAACCTGTAACAGAATAGAAGTTCTGTGCACATAAACCAGTTTCATATAATGTTTCCCCCCTCCCCCACCCCCATCAAACCCCTGCTTGGGTCTGGGGCCAGGGAGAAGGGTTAAACTTTCCTTCCCCCAACTATGGACCTGCCCTGCCTGCTTACTTAGTGTTGGCTATGACTGTGGGCTACAAATCCCAGAGGCACCTGGAAGCAGGAAGAGGAAGTGATGAGAAACCCTGCAGAGTCCTGCTCCTGTGATTTTGGAGTGCAAATCCCAGAGACCTCAGGGTCCAGACCAGCAGGAAGAGAAAGTAAAAACACAGCCCATGCTCGCTGTGTGCCTGAGCGCCATGTTCTAGTGCCCTGGCTTCTGGCCTGAGCCACTGCAGGCATGTGACTGCACTTCCTTAATCAAAAGTGAATGTCTGTTTATTTGCTTATTGGTTCAATCTTTGTAGCTTAGACTAGCCTGCAAAGACTGAATCAATTCAGCCTCGGGCTTTCTGACTGTTTGCACCTGACCCAGGAAGGGTCCTGATGTGTACAGGGCTGGGAGACAGCTGTTGCTGCAGAGCTCTCCCAGCCCTGTGCATATAGGGCTTCCCCGTGCAGCTGGGGACTGGCCTGCTTCTGGAGAGCTGGCCGGAAGGTGTCCTGCGTCAATGTCTACACATGCACTACTGCGCAGTATCTACTGCCCAGTTAGTAAATACAGGTAGTAGGTAACTGCACAGAAGACAGATTTACTGCACAATAAATGGTGTGCACGTGTGGACAGTGATGCTTTACTGGGCAGATTAGTCTATTGTGCAGCAAAGTGTCTCATGTAAATATGCCGACAAAATGGAGAGCATCTAGGTGGCTACTCAGTTTGCAGCTACCTAGAGCTATCAAATGGGAAGCAGTGAAGGCAGGGATGCATCTTAAATCATATTCCAATCTGAGATCCACAGCCTGAAACCTGCCTTTTCTTTCAGAGCTAGTTCTTTCTGGAAGAAGAGAAGGAGAGTATGGTGCCATGCTCTTATGTAATAGTGGTTAAAATGCTCAGCAAGAAAGTGAGAGCCCTGGGTTGTAGGCCGTTGTAGTTTGTTGGCACTCAAACCCATAGTTTCAGTCATCCCAGAGTGCCTTAACCACCACACTATCACATAAGTTTGGTGGAGGCATTCTGACTGTGCAGAAAAGAATACATGAGTTATAGGACCAGAATAAGAAAGCATATTATTTGCATATTACTTTAAGGCACTCATTATGGGGAAGGGGTGGGGGGGAAGTCCTGGGTTCTTATCTCTGCTGCCAGGATTCTGCTTGTGTTTTATGTAAAATATTAATTGGATATACTGGTAATACAAGAATGGTCCTGGGAGAAGGGGACAGAACCCAGGTGGGTGCTCATCATTGGGCTTACTTCCTTTTTGTTGCTTGGTGAATCTTGAATTTTTTTTAACAGCTTTAACAGGAGGGTAGAGAACATGCCTACCCAGCCTAAAGCCAGGTAGCTTTGGCACTCACCTAGGAAAATGGAAATGTGGGTTTTATTTTCTCAGCCTGAGGAGGAAATTGAACCTGGGTCTCTCACTTTTTGGGTGACTGCTACACCCAGTAGGTTATTATGCAGAAAAGGTAAACCACCCCTTTATTTCCTATGCGTTAGACATAAGTAGCAGCACCACTGCATTTAGTCAATGTGTGTGACTTATGCTCCAAAAACACCTGATGTATCAAGCCAATCAGAGTACTTAGGTGGAAGAACATCTAATTTGAAAACTAGGCACTTTGTCAAGACTAGAGTAGTTCTGGGTCTAGATATCATGGAAACGTTAAAGTCAAAGCAGGTAATAAGGGAGTTCAGATATCTCTCAGGTACATGCACACGCGCAAATGTGTGCGCGCGCGTGAATAGGTGGATGAGGGAGGAGAGAGGTTTAGTATTGTAATTTTGATTTAGCTATCTGAAATCTTCTGGATATAGCACTAAGGACCTATGCAAAGGTACTTGCATGCTTATATAGGCTACCAGAGCCTTGGGTCCAAGCATCAAGGAATTAGCACCTGCCCTAGTTACTTCCTTCTTAGAGTAGGTGGGTCCTGGGAAAAGAATGAATGGAGCTTTCACTGGCTTTTGCAGCTCAGCTGACAAAGTGTGTATGTATGTATATGTGCACACATGTCAAAGATGCAACTGAACTTGGTCATCCCATCCCTTATTGTTTATCTGTTGGTTCTGTTCAGGCATTCATTAGTTAAGAACATCCTGCCAAGGACATTAGGACAAGGTGAATCCAGTCAAACTGGAGAAACCTATTTTCTACTGGTATCTGGTTGATTAACTGCTACTGAACAAAGACTAGACAGCAGTGAGATACCATTATTAAGATTATTTGTGCAACCTGAAGAGATTCTAGCATTTCTCCATGTGGAAATATATTAGCAGGTAGTAAATTGGTGATGATCTGTACATTTGAAGAGAGGAACAACAGAATATTAGACTGTAATACACTGTTAAGGACAACATGAAGTGTAAGCTTCTTAGCAGCAGTATTTCACTGGAAATGATTTGGAATACTTGCACTTCAGGGTATTAATTGAAAAGAACTGGTAGTAACCCTAAACATTCTGAAAAACAGGTATTTCGTTAAGAAAATATGCTCGGAGTATTTAGACTGGAACAGTACTTACATTTAATTACAGGTGAACAGGATATGTTTAAAGGTGCAAAATACATTAAAATTGTTTACATGAGATAAGCACACCACCACTAACTCTGGCATCTAAATGTACACAAGACTGACAGCAAATCAGCTATTATTTGAACATGCTATTTAGAACGTAGGTCTGGATCTATTAGAAAAGAAATCCAAAAAAAGGAAGCTTAAAAAGTCATAGTAGAGTGGATCAAAATATTAAACCCCAGTTCTTAAATGTAAGTACTACACCAAGAGATTGGTTGATTCCTTTTAAATGGTGTTAAAGCCCTTGATTTCTAATTGAAGCAGTAAGTATTCTACCTATTCAATCCAATCAAGATTTAGGCATCGTGCTATAAAGGCAAACATATCAGATACTTCTTCAATAACTTTAGCTGTTGGTTTTCCTGCTCCGTGCCCAGCCTTGGTGTCGACATGAATGAGAAGTGGGTTGGTTTGTTTACGACTTTGGCCCACAGCATACTGCAGAGTAGCAATGAATTTTAGTGAGTGCAGAGGGACCACACGATCATCATGGTCTGCTGTGAGAAGTAACGTGGCTGGATATTGGATTCCATCCTCTTCTGGTAGTTTGATATTATGAAGTGGCGAGTACCTGAAAAGATGAGACAAACTTTCACATATCTGCTTCCACCTGGAAGGGCATGTCATATTGAAGACATCATGGCATGGTGTGATGCAATCAGGATTTCAGTCTCTCAGTTGTCTAATTTAAAATTACACTATCTAGATATACTTCTTTATCATTTAGGGACATTTAAAATAGGACGTTTTTTCCTGGCTCCCAATCCTACAGAAGCGCTTATTTACTCCCTCCTTTTCAGAGGTACATATATTCTTACACAGACATCAAACTATCAGTAACTGGCAACAATGCTCATATGTGCTCAGAAATTTAAAGCGCAGGCTGAACAGTTCACTCCACAAACATTATGGCTGCTGTAAAATGGGGGTTGGGATGACTCAGAGCTGTAATACATGTTGGGGCAAATCAGCCAATTAACAAAGGTAGTTGGGCAGTTGAGTTTTCCATGTGGACAGTTCCTACTTTGAAGGTCATGGGGTGAGGAAGTTTGTCCCCTTTAGACTCCTTCCAAACTCACGTTGGCCTTGAGGAAACACTGTGCATGAAACCCCATGGGGAAAACTTCAAGGTTTTCCCACCAATGTGATGAATCCCTTCATTTTGGTGAGAATGAATATGTAGCTCCCAGTCAGAGAATGAGTGATTTCTGGTAATTTGTTTTATTCACACTAGACACCAGAAATATTTTTTTTATTAAAAAAATACCATTATTTCTTCATGTTACAACATTACAATGTTATGCATGATACTAAGAAACATGACTATAATGTAAGCCATTTTTTAAAATATGCATTTATTAAGCAAAATCTATAGGAGAGTTACCTCCTTATTTTAAAACACGTGACTACAATACTAATTCCCCTGTTTTTAATGTTGGCAAATACAGAGGAAGACAACAGGGGGCATGAGGTATTTGTGCTTTATATTTAATTTTACACTTGAAAACATATAAATTAAGTTGAAATTTGCTTATTTTAGGAGTGATTACCTATTCAAGTATTGTCAATCTCATGACCTTTTAAAATCCTTTATTTTCAATTGGTCTTGTGGGACTTAAGGGTGTTTATAGACATGCTCCAGGGTGGGGGGCCAGGGATGGGAGGGGAGTGTCAAATAAGCTTTAGTTAAAGCGCCTCTGCCACCATTTTTCAGCACGGGGACACTGATACATGTGATGCTGGAGTCTGCTGGAGCGCAGTAATTGCCACACTCCAGCTGATTCAATTAATTACAACATGCCAGAGCAGCCTCACTGCACATGTATAAGCACCCTCTGAGATAACCTGAAGGAACTATATTTCACAAGTCACAGGACTAACTATTGTCTTGGACTATACTGGACAATAAAGGGCTGTATGTTTATCTGAAATGTATCATGCCCACAGCGATAATGTACAATCACTATTACACAGTATAATCTAATAATATCTTCTTGTGTTAGGGATTGCCAACTGCTTGATAGATTACAGCTACAAATACCAAATAATGATATCATAGCTAAAGCTACCATGTCAGATGAAAAAGTTATTAATTAACATTTCATAGTAATATAGATAAGATGACTTCTCACACACATATTAATGTTTTGTTAGGTACAGTGGGCACATATATAACAGTTTACCCTTGTATAACAATATGCCCCTTGCAAAACAAAGTGAAATAAGGATTTACCTTCTGCTTCCTTTCTTCCTTCCTTTTCTTCTCTTTATTGCTGTCTATCAGCACAGGAGCAGAGAAGATCAAACAGTCTTGAGACTCATTTGATTTCAGTGATCTAGTTTTCATCACGACTTTTTGGCTTGTTTTTGTTTCTTAGCTGTATCTGAATTTACAAATGTACAAGCAAGTGCTCGCACATACACCTTGCATATATCTGTATCATACTGATAAGTTAGCTTTCTGGGAAAAAACCATCTCAGCAAAATTCAAAGATAAACTTTAAAATGTTATTTGTCTTGCCTGCTAAGTTACTGTAAAGTGCCTTGGAATAAATAAGATCAATGCATACAAGCCTAAACTACCTAGGGTAGGGACATATTGCTTACAAAAGGTCATTCCTAACGAAGACTATTTGCACTATGGATCATTATTATTACCACTACTACCAACAGAGCCCTATGTTCTCCAGCAATCCCTTGCAGTTGAGGATGACTGTCTTATCTGTTTGTCCGAAGATGGCTGATGAAGACTATCTGGGATTGACAGACTCTATGCCAGCTTGGACATGTGTTTCCGTGTTGGGTGGGTTGCACTGGATTTGTTATTTGGTTTGCATCATGCTGTTTCTGCCGCTCCCACTTTTTCATCTATTGTGAGGTTTCAAAGTACTAAGATACTTGCAGCAGACTCTTCCTCCATCTGGGGCAGTCCTGAGTGATACTCTCTTGTGAGTTGGCATCTATGTTGCACCGCCTCAATACTTGTGGTGTTTGCTTGCTAATGTTGGTGTGTCTCTCTTCCTACTAGATTCGGAAAACCTTCTGCAGGCAGCGTTGATGGTACTTCTCCAACAACTTTAGACATCTCCTGTACATGGCTCACAACTCAGCTCTGTGCGGCAAGGTGAGGATCACAACTGCTTGATAACCCATGAGCTTGGTTTCAGGTCTGATGTCATGATCTTTAAAGACCTATTTCTTCAGATGTCCAAATACTGCACTTGCACATTTAAGGCAATGTTGGATTTCTCTGTTGATGTCAGCCCTCTGCAAGAGATGGCTTCTGAGGTACAGGAAATACTCAACATTCTCCAGAGCCTCACTGTGGATCTGGATTACCGGAGCTGGGGACTGTTTTATATTCACAGATTATAAGACTGGAAGGGACCTCAGAAAATCATTGGGTACATTCCATTGCACCAGGCAGGAAAGACACGTGGGATCAGGTGACCTCAGCAGGGTGACTATCCAGTCTCCTCCTGAAGATGTCCAGGGTAGGTGATTGCACCACCTCTGGAGGGAGCTTATTCCACAGTCTGGACGCCCTAGCTGTGAAGTTTTTCCTAGCGGTAAGTCTGAAATGGTCTTCCAAGAGTTTGTGGCCATTACTCCTTGTTCTCTGCAAGGGCGATCTGGTGAACAGTTGTTCACCAATCCCCTGATGTACTCCCCTGACATAGCAGTAACCTGCTACCAAGTCCCCTTTCAGCCTTCGCTTTTTCAGGCTGAAGAATCCCAGGCCCCTCAGCCTTTCCTCGTATGGCTTGCCATGCAAGCCTCTAATCGTACGGGTGGCCCTTCTCTGGACTCTCTCAAGTTGTACCACGTCCTTGTTAAAGTGCAGCACCCAGAACTGGATGCATTACTCTAGTTGGGGTCTCACCAACACCAAGCGGAGTGGAAGAATCACCTCCTTGGTCTTGCTGGAGATACACTGATTGATGCATGCCAGAGTATTATTTGCCCTGCTGGCAACAGAACTGCACTGTCAGCTCATCTTCATGCTGCGGTGTTGCTACACCTGTAGGTGTACAGGGGATTGTTTGTCCCCAGGTGGAGCACTTTACATTTTGCGACGTTGAACTTCATCTGGTTCTGACTTGCCCAACTTGCTAGCCTGTCTAGATCTGCTTGTATCTGTAACCTATCTTCAAGCGTGACCATGCTTCCTCGTAACTTGGTGTCATCTGCAAACTTGGCCAGTGACTCTTCGCCCCCTCATCCAAATCATTGATGAAAATGTTGAAAAGTACAGGACCAAGCACCGACCTCTGTTGGACACCGCTGCTCACTTCTCACCAAGATGACCCAGATCCGTTCGTTAGGAGTCTCTGGGTCCTACCCCACATCCAGCTTTGTACCCACCTAACCATATTGCAGGTAAGCTCACTATCTTCCAATTTTCTCATAAAAACAGCGTGGGATACTAGATAAAAGACTTTTTGAAAGTCAAGGTATACAATATTCACCACTTCCCCCTTATCCAGGTGGCGAGTCCCCTGATTGTAAAAGAAGATGACGTTGGTTAGAAAAGACCTTCCTGTGACAAAGCCATGCTGGTTGTCATTCAGAATCCTACCTTCTGCAAATCTATTGCATATAGACTCCTTAATTAATTTTCTCAGGATGTTCCCTGGGACAGAAGTTAGATTAATTGGCCTATAGTTGCCCAGATCCTCCCTCCTCTCTTCCTTGAAGATGGGCTCAACATTGGCCCTCTTCCAGTCCTCAGAGACCTCTCCAGAGCTGTTCATTAAGAGCTAGTTGGTGGAGACCTTAGGTGTCCAAATGTTAAGCGTGAGTCCCATTTTCTTGTATGCATCAAAAGATGTTGAAGATTGCCTGAAGGTCTGCTTCTGAGTGAGTGTGTAACAGGGGGCTTTCTCGGGGCCGGTCTGTCATTGACCCGCCCATCTGTTTCTGGGCCAACCACCTGCCTTCTGACCTGCCATGCCTTGATGACACATAATTATGGTGTTAATTAGGCAGGAGGCTGCCCATTCTTGCCCTGCTGCCACGGGGTGCTATCTGCAGCAATATTCCTCCCCTACACCACAGCCCAAGACTTGCAGATGGCATTCAGATAACACAATGCTCTCAGCTTACAGCTGGGTGAAGCCTAGCCCTTGCTGTCAGGCCTCAGAGACACACACATTCATACTGTCTTCCTCTCACTAGGACCTCTCACACTCCACCCGCTCTCACAGGGTCTCTTTCACACATCAACAACTTATACTGCTTGGCTCACTCCTGGAGCGGGCTCCTTTAGCCATAGGCTCTATCTAGCTCATACCTTGGATGGCAGATGTACTGTCTTTTCAGCCTCTCCTGTGACCCTCACTGGGGTAGCAGCCAATTATCCGACTGGGTCCAGGCTTGCCCTGGCCCCTCCAAGGACAACTCTATCAACTCGCGCACACATACTGGGCTCCCACCCCTCTGGTTTCCCTCTTACTGGGGCTTCTCATCTCCACCACTTCACCGGGGCCATGGAGCTTCCCTCCTCAATGGGGGCTCAGGTGGCTGTAGCCGTGCCTAGCCCAATATGGGTCTTACACCCACCTTGGGCTTGGGTGGCTGTAGCCGTGCCTGGCCCCCTTGTACCCACAGTATTGTGGGGGCTAGGGGTTAAGGTGCCCCGACTCACCTTTCACCCAGGTGGTAACTGGCCTGGTATTTGCTGGGGGCTCCTGCACCACTGGGAGCCCCAACAGGCCACCACTACCAGCAGGGTGCAGTTTTAGGTCATACCCAGGATCAGGAGCCTTCAAGCCATCCCCTTAAGCTCCTGCCCTTACCTCCAGGACGCTGCATACAGCCCTGCCTGGCCTGCCAGCAGCAAACTGCTCTGTTTATATAGGCAGCCAGAATTCTAAAATGGCTGCTGCAGTCAAGCACTTGCTGGCTGTTTGGCTCAGCCCTTAAAGTGGAAGGCCCTGCCACAGAGCACAAACTACAGCATTGTCAGTGTAGTGGAGCTCATCAGAACCCTATAATACTCTAAATAAACACTTGAGCTCAGGAATGCAATTTAGATTACCTACCTTCAGAATCTGCAGGACAGATTATTAGCACCTAGACATTTTAATGTTGAATCTTATAATTGCCTAATGAGGAACTGTCTTTTAATGTTAATGTTCATTGTTAAAGAGAACAAAAATAGAATTAGCAAAGTACCACAGAGAGAGATACCATATACTCTAACAGGCTCACTATTATCCCTTAGGCATTTGCAGCATGTGGAGGGGAGAAGGGAGCAGCTCTTTGAATATACAGACTCTTTCCAAGCAACTCAGCAAGAAGTTAATACCTGAATTAATGTCCTGTTGTTGCCTAGTCCCATTCAATTTATGTATGTAAACCCCATTTATAGGCAAGAATACAATTTAGAAAAGCAATCATCTCTCCTGTTTCATTAAAAACACGATCTGTTTAGCTGTTCACTTGAGAATACTATGCTCTGACAGTCTACCAAAAAAGTATTCATTATTAAAACACACACCTCCAGGGGTATACAGCTGTTAATTGAAAACTGTCATTGAAAATATAGCATATTGCTTCTACAGTAGTTTTTCCAAAGAATGGGAAGACATAAATCTGTTAATAAGACTACACATTTGGAATTTCACTTTTTGTGTTGTTTTTTTAATGAAATAACTCTGCCATACAGCAGTAGCCAGCCTACATAGGAGAGGGTAAAATAATTTGTGTAATACCAAGTGACTGATATTTTAAAGATTTGGCTCACTAATCAGCTTCAGAACAATTAGTTCAGAGGTGTCAAACTTCTGGCCTGCAGGCAGATCCACCCCATGAAGCAGTGCTGTATGGCTCATGGGGCTTGTAAAGGGGCAGAGAATTCAGGGGCAGGAGGAGAGCTCAGTTGGCAATGTGTGAGAAACAACAGCATTAACCCCCACAGCAGCTGTCACCAGTGCTCAGATTCAGCCGACATGGAACCTCTAGGTCTGATTCCAACCTGGGAAGTGTAGGGTACATTTGTCACCCCTGAGACAGTTTATTAAAAACACAAAAATACTTACTTGTACAGCCATTCAAACTGTTCTTTACAGTCAGAACAGCCATAATCAGTTGTCCAGGCATGACCAATGGTGTATTTGTGGAACTTAAGCATATCCATTACTCCAACTTGAGCAATAATGCAGCTGAACAGGTCAGGGCGTTGATTAGCACAAGCAGCTTCAAAACAAGGAAAATAAGTTACTAATATACAACACAGAAAACAAGTAAAGGCATATATCATCCATTGACATCTGACTCAATACTGTATTTTGTAAAGAGGTCCAGTTAAAACAGTTCTTTTTAAAAGAAATAAATATTACTCTGCAGTGTATGAAATCCAAACTTTGAGAATAATATACTCCCTGAAGACAAAGACAGGCAATGTACAGAAAGTCAAACTGACTTAAAAACAGCTTTGAAAGGGAATGAACTGATTCTTTTGTTTAAGGCAAAGCAATTGGAAGCTTTAAACAGACAACAGGATTTTAAAAGAAGTGTAAAGGAGACAGGTGCTCACTGAAATTACGGTCTTTGGAAAATCCCAGCCCAGGCGTATAATTAGAATGCACTTGGCAGATCAAGGACAAGAGGCACCTACTAGATGGCCGTATTGCAGCTCCCAGGAGATTAAAATCATGGAAAAATTTCCTTTCTGCAACATAGCCACTAGCTGGAACATCAACAGCCACATGAATAAAAATGTAGCAATTGTGACTAAAGGAGGAGTTGGGATTAATATCAAAGGTGCCGAACATCTCCCTGCAGGAGCAGAGCTTGATTGACCAACTAAAAGAAGCTTGAACTGCCTCCTGAAAAGGGGTGGTAAGACTAAAGTTAGCATGCAACTGTGAGGCTACTCTAATGAAGCAAAACCTGTATGTGAATGTGGAGGAAACTTTCAGACTACAAAAACATCTACAGCCCTGAGTACATATATGAGAATCATGCACCAACAAGGACTTTGCTAAGGCTACAGACTGAGGAGTAGGAAGAGGAAAAGTGTACTTAGTGACAAGCAATTGGATTTAATAAAGAAATTTACTGTTTAGTAACCTACAGTGTTATTGGCACATGATACTGGTGTGCTGAATTAAAGTGTGGCATTCTCCAAGCTTTTGATACCAATGGCAGCAAGAATAAATTAACATTAAGTATAAAAATTGGCATTTATTGCTCTTCATAACTGAAACTTTTCCATTAAAATCCTTTAGTTACTACATGAAGCTAATTATTTTTTTGTTTTTCAGACATAGTGCAAAGAGTTCTGATAAATCTTCATTCCAGATTTACTGCTATAATGACAAAGGGAAAAGCCCATTTTTATAAATAGAGCCAATAGAGTGGTTGTATTTTGCTTCTATAATTGTACTTTCAATCTTCCTTTTACTATAGGAGCTTTATTAAAAGGATAACAGTAGTCCCACTTATACTAGTAAACCTAACTAAGTCCTGGGGCTAACTGGTATTAGATACAACAGCTTCTTCTATAGGTTTTACCTCTCACTGCAGAATCTTACTTCTTTCCTAACAGAATTATCAGGCAGAAATCAAAGGTTACAACATCCTGTAAACCAACACAATGGTAGGATTCCTTTTCATGCAAAGGAGGACTTTTCAACCCATAGCTGTGTTGCTCAGCTAAGCCTTTACTTTATGCGCTGCAGGACAGAGGAATCGTGTTTTGCATTTTAATGAGCCAGTAACTACAGCTCTGCCTTATTTTGAATCATCAAGTAATTCAACTAAAAGGAAATACTCTTCTGGTGGAATGCCTTATCTTGTTTTCTCTTCAATGAATGTAAACTGAGGAAATGTGGCACTGGGCCCTTACACCTTAAATATAAGTTGCAAATTGTAGCTGTTTTATGTCAATGAATATCTATTTTGAAACCCTACAGGTAGCAAGATGTCTGCTCTAAAGAAAGATTATATATTTCAAAATAAAGGAATAATGAGAGCAGAGTTGTTTGATTCTACCCAAATGAAAGACAAATCCTAGTTGTTCTTTATGAAGAAAAATAAATCAAAGTAAAATAGCTTTGGTTTGTGCCCTTCCAAGTTAAATGTTTATAGAATTATAGTTAATTAACTAATTGTTCATTAAGGTTCAGTTAAACAAACTAATATTGAAAACCAGAAATTTTGCATTGCACTTCAATGTATAACTGAGTTCTTAAACAGGTGCTCAATGTACATCTCAGATGAAGTTTTCTGTGTTTGCAACCACCCAGTGATCATGCTTATTAATAGCTCTTTATGACACACATCCCTTTATTTTTGTATGTAAATTGCAACTTTTCTGCAGAAACAAACAGAATATTTTGAAAACAACAATCCAACTTTACTACTGTGGCACAGGTTATCTGTAAAATATTTTTTTTCTTTAAATACAACTTTGTTTTCTCATTCATGTAATTATGTTTCACTAGGTTGTTAAACTTTAACATGCTCTACTTAATGTTAAAAACTCCTATTCTTTTTCTCCCCCCTCTCATTTTAGGATGGAATAAAATGTATTTTTCCTTTTGCCCTTCCAAAAAAAGCATGTGAGAGGGTTGGAATTTATTTAGGGACAGATTCAACATATCTTAAAAGTTTACTTGAATGAGATGGGCTTTTGCTGAGATGGACCTTCTTCACTTAACAATATGCTGTTATTTATTATCTAAATGTAGATGGATTAATGCATGAAAACAACATACCAGTAATACTGTGTACCATTTACATTGCTCTTAAGACTGTCATGCTTTTTCCATTAGTTTTACTTTTTCATGTATTTTTGTCAGAGATGTTTGTATTTTGTGGTTATCTGTAAGGCTCTTGTTGTCTGTAGGGCTGGAAACAGATGCCACATTTATCCAAGGATAAAGCATTTTATCCTGGGACAAAGTGCGATTGTTGTCTGGGGATAAATCTCAAATGGTTTTCTGGATAAGAAGTAGTTACAGTTTATCTTGGGATACAACAAAATACATCTCTTATGAATCTAAGGGGTTCATAGGTTATCTTGCATGGTTTCTTAAGATTTTATCAATATGGCACTGTAGTTTAAGATGTGTTCGGCCTTGTCATCCTTATGTCTGCAGGAACTGTGGTATTTGATAAACTATATACTTTGATTCTAAGATGAGGTTCTGTCATATTTAACATGGGAGAAAAATCCTCTCACTTTTACACAGCAAGGCTCTTCGGGTAGATGTGATATCTTTTATCTGACCAACTGAGTAGTTGGTAAAAAGTTCTTAGCAGGCTTTTGGACAAAATCTATCTATCTATCTATCTGCAGGGGACATGCACAGTGCCCCAGGGTGCAGCTGTAGATGGAGCTTGCCAATGCAGAGCAAAGGTAAGGGGGAGGGGGTAGCAGGAGGAGAGGGAGGGAAGGAAGCAGGATAAAGGGAGAAGGGAAGCAGGGGGTGGGGGAGGGAAGGAACAAGGCTGTGGAGGGGAGGGGGAGGGGAGCAGGCAGAAGCAGGGGACATACTGCTTGACCTCTCTACAGCACCTACTACCCCCACTGCCTGGCCCCCTGCAGCAGTGGGAAGGAGAATCAAAGACAACTTTTCAATCATTAGATTGTATACATGGAAAATTATAACAAATTTATAAACATTCCATGTATAGTATCTAATTATTGGGGAGGGAGGGGGTCATAATTTCAAATAAATATGGTAAATGTATTTTTGATACATCTTTATATTTTAGCCAAGTGGGGCAGCGTTTTCCTCACCTATCTACACTCAGAAAAGGTAATCACTGAGAATTAACATATGACATGGTCCCTTTACTCACTTCCCTTGTACATGTGCTCTGAGGCAAAGGAACCCAGCCCTCCCAGACAATGATGAAAGTACATTTTAAAAGAAGGAACCAAACACCTGCCAGTCAAACAACTGAGGGAAGAGAGACAGCACATAGCATTAGTATGTCTCATGTCTGAAAGAATGCACACATTCTCCTGGTCTTAATTAGGTTAGGAAAGATTTCTGCACTATATACCTGCACCTCTGGGGGATGCAGGAAGGGGGACAGGAAGTGATATATATTGTTTGGGATCCTAAAGAATCCAAGAGGCGACACATGCGAATAGCCAGATAAGCAATTGTACTTAAACCTGCCTCAAAAGCTTGGTTTTGTCCTTAGTTTTTCTGGGTGCAAAGGTGATTGGAGTCCCTCAGCCACAGGCTAAGTAAAGCAAGTGAGCAGGACAAATTGCAGGAGGCCTTGGCAGAGTAGTCAGTAGTGAAAGAAGCTGCTTTCCATCCATTGTGCTGGGCAGGAACTGCATCCCTGGATTTAAGGTGTAGCGTAAGAACTGACTAAACAAAAGATATCTTTTGTTTAGTCTTATATCTCTGTTTGTATCTCAATATATGGTTACTGATTTTTTATCTTTGCTCTAGTTCTTACAATAAATCCTTTGTTATCTTTTTAACTCTTTTACTCTCAGTGTTAAAGGTGATTCCAGAGCATTTGGCCACAAAGACGGGCCTTCTCTACAGAGGAGGGGATCCATATTTTCTGAGTGCATGACTGGATGAGGGTATGATCCGTCTAGTTAGCAAAATCCCCTCTGCTAAGAGCTGGCAAGTCCTGAGTGAGGAAGGTCAGGCTGAGATGTCACAGGCCAAGGAGCTGCTGCCTGGCATATCTCAGCTGGTTCCCAGTGGTCAAGTAGCAGAGAGGGATTTGGGGTAGATGGGCAATCTTGAAAGTGTGAGAACACCCTGGGTGTGTCTCAGAGGTGCACCCAGACTGCACCCAAGGTCAGGGTATACAGATACACCAGGACTGCACCATTGAATCAATGGCAGCCACTCACTAAACCCCGATTAGAAAGGTGATGTGTGCACACACCAGTCCCAAGGTGTGTTTGTTCCAGGACAGACACAGGCAAAACTTATCCAGGGACAAATGCAACAACATCTGTTCTTAGCCTAAAAGGCCAGGTACTGCCGTTATTCATCCATACACAAAAGCCTTAAATGCAGCAGATCAGCCTAATTGCTTCTACTTTGTGTGTGTCTGTGTGTAGAAAGAAACTGTATTTATTTATTTATTCAATTTATCAAGGCACAATGAGAAGGTTGAGACAATTCTTTCCATCGACTTGTAGAATGTGGGTTTATGGACATAGTTAACTCTGAGGGTTTGGAAATGAATTATGCAGATCTTGTGGCCAGATGCCCCAAGTGTTATGGAACATACTTCAGATCATGATTGCTAATAAAGGTCAGAATTCCTAATCAGTAGTGTAACAATATGGCACGATGCCCAGGGTGGCTGCTGCACACACAGGCATCAGCAACTTCTCGCTGCCACTTCTGCCATGATTACAATTGCGTGGCTGCAGCCAATGCCATTTTTTTACCTCCCAATCCTGTTGGTGCTTGGGGTGGTTGCCTCTGTTGCCCTGCCTAATAATGCTGTTATTCCTGGCAGAGTTGGCTGAATGTTATCATTTTTCAATGTTTTTTTTTCAACAAACAGATTTAACATGAAGAACAAGCTGGAAGAAAAATTTTTTTGGAAAGTTTCCTGCTATTTTTCACCAAACTTCATACCATCTATGCATGGAGGTCAAACACATAGGAAGAACGATCTGTGTGGCTCTCAACCATGGATGTTTGCCAAAGTCCAAAGAATACAAATATTCCATAAAATCAGACACTGATGTCTGATGTAAAATGTAATTACTTGTTCTACATTTATGCTGTGACAGGCTGCCAATTTTAGGCTGCACAACAATTTCCTGTGTTCATTTTACACGCAGATACATGTTGCAACAGCAACATAATAGTTAATACACAAGCAGTTCTTACCTACTAAAAGACCCCCATTTGAACCTCCATTAATAGTCAGCTTCTTTGGAGATGTATAGCCTTCTTTGATAAGATATTCTGCCGCACACTGAAAATCATCAAAGCAATTTTGCTTGTTGGCTAGGATACCGCCTAATGTGCAAGGAAAAACAAATCAGTTAATTTTATAAAACACACTTGACATTGCTTATTCAGAAACACGTGTATGCAGAAATATTTAGGATGAACTCCAGTTTCATGAATAATTTAATAACTGATGCAGCTGAGAAAGGGAGAGAAAAGGAAGAACTCTTTCAACACAGAAATCATAAGATGGTTTTGCCAATAATTCTAATGCTTTCAGAAACTCTGAATAATACATACCTATGCTGTAGATCAATCAACAGGTAATGCTCCTAACCAGCGTGATTCCAGCTAAAAGCTTTCCACTGTAGATTTTATACAAGACCATATACATATACACTTGAGGTTTGTCTTAATGGAACTTTAAAGCATTAAGTTCAGTGATTTTTTTTTTAAAACAATACTGCTTCAAAGTAGCTTATTGTTTACAGAAGTACACATTAATATTTACTGGACACCAAACACATGACTGGTAATTCATTTGTTCTCAAATATGACGACCTATGGCTCTAGCAGAAATGTAAATTCAGATCCAGACCTCAGTTTGGCATTATTATTAATAGTTCTAATTTTGCAACTGAAATGTTCAATTGGATGTGCTACAGTTGTTAGATAAAATTTTAAGAATGGGAAATTCATCTTAAAAAAAAAGGAAGAGGGAATATAGTGTGCAAGAGAGATTCTAGTTCTCAAGCCAAAAAACCTTTGGTAGGTAATCTGGCTCTGCAAACTTCTTAAAAAAATTGAAATAGAAGGTTATTAATTCCCAAACTATGAACTACAGACATTAAATACTTACACTGGTGTAAATCTATGTCATCTTAGTAAATTTATGAAGATAACATTGCTGTCTTCAGCAGATTATTCTTTGGTAACTCATACTATATCTTGTCACTAAATGGTAGGGGAGCCAGTAGTAGCTTGTTTGAATTAGGCAGACATAGCAGCTTATCACAGAGTAAGTTGCAGACACACAACATGTTCACCAATGTAGTGTTACTCAGCACTGGTTAATAGCAGTGTGTTGTTACTGTTTCTGGACTAATTCAACATAAGATTGGGCAATATAAACCCCTTGTTTATATGGCTGTAAATATGTTGTATGTCCCTCAGGCTTTAAGACATTAATGCTAGAATTCAGAGCTGAAAGTGAAATTACATTTGATACAAGATTATAAATAGACTAGCCAATTGCCCGTCAAGAATGATGGGGGGCGGGGAGGAGGGGGCGGGATGGAGTGCTGCCACCCAATGCTCCATGCTGCCTTTGTTCTGCCTCTTGCAGGGACTGAGGTGGGGGAGCAGCGCTGCTGGTCTCAGCTCGCCCACCCTCTGTGAGGTCCTCAGTGTGGCTTCAGAATCATGGTGGTGCTCCCCCATGCTTGGAGCACTCTGATTGGCTGTTTCCATCAGCCAATCAGAGTGTGAATAAAGCCTTAAGGACAGACAGACAGACTTAGACTTTTATAAGTTTGGAATTCTGAACAAAGGTTGTATAAAAATTTCAGAAATCTATCCTATACATAACATGATACATTCTTTGGTAAATAAGCACTAATTCAGAATTGTATTGAAGTGGGAATTGGGAATCAAATGTCCTTATAGCAAAGCTATGCCCTCGTCTTGTAAAGTTACTCATACAGCTCTACAATAGTAAAGGTCAGGGATTTGTTAAAATGTATGTTTTTTATGAATATATCATTCAGACCACGGAAAAGACCACCAAACAAGACTCCTGCATATGGAGACATATCACGTCTTCTTTCCTCAAAGTGCTGCGTAATTCCTGTCTGACACAAGGTTTGGATCTTACCCATGCAGTTAAACCTAAGCAAATAGCCTTTGCCAATAGCTGTCTCTGAAATTAACAAAGACCAGATATGCCTCTAACTATGTAACTAAGATAACAGACTTGAGCTGAAATGAAATTAAACAGGAAATAGAAGGCTAGAGAAGTATTTTTATATTAAGAGAAATTTTATTAAAACCCCATTAAAAAACAAATCACCAAATTTAAATTACTGAAGGATACTCTGTCTTTTGTAATACTACCACAAACAGATGAGCACATGTGGTTTCTTGTTATGAAAATATTACATCTTTAACTGGACACCAAGAGATGAGACAAGACAGTTACAACAGAAAAAGATGCAAGAGAAATACTGAACTGTGATGATTTGGCAAATCCATTTAGGCTAATATGAAGTTATTATTTAGTAGTCCCAATGAAATCTGTAATATCTTGTATATTCACTTTACTGACAAAGACTCTAGCATGTCACTGGACAGCAGAAAGTATGGTACTGAACTTCAAGAACTGCTCAGATTAACAACAGATATCCTGAGAGGGTGACTGAGAGTGAAAAAGCCAGGTCTTTCCTATATTCTAAAAGAGACAAGAGAATTATCACAAGACAAAAGACAGAGGTGACCCCAGATTAATTTAGAAAGGACTAAAAAGGAAAAGCTTTGCAGAGAGAGACAGGAAACACTGGCAGAAGTACAAGATGAGAACCTTTTTGTAGTGTTGTGTGCTGCAACACACAATTAAGTTGGAGAAGAAAAGGTCATAAAGAGTTGGGGCTCTTAAAGTACAAGGTAGATCAAGGCCCACTGTATTCTGGGAATCTGACATATTCTAGTGATTTGCAGTCTCTTGTAGTTTGTCTTAAAAGTAAACAACATGGCGTGTTTAGGAATATTATGCATAGCCAAACTATACATGTCTTTCTGCTTGCATCTATCTGAAGAGTTGTATAGCAGGGGCTGGCAACCTTTTTGAGTCACAGACTAAAACAACCCAGCTCTAGTCCAATGTATGCTTAGTGGCTTTGGCAGTGTCAGTAGTGAGGGGGTGCTGCCTGCATCCATGCCAGGACTGGGCAGCTGCGACCCACATCAGCACCTCTTTTCCCAGCTCTCCATTCCCTGGCTGGGGAGTTAGTGCAGATTTCAGTTGGAGGGAAGCTGCACCAGGGCCGGGCAACTGGAAACTGCATCTGAACTGCTGCCACTTCTCCCTGCCCCAACTACCCAGTCCTAGTTCATTTCCCCATTGGTTGGAAGCTGAACCCATAGCTGAGGAGTGGGAAACATGGAGAATCACACACAATACAGGCACAACTCCTTGCATCTGTCCCACAGGTGTAGGCAGATGAAAAGCCTTCTGGTGTGGTTGTAGGCCAGATCCAGTGGCTTGGGGAGCTGGATGTTGTTGACTCCTGTTAAATAGAAATGCTCTCATCTTGGATGTGAGTCTTGGAAGTGCATTTCAGGGTGACTTACTCCAGAGAGTAAGTACAGGAACCTGGGACACAGGCAATAAAATGATGTGTTCCAGCTCTCAGAAGGCTTTGCTTGACAGAGGATCTGCAGCCCAGAAATGTGTTTAGATACCCAAAGGCAGAGGCAGTATCTGGATGCTGTTTAGGATGCTCAAAACATTGAAGAGGTCAAGATAACTATAGTTGGAATAATAAGATACTGCATGAAATCCAAAAAATTGACCTTATTTTGTAAAAATGACAATTATTTTCTTGGAAATATTGTAAAATTGTATGTGTAGTGGGACGTGACAATGAAAGCACTCTAACTGAAAGAGTCAGAAGCTCAAGTGGATATGGGAATAATACATATATTTGATTTCATTTAATGTATAACCCCAGTGGTACTCCAGGAGGTACCCCCTCTCCAGTTGAAGGCATCAAAGCAGGTGCACAAGCACTGTGGGAGGTGTAGGGACTTTCCTCCCCCTATGCAGCAGAGCCAGACCACAAATGGGGACTTAACCATATACCTTTTAATGAGAGAACAATACTGGGAACATAACCAGTATAAACCAGGGGGTATAGGAGGCATTACAATGCCCCAAGGGGGCAGGATTCAACAAAAGTTAGACACTTACAATCATAGACATATTCATCCAGTTGACAATAGACAGGGTTAACCAAAATGTAAAACACAAAGAGCAGAACAAACAATACTGGTTGGTGAAATATAAAAGGCACAAAATGTCAAATGACAAGGGATATAGGGCCTAGGTACCTGGAGGAGGAGAAAAGGGAAAAACACAGGGGCCCCTTTCTACTGCAAGAAGATTTTCTCCCTGTTAGCTCACTCACCCCAAATTATCCCACCTGGGATTTGAACTCAGATCTCCCACATAGTCATCAGAAACTCTGCCACACAGCCACCAGTGCTGGTACTACCCCAGGCTGCTAGGGGTTTTGACCTTCCTGGAGCCCCAACCTCACATCAAGCTGCCCAGCTTCTTACTGGAGGAGCTGGAAGCAGAGCTGGGAACCTCTCAGGTCACTGCTCAGATCCTTGCTGGAGCAGGGAAGCCTCTCCTGCTGGCCACAGACTCTTGTAGGCAATCCTGGAGCCCAGCGGGGAGCCTCTCCTGCCAGCCGCATGCCTTGCTGCTGAGGGTCCAACTGCTGCTTGCAAGTCCCACCTTCAGGCTCTTCTGGGAAAACTGCTCCCGCCCCACTGGCCCAGCTCTTGCCAGTTCTTTGAATTTCCTTCCTTGTGGTCCCTTGCTGGTCTCTCTCGAGTCAGCCAGGTTGCCCCTTTTATCCTCCTCCAGGTGACCCACGGGGCCAATCAGGGGACGTGGAGGGTGAGTTTCTGGGGCCTGATTGATGAGGAAAGGGGATCCCAAGTCCTCCAATCATTTTTTGCCCTTTCAAAACCCTTGGGCTAAGTCACTGCCAGCTAGCCTGTCACACATTTCATTTGACACAGGTTTCAACTTTCAGATCTCAATAACATAAAAGCAGTAACAGGGAGTGATGAAGAGAGGGAGAGGCAAGCAGGGAAAGTACAAGCTACAATTCTGCTCCTTTAGTTAAAATAATTTACCTTTGTGCCAGGTCTCTCCATATTCACCACCTCCTCTGATGTTGGCCACAGCAAGAACACCACCCAAATGTCTCACAAAAATAAGCCTCGAAACACTGAAAAACACAACAAGGTAGTAGAAGATTATCTTATCCTACCACTAATGTCCCCATCCCAATAAATGGATGCTCAGTGAACCTGGTGTATAAGAAGGAACGTACGTGACAACATGACAGATTAAATCCTTCATTTTTGCAAACCTGACTAGGAAGGTTCATCCCAATGGTGTTATACTCCCATCAATGTATGGAAAGGAAGCAAAGCTGCTCTCTGGGGGACTATGGTGTGTGGATCTGTAAATGTAGGTCCAACAGTAAGATGTCTGCTCCTTGATTGTTTGCCAGCTCTTCAGCTTGTGAAGTGAGGCTGTGAGGTATAAAGGGACCTGCCCGTCCATGCCAACCTTTTAAAATACCTCTTTCATTATGTCTGATTCTTCAGGGAAGAGGTCAAGGATAAAGTTTATCCTAGGGAGTCAATTAATGAACAAGAGCAAAAAAAAAAAATTAAGGCCTTTACTGAGGAATTGTGGAAGTCTTCAAGCGGGTGCTACATTTGTATATAATATAATTTGCCACTGATAATTACAAGACTGTGTTTGCAAAGAGATACTGTACTTAAATCATACCTTTGTACTAGTATTATGCATTAGAATTCTTGCCAAGGCATTTTTGTTTGCTTGCTGGTTACACTGTTAACAATAATAAAACTATAAAAGAGATCACTATAACTTCAATTTCAGTGTCTGATTTCTTATTACCTTTTTGAACTTGGATGACAGCTAATGTAAAATATACAAAGATCTTGATATCTAATTATAAAAGCACTCAAGTCCTTAATTTTTTCAAAACAAGATTAATTAAAGTCACTTAAATTATGTTTAACAATTAAGGAGGAAAGAAGGTTTCTGATCAATTCAGGTAGTAGCTTAATGTAGCAGGGACTTCAGATGGAGAATCACAGATTAAGCAATGAGAACAATAAAATGTGGAAATTTATCTCCACTCAGATTTCCCTCCTCAATTAGCTTAATTTTTAAAATTTACTTTAAAGCCTGTCCCCTGTGAATAATCTTTATGTAAATGGGTTAGCCCTACTGACCGACATAAGTAAGGATTGTGTCTTTATGCCACGTATAGCTAGGTCTAGAAATGATGCTGAAACATCATTTCTTGTGTGTTTGATGCCAAATGCTTTCTAATGAAGCACAATTGTTCTTATGAAGTTGCCTACCCAATAATTTTGTTAATTTCTAGGAAAATTGTGGTGCTACGAGGTTTCATAGTTTCATAGTACCTAGGGTCAGAAGGGGCCTAGAGCAGGCCATCTAGTCTGACCCACCGCCAATGGCAGGAACGAGTGCCGGGGTCACAGGACCCCAGCCAAGTACCTATCTAATCTACCCTTGAAGATGCCCAAGGTAGGAGCAAGAACCACTTCCCTAGGAAGCTGGTTCCACATCCTAGCCACACTAACTGTGAAGTAGTGCCTCCTAATGTCCAACCTAAACCTGTTCTCCAGTAACTTGTGACCATTGGTCCTAGTTACCCCTGGTGGTGCCCGGGAAAAA
>JAGPOW010003642.1:80876508-80922939 GCA_030014935.1 Caiman crocodilus
CTTCTTAAAGATGGGAACCACATTGGCCACCTTCCAGTCCTCCGGCACTTGTCCAGAGCTCCAAGAGAGCTCATATAACCGAGCCAAGGGCTCAGCGATATATGTCCATATATCCATAATAACCAAGTGGGTAAAATTTCATCATTCTCAAAACATTTATCAGCTGTAGATAACTTCTCTCATACAGTCCATACTAGGGATAAGTTTTTTAGCAAAACATTTGAAGATGGGCAACTGATAAAAGAGGATCCTGTAGTTGTATAATCCACCACAGAAAAAAATCCGCCATATAGGTTAGTTATCTATAGCAATCTGCTTGCTCAAGGCAGCATGAATTTGCTTTTGGAAAATCAATTTTCAAACCCTTCACTGAGGAACATATCTCTCTTCAGGCCTTTGAGATGTGCCAGTCTAGATTTATATTCCAGACACGCACAGAATAATGGATCAGAGAGCATAATTTTCCTAAACTGCAGGAAGTTTAATTTTTTGTAGGCTGATACATGGTTGAAGTAGAGTATCCTGATGGTAGGTTAATCACATTTTGATTAACTGTCTTCACAAAAAGAGTTTCCAGACTTACTGCATTACTTTTCATTCCTTCTACTTAACAGTAGTCAAAGGAGAGACCTGAGTACTGAAACATACCTGCCTGGCTATTTTTGAATTTTAAAGAGACCAATTATTGGACAGAACACAATGAGCATGGAATCACCACCCAAGTAGCATATTTAGAAACAAAAACAATAAAGCCCAAGAAAGACCTCTGCTACCCAAAGAATTGTATATACTTAACTACTGGCATATTTGTGTATAATGCAAATAAAATACTGGGAGTTTATCCCTTCTCAAAAGTATATAAACAATAGAATCCTGTAACAGACCAGTCATGTTGAATTACATTTGCAAAAGTGATACAGTGATTTAAGAGTCTGAGAGCTTGTGCGTCTTGGGCCACTGATTGGAATACTTACTATACAATAAGTCTGGAATAACCATACACATAGGAACTTATTTTAGTTGGCTTGTCTGTGTAAACAAGCCTATTGATTTTCAATAGTATTTAGATTCCTAAGGCTCCTAACAAATGGTAATTTAATTGAACGATCAGGATATGACAAATTTCATCCTGGATCCCCAAAATTGCTTGCCCTGCGCCATGCCACATGCACATGGCAGGACATGCTATTTTTTTTGGAATGTGGGATAAAATTCATTAGATACACACCTAAACATGCTGATGAGCTCCCTGTACATCAGCAGCTGAAAACTGTGTAGTACAGCCCTATTCAAGGTTGAACCACATGACTGTCAACCCGCAAAAGCATGGAAGGCTCATGACTTCTCTATCCCCAACTGCTGTTACTGTCCTTGGATGGAGACCAGGGCTGTCCCCACGCCAGTTGCTAAGCTTAAAGCCCTGCCATGAAGCCAGCATCAGGTTACATGATGGAGTTTTACTTTGCAATATGTTCAATTTAAGACACAATGGAAACCAGCCACAAAAATACTCCTAATGTTGCTGATTTCTCATTTTGTTGGGCCATTAATTGCCTGAACATGTGACAGGGTACTATTTATGGCACATTTAGCATGTTAATTGTTTCAGAAGTATAATGTCTTCCAGGGTCATTTTCACTTAAGCAGGTCTACAGAAAAAATTCACTGTGTTTACCCCTTAAATGAAAGGTTATGCTATAGAGGCGCAGCCCATAGTAAGGAACACTAGAGGGCTAAAATGCTTCTCATAATTCTTAGATGTGTTGGCAATTCATGCCTGTACTCTGTCTCTTTGATGGACAAAATTTGCACTCTCTCTTCTCCTGTGCAAGGTGTGAGTGGGAAGAAAAGCAAGAAGCCATGGATTTGGCTCCTCATTACTCCTCCATGGGAAAAAAGGGGAGGAGTGGGACTCTGGAGCAGTAGAGAAATGAAGCAACTGCTACTTTCTCTGACCCTTATATAGGTCATGCGAGGGGGTGTACTTCTTTACATCCTTCCTCCACTTTCTGTTGTATAAAGGCCTAGTAGAATCGGGCCCTGTAGGAGGAACTGGAATGTGAGTGTGAAGTAGCTTGTACAAACAAATTATGTGTTACTATCTATTAGAAACTGCTTTGATGGTATCTAGGAAGGCACGTACAGAGCAATCAAGTAAAACATGTTGGATCTTGCAGTGTGGTTTGCAGATTCTGAGGCAATACTGATGGGTTTCCAATAATATTTCCCCAGAATCGTGGTCAAACCAATAGTGTGAATTCCATCAATTTTACTGCACCTTTTAGCTAGTGGAATTGCACTTACTGTGTGAGCACTGTAAAATTAATGATAGATCTGTAGTGTGTATTAGACTAGAATTAGTATTAAATATAGCTGCTCAGTCCAGGGACGCATAAAAGATTCATGATTGTATTGAAAAATAAAGAACTATTGTAAGTAGCTAAATAATTTGGTCAGCAGCTATGATTTTCTTTGTATTTATTTCTGGATCTACTTTTCTGAACTCTTCCTTTGCAACTCCAGCTCCTCTTAAATGTAGTGAGCAGCAGTCCCAACTTACAGCTATAGTTCCCTTTTTACAAAATTCTGGGGAGACAATTGCCCATAAGGAGGCTACAGGACCAAAGAACGTTAAAACAGATGGAAGGTTTCCACTGTATGTGAGGTGGGGAACAAATTCTTGGGGGAAATAACCACTCCAACCAAGTGGCAGAGCTGGCTTTGTTCTACACTGGTTGGAAGAAAAGCATTTATAGGTGGGTGGTGCTGCTGATGTACCCCCCACAACACATCTAGGAGCCTCTAAAGATACAATATCCAATAATCTGTAAGTCTCATTTAAAAAATGGCTCAGACACAAGTTTCATAGAAAGTCAGTAGGATTTAGGGCAGGTCTACACTGCAGCTTCTGTAGCTAGTGGAGGCTCTCTGGGCTAACTTTACATTAGTTAGCTCAAGTACTGCTGGCAATATAGCCATGGCAACACTGAGCTCTAACTTGGCAAACTATCTGAATATTTATCCAGATGCTCAGGTGGGTTTTGCAGCTCAGTCAGCTCTGGGCTGTCACAGATATGCTGTTGGCAGAACACAAGATGACAAATTTAAAGCAGTGACTGCAGGTCTGAGCAGTTAGGCTCCTAAGTGCCAAATCTCTTTTTTAAAGGTACAGACAAGGCCACAGAAATCTGCAATGTAAGAACTATGGTATAAAGCATTTTATTAAAAAAAAATCCCAATCGAAAACAAAAATGAAGGCAGGATCATACTCTAAGCTTTGGCCAGCATTGGTCAGGTGCAATGTCTGACACACACAGCTGTGCCAGCAGCAGCTTCTTGTGTAACTGCAGTTATGCTGGCAAAACTGTGCCCTTGGTGGCATAGCTTACTCTTCTCATAGGAACTGGAATAATCTATGTCTGTAAAAATGCAGTTAATGATACACCTCCATCAGCTGCACTTTGTCAGCAGAATACCCAGTTAAGCGACGTAATGCTAATGTAAATCTGGCCTCATGCAAGTAGTTGAAAAATGTAGAGATTCAAGGAACAAACAGAAAAAAAATCAGCTGAGAGAAAGAAGGCTGTTATGCAGAAAGATGCTCAGGGATCCAGAGTTAATCACAAACTTCATCAACTGGGCTCAGTGGAAGGTGTGATCAAGGACCTTTATGTAACAAAAAGAGCTGCAGAAAAGGGAGACTGCTAACAGGGCAAGTAGCCACAGAACTGCTAAATCATGGAAAAATGGAATAATCCCTGATTACAAACATACTGCCTGAGGTATCAATTGCACCCCATGACTTGGAGGAACTGAATCAGCCATAACTGAAAGCACAGACACGGAGCTGTTTGGGTACAAATCTGCTGGAGTAGCACACCTGGGAATTTTGTCAGTAGGAAAACTGGTTGCTCCTGTTTGTCTCTATTGCAATCAAGGAAAAAAGACTCTGCATGCATATTTTTGTATACATACATAATAAAACATGATTACATTATGAACTTAACTGACCTACATCACAAATTTCCCATCCAAATGGAAAGAAACCTACAAGACCTCTGATTTGGCCAACTGCTGAGGTTAACAAAACATTAGGTTGGGGACATTTTACGTAATTTAACACAGGAAAAAGAGAGACTAAAATCACTAGACTGAAAAGAAATGAAACTGAAATGCCTTGGATTTGTGTCAGTTTACAGGAGCACCAAGTTCACATAAAATGAGGTGTTTTTACCTAAACCACCTTGCCCATCCTGATTCTAAGCAAATGCACTACTATTACACTAGAAATAATAAACTAGCTGAGCTGTAATGAATTTTTTCAGCAATTCAGTTTCAATTTAGTATGTGCTTTAGACTATGACGTGCTAGAATTTCAAGTTGCTGCAGGGAAGCAGTAAGCTGAGAGTTCTACTTTTTTTGCTAATTTTTTTTTTAAATTGCAATTTTACCCCCAAGTCCTGCTTATGTCTTATCTTGCTATTGCACTCTGATTATTTTCTTTGTTAGTTATTGTACAATGCTTACTCTACAAGAACTTTCTTTGATGGGAGTTCCTAGGGATTGCTGTTTTTAAATAAATAGTAATTAACATTAGAAAGTCTTTGGAACTGGGTTCTGAATGACCCATTTAAAGCTATGACACATGTACCATATTCAGGTTTCCCTAGCTTTATGCGGGTTCTATATGTGCGAATTTGCTCTTATGGGATGACCCTTTTTATACCAAAATCTTCATTATATGCAAGGTAAATTCACTGTCATGAGATCAGTGTGGTGGAAACCCGCAGTCAGCTGCTTTGTGCAGTGCATTGTGGGAATGATGTCCTCCAAAATATAGTCTCCTGTGTGGATCTGTACTTGTTGCCTGAGACATGTTTCTGTAGCTAGCATCCCCATTATGGTAACATTTACCATCACCCTGTGCTTGTGTGCACTGTCTGCTGTTGGTGAGTACCAAAACTGTCTTGTAAAAGTGGTAGAAATGGGTCTGGGTGTCAGTTCAGTCGAGATCTTGGAACATATCCCTATTTGTTACATTGTAAAGTGGGTTCCCTTTATGCAAACTCAAGTTATGTGCTGTTTTCCAGGAACGCATGTACAGCATAAAGTGAGAGAAACCTGTAATACCATGCAGGAAATACAAAGGCAGGGCAGAGATGCACGTTATTAACTAACTGAATCAGAAATGCATAAGCTTACATAGCCTATATTGAAGCTGAACTGACTCATGTTTTTAGTAAGGGGAGGAGACAGGTAGATATCACCTCCTTAAATGTTAAGTTCCTAGTATTCCTGCCCAGTTCTCTTTATCTGTTTTCATTCTCTCTGCATAAACAAAAAACATAAATAAGTGGGCGTCTGCAAGTCTCCTTCTGTGTAACAAGTAGCTGGAGCAGGAGTTAGCAAATGCATCTGCGCTGATTTGCCATGGCTGGAGGAAGATCATTCTCAGCGGTCTTTGGAACACATTTTTCCTCCAGTCTGTAACTGCCTCCGTTTATTCAGAATACAGCACCTGACTTCTCTTTTTGTCCTGGCCCATAAGACCACAAGGGTGGGAAGAGATGGTAGGTATATTGTGAGATTCTGTTGATTATAAGTCAGTTAAATTCCATTATACTTGTATTGTCACCAACCATTTAATTTGATTGGAGAAATTGATGGGTCTCTCTGTATACTTAGCAGGCTTTTAAAATAACTGTCAAGACTGTATAGCAGGGGTGGGCAATTATTTTGGGTAGAGGGCCACTTACCGAGTTTTGACAAGCTGTCGAGGGCTGCATGGGTAGTCCCGCCCCTTGACAGATGTCTCACCCCCTGGCTGCCATTTTGTGACAGGAGGTCCCACCCCCTAACTCCTGATCTTTGCCACCAGAAGTTCCTCTCTTTGCTCTTGGTAGTACTCCTTTCAGCAAGGGGTTTTGCCATCTCACAAGCAGAAAAATACCACATTATATCAAAAAAAGCAAACATTTACAGCATTCATTAATCTGGTTTCAAAAAATATTTCTGTCTTGATTTACATGTGTTTGTGTAGTGCACACAGATTGCACAATGGCTTGAAATGAAGTCTTATTCTTGTATATTGTGGGGGGTGAGTATAGGATTGTGGGGAGCTGTGGGTCTGTGGATATGTGGAATGAGGGAGCATGTGAGTGTGTGTTGGTATGTGAGGTGTGGGTGGGTATGGGATCTGTGGGGGGATGTGTATGAGGGGAGGGTGGCTGGGGTTTGTTTATGGCAGTGCAAGGGGCATGTGTAGATGCATGTGTATGGTGGGGTGTGCATGTGGGACTCACCCTATGAACATGCACACATACACACACTCTGCCCCTGTACACACACACATGCGCGTGCACACAATACCTCCAACTCTGCATACACACACATTGCCCTCGAGCCTGCACACACACATGCTGCTCCTGAGACTGCGCACACAAACACCACCCCCTCTTCCCTGTACCAGTGCAGTCCTGTGCTCCATGATGCATCCAGGAGTCACCAGAGTCCTGTGCTCCGTGATGCATCCAAGAGTCATCCAGGAATCACCAGTCTGGTGGTGCATCCAGGAGTCACAGCCACATGGTGCTGGAGCAGGGCAGGGGCAGGAAAGCAGGAGACTAGGCGTGGGTGGGCGGGGCTGATTTGCTTAAGCCTGCAAGCCTGCTGAGGGCTCCCTCTGGGTCCTACTGCCCCCGGGTCCTGTCAGCTTTGACAGACAGCTGGGAGCGAATAAATATTAATTTAGTAAATTTTTTAGTGGCCCTGCAGGCTGGATAGAATGGCCAAGTAGACTGGATCTAGCCCATGGGCTGTATCTTGCCTGCCCCTGCTGTACAGAGAACTGAATGTGTGTTCTTGTTCTATTTATGAGAATCTAAATGCATAGATGTAAACTTTTCTTTTTTAAAGTCTAATATTCAAGTGCCTTCAACACTTGTGCAACTTTCTCCTCTTCATCCTACTATGAACTCTGATAAGTCAGTGGTTAAATCTCATCTGAATGGATAACTTCTTCAAGTACTTAGGTTGTATTACTGCCTTATACAATGCACAGGGAATTAAGAACATAGCTTTGGAACAGCTGTAAAAAGCATTCAGATAATCTCATGATGCATACAGAGAGGTCCGTCATTCTTTAACATATTTTGTATGAATATGAGAAACTGTAAATGTTATCTGGGTATATAATCACAGTAATCCATGGAAGAAGGCCGGTAAAGGATTTTATGAGATGTGTTGACTTTAATGCAAGAATAGTAGCATAAAGCTAGTTACTGTAACTCTTTAGAGTGCATGCAAGTTTAAGGGGGCAGTTTAATAATAAATTATTTTTGTGCTGGTAAGTTGCACATTTACTGTCTGCAGAGCTTCCTTTCATTCTGTACATCCCATTTGTTTTCTTTTTCCTCAGAGAATTTGTGTCTAACACTATTTGCTCTGTACTGAAAGCTGTAAGACAATCACAATGTCATGTATATGCGTGTAAAAGTTCAGGTTCTGGTGAAGTACACATTGGCTCAATTTTAAAAGATTGCTAAATGGGTCAAGTGCTTGGCTGTTTGTGGTTCAAAAACTACGAAATGGATTAGAATTCATGTTCTGAAATCATGGCTCCTGATTTACGGTGCATTAATTTGCATAAAATAAACATGCACTTCCCCTCTTAGAGTTAAAATCTACCTTGTCCACTAGACATCTAGGACCAGATTCTATTCCACCAGGTAAGTGGATTTAAGTGCCTAAGTGTGATTCTACTCCATCTTGCTCAAGACCCTTAATAACTGCCCACTGAAGGAGGGCAGACTTCAATGAGGTAAAGAGAATAGTTGGGGAGGTACTGAGGTTCCGGAGGGGTGGGGAGTCAGGTGTTCAAGAAAAGTGGTTGTTTCTTAAGGAAATGATCCTCCAAGCCCAAAGGGAGGTAATCCCAACAAGGATCAAAGGGGGCAAGAGGGCGCAAAAGCCCCCATGGTTCACCAAAAGAATACAGGAACATCTCCTAGCTAAAAGGGAGGAGTACACCCAATGGAAGGGAGGGGCCATCACCAGGGAGGACTATACCTCAGTTGCTTGGGGCTGCAGGGGGGCGGTCAGGAAGGCCAAGGCAGAGATGGAACTGGGAATAGCTACCCAGATCAAGGACAAGAAGTTCTTTTTTAAATAGACAGGGAGCAAAAAGAAGGTATGTCCACGTCGGGACAGCAAGGGAGGTTATGCTTAGGGGCAACCAACATAGGTTCATTAGAGGCAGATCCTGTCAGACCAACCTGGTGGCCTTCTATGACCAGGTCACGAAATCCTTAGATATAGGGGTAGCAGTGGACGTAGTCTTTGTCGACTTCAGGAAGGCCTTTGATACTGTCTCTCAACCCCATTCTCATTAAAAAACTAGGGGACTGTGGTGTCAACACCTACACAGTCAAATGGGTCACTAACTGGCTAGAGGGCCGCACTCAGAGAGTGGTGGTGGATGAGTCATTTTCGATCTGAAGAGATGTGGGCAGTGGGGTCCCCCAGGGCTCGGTCTTTGGACCTGTGCTCTTCAACAACTTCATCAGTGACTTGGATGAGGGGGTAAAAGGCACCCTGTCAAATTTGCTGACTGTGGCAGGGCACTGTAGGTGCCTACCACTTGTACAGATCATGGCAGGGCACTGGGGGTGCCTGCCTTGCTCCCAGAGAAGGGAAAAGCTGCTGGTGTCAAGCCCCAGTAGAGATAATGAGCTCAGCTGCAAGTTGCCAGGGCAACTAATGACAGTCAGCTGACACTAAGGGGCTAGGCCTAGCTCTTACAAAGCCCAGAGCCAGAGCCAGACTGGCAGTTCTCTGTCAGCAGCTGGAGGGGCAGGAGCTCTGAGAGACAGAAATGTGAGTGCAGCTCACAAGAGCTCCAGAGCCTGGAGTGATGATGCTCAGTTGTAGCCAGGAGGCTTATGTTGTTATGCCCAGATGCCTTGTGTTTAAGTTATAGCCAGAGGCTTGCATTTGAGTTGTGTTGTGGTATTACACTGGTGGTTTGGGCGAGGCTGTAGGGGTTGGAGGAGGCCTCAGGGGAGACCCATAGCAGGATGGGGATCCTGGTGCCTGTGGGGCACAGTGTTCTCATACGCGAGAGGGGGGGGCAGTATTCTCAGGGGCACCCCCCAGCGGAGAGGGAACCCTGGCACCAGTTTGGGTGCAGCAAGCCCCAGAGAGGGGGCAACCTTTGAAGAAGCCCAGTGTGGGTGCAGCTAGCGCCAGCAAAGGGCGCAACTTGCGGGATGCATAGACCCCAGCTCAGAGAGGGGCATTCGGAAAGCCCAGGTGGGCATGGTGAGCCCCAGGCATGGTTGCATGATCAGGGGGCAGCAGGGCAGGCCCTACGAGGAGAGGCTAAGGGACCTGAACCTGTTCAGCCTCCACAAGAGAAGGCTGAGGTGGGATCTACTGGCCTGTTACAAACTAGTCAGGGGGGACCAGCAGGCATTGGGGGAGTCCCTGTTCCCCCGAGCACTACCAGGAGTGACTAGAAATAATGTTCACAAGCTAGCAGAGGGTAGATTCAGACTAGACATCAGGAGGCGCTACTTCACAGTCATAGTGGCTAGGATCTGGAACCAACTTTCAAGCAAAGTGGTGCTGGCTCCTACCCTGGGGGTCTTTAAGAGGAGGTTAGACGAACACCTTGCTGGGGTCGTTTGACCCCAGTACTTTTTCTTGCCATGGCAGGGGATTGGGCTTGATGATCTGCTCAGGTCTCTTCCGACCCTACCAACTATGAAATATAAAAGGTGGGTGGATTCTCCTACTCCTTTTTTTCTTAACCTAACCTAGCTACTAGGTCACTAGGAAAATGGTGGGCACAACCCTCCCCACTAAGTTCAGTGTCAAACTTGTGGCCTCTATCTAATTTTTAGGGGGGTTGCTGCACGTCTATATGTCCATGGCAATGCTGAATCACAGCTTTAATGGAGGCAGACACTTGGGTTGTGCACAGATGAATGTGGACACTTGGTTCCCTGGGGAAAATCATCAGCAGCATACCTTGCACCACAGCTACTTGTCCCAGGGAACACCTGTGCCACATGTGCTTTGTAGGGGAGGCTATGCTGGCCTCAGTAGCATTGGGTGGAGTCCTGGGGGCCTCCCGGGGCTGCAGCAGCTGAGATCCTGCTAGGCAGAGCCTGGCAGGCAGCCACAATGCAGCTCCAGGTGGCTCGGCTCAGCTTTTCAGTGGTGCGTGCTGCCTGTGCATGTGCTGCTCCATTTTTTTCCCCCATGGTTTTTTTTGACCCCTGGATATCCAGGGGTCTGAAGCAAAATGGATATCCAAGGGTAAAAAAAATGGAAAAAAACCCTGGAGTAGTGCATGCATGGGTAGCAAACCCTTGGACCGTGGTGAACACTTGACCATGTGGTATATGGTGCTGTAGACACATTTGTGTTGCCACATACCAAATGGCCATGCTTGTCTAGATGTATTCTTGTGTAGCAATGCTGGGAAAATATAGTCACACTGGGCAAAAATGTAGCTGTGCAAGGAATTTAGGTGCAAGGAATTTAGATGCAAAGAATTAATGAAAGGTGAAGTAGAATGTCATGTGACTTAGGTACTTGGTTATCTTGGCAGTGAGGTAGAACTCTCTATTCTCTGGACCCAGAGACTTGTATGACTGAACAGGAAAGATACTTTTTAGAACCCTAGTTTACCAATGGCCTTAGATGTATGGTAGACTTAAACTTAAATCTCACGTTTTTCTTTCAAGGACTTGAAGGATGTTAGTGCTTGTTTCTGTTCTACCTATTAGGCATGTACATGGCATTTAAATATTGAAATGTGATCCCATTCCACCTTGCTTAAGACCCTGAAAAACGACTAACATGTACTTTTGTAACTTCATTTCATATTAGCCTCCAGACTAACTCAAAAAAAGAAGTGCTGAGAAGAAGCAGGGTTCACACATTTTGTGTTAATGTATTTTTAGGGTCTGAAGCAGGATGGAATACGATCAAACTTAGATCTTTGGAGACAGATTAAAAACAGATATTCACCGAGTAAAAGAGTGGATTATAATGCTGTACCCCAAGAACTAAGGGACAGGTAGCAGAGTTCTGATCCTGCTCCAAGGATTGCGCATTTTATGCTAAACAGTCATCAGAGTCAGAGACCCAGAAGACTCTTTATAAGCCTGAAAGGGACATTTCTTGGATGTTTCTGAAGATTCAGCCAAAACTGATGTACTCCTTGGAACTGTCCAAGGAGATTAGGGATGGTATTACTGATGGAGAATTTATAACCTGAGCTATATGTGCAATTCTTATTTTCCTGTCACAGAAAATCCAGTGATACTTTATTGGTAGTTTGTATTTTTATTGTGTTACAGTGCACACCATATTTTATTTTACTTTTCAATTATAAAATGTTTTTCCCATTGTCAAATCTCTGGGACATCTCTCATCAGAGTCCCATCTCTCATACATTCCTCTATGCACTTAGGAAATGCTTTTTCTGTTAGAAGATAAAACAAAAAGTACATAGTTATTGGTGTAAAGGAACCATATGGCTGAACATATTGAAAGAGGACACAAACCAGATATGTTCTGTATCTCTTTCAGTATGATTAGCTAGTTAGTTATGTGTAAAGGCATGGAAAAATATGTGATCTGCCATGCTGGATTAGAATATGTGATCAGCCAGTCCACTATCTTTCCTTTCATATAGTGGATCAGCCAGTCCACTATCTTTCCTGGCAAGTACCAAATAGTTTAGAAGAACATATTAAGAATAGATGTTTGTCAAAAATAGGCTGCTTACCTATAGCTTGGTGTAATAGATATGTTGAAGCCACCATAGCCATACAAGAAAGCAGGATGAGAACCATCCAATTTAATTCCCTTCTTGTGGATAATAAACATTGGGATCTTGGTACCATCTCTGCTAGGGTAGAACACCTATGATAATAAAGAAGAAAGATGCTGTGATTATTCATGAACTTGGAAATCGCACATAATTTCTAGGCTTTTGCTGTACATGGAAAAAAATCTGGGCATAGTCACAGACTGGAGCATCTCTGCTAAAATTTAATACTTTAATTCTGCAAAAATAAAAAATGGCTATTATGATCCATGGGGATGTGAAATTGTCCATTACTTGATTAATAATTCTAGTAACAATATAATACTTAGGATGAAAACCTTATAATATTGAAACCAAATATCTCATTAAGGATGAAATCCTGCCATTTCTGCATAGCCTGACTACTGCTTCCACACAGATATCATGAAAATATTATAAAGGAATATGATAAACTACACAGACAACTGGAAAAGACTGTAGGATGCATTATGAAAATATGGGGAAACACAAGAAGGCAACAAGGGAACTGTTTCAGTAATCTTGCAAAGGAATACACAGGCAGAAGCTATCAAGCTGACAAATGATTCTTTTAAAGAGTACATTCCAAAACTTGAGATCATGCAGCTTCAGCATGAAAAAGAAATAAGCTTACATCAAATAGATAGGGATAGCCTGCCAAAGACAAGGTTACTACTCAATAATTTGTGGCTTTATGACACTGTACAAGTATTTAAGCAAGGATCAACAAAATACACCTCTGTAAAGGATTGATTTTGCAGCCAAGTCAGTAAGAGTCTTCCCATCAAATTTACTAGGAAGCTTAAAAGCATTATTTTAGCTGTGAGTGACAGGCTTCATTCTTAAATCTCTGGTAGCATATTTATGAATGAAAATAATTATTTTTATCATCACTAACTGTGGGTTGGATGAAGGTAATTCCAACATTAGTTTCACCACTGTTGCTACATTTGTATGAACAGCATTTGTCCCCAGCCAAAAAAAGAGTCACTTTCACATACAATGAATGGCTTAGGATGTTCTTAATGCAAATTCTTAATGAACTCAATGACAAGGATAGACTATTAAACAGCCTTATACATGTAACTTAGTAATGGTCAGTTAATGCAGAGTCATAAAAGGAAGATCAATGTACCTAATAAAGTTTTGTAAATTTATTGAGTACAAAATTGCTTCTTTCACACTCCTCAAAGTCAATATTCATAGTTTATCTGGACTTCAAGAACAGGGTTTATACCTGGCCATAGATAGGACTTGTTTGACTTGCCAAAAAGTTAGAAAAGAAAGAGGAAACTATCTTAACTATTTTAATGCATTAAAAGTGACTTTGGGGATAGATGTTTCAAAATGGATTCCTTGAGGACCTGTTCCATGATTTTTCCAGGTATAGAGGTCAGGCTGACTGGTCTGTAGTTCCCCGGATAGTCTTTCTTCTCTTTCTTAAAGATGAGCACTGTGTTTGCCCTTTGCCAGTCATCCAGGTCCTCACCTGACCTTCATCAATTCTTAAAAAGGATAGCCAACAACTCTGAAATTACCTCAAGCAGTTCCTTCAGTACCCTCAACTGCATCCTATTTGGCCCTGCCAACGTGAAAGCATTTAACTTCTCTAACCATAACCTGGTCTGCTATTACTCTAGGCTGTTAGTCTTCTTCCTATTTCTGCTGCCAACTTCACTCATCAGCTGGTAGCTGCCCCTATTTGTGAAAACTTAAAGTAAAAAAGACATTATATTCTTCAACCTTGTAAACTAATATCATTTAATACAAGTCCATGAACTACTACTATTAAATCTGTCTGTCAGAATTATTCTAACAAGATTTCTTTTTAAGGTGTCTAAAACTTGAGTAAGTTAATCATCAGGGATCTGAGTTTTCTGTTTGCCATGGAAAAGTGAGGATTTTCTCTTTTCAAGGAGAGAAATATAGGAAATGGCAGGTTTCTCTTTATAGGCTGGCAGAGTTCCAGCCTACAAGGCACTCCTTGGGGCTGGGAGGAGCAGGATGCGGGAGAAGCCACATGCACATGCACACATGCACATGGCCAGTAATACAGCCAGGCAGTGGTGGAAAGCAGCTGTCTGCAGGTAAGTGTATGGTAAGCGGGGTGGGGGGGAAGGCACAGGCAATGTAGGGGGCCAGACTGAGGCAGCCATGGTGAGGGAGGGAGTGGGGCAGGGCTGGGGGCACTGTCCAGGTGGTGCAGTGTCTAGGGCCTGGCTGGGAATACGCAGTGACGGGGCCCAGCTGGGGGAGCGGGTGGAGCCACAGGCGGCAGCTCACCCAGGGGATAGCTGAGGGGCTGGGTCCCTGTTGCTGTGTGCATTCCTGAGGAGAGGTTGAGCAGCAGAGGTGATGCACCAGGTCAGGAGAGGAAAGCACGTGCTTCCCCAGACTTGTGTGTGGGGCTGGGGAGGATGTAGGCTGCCTACTGCAAGGCTTGGGGCTTCCCACCTTGCAGCCCTTCCCCCAAGAGCCTCCATGGAACCAATGGATGGGACCTAGTATGGGAGGGCAAAGAGGGGCAGGAAGGCTTGGAGTTGCCACCACCACTGGGAGCCTCACACCAGCCACCCTGCCAAGGTGAGGCACTCCCTGTCCGCCCAGCAGTAGCAGGGGGCACAACTCTGCACCACTGTCCCTGCTGGGACCCTTGTTGGGAGGGCAGCAGGGTGGGGAGCCCCAATCCCTGCAGTGGGCAGCCTGCATCCTCCCCTGACCTGCTAGGGTCCCACCTGGCGCTCCTGTGGGACGCTCCATTTGCCGCACCACCTCAGCGTTCACAAGCCGCCTGGTCCCTTGAGGTATGTAAAAACCACATATAAAGCTGTGTCTATGTTCAAATCATTGAATCTCTCTAAATCGAATTACAGGCTTCCAATTCATTTTGGAGAGATTAATGGGTCACCTGAGTCAATTCGGATTAGGAGATTTGGCCTATGAATCGGGCCAAATCTCCTCCGAAAGGAATCAGTGACCAAAGCTTCACACAGCCTGCCTGCCGGCCTGCCTATCGTGGCGTTTCATGGAAAAATGCAGATTTGGGGGGCTTTGATCAGAAAATTTTGGATTTTATCAGAGAAGTCGGGATTTTTAAATAGAGAAAAGCAAGATCCCTGTCAATCATTATTAAAGAAAGTATATTTTAATGTAGGCAAAATATACTATGTTCAAATATGTTAAGAACCATCAAGTTATGTCATAATCAAACAAAAAACTTCAAAATTCTCAGCATCTTCAAGGAGTGTACAGCATCGATGTAGAGTGCTGACTGATGAGGATTATGTGGCTCCTGGGAGACTGATAATTGTGAGGCTGAATGTGTCTTATTTTTAAATGGTATCTTACTGTAAGCAATAAGCCAAGTCTCTGTCTCTTCCTATATTTTAAGGCTCTGAAGGGCATAGCTAACTTTCTTCACCTTTCCCAGCTACTTCAGTCTAGCTGTAAGTACGCATTTTTACAAGTTTGACCTACTTGTTCTGAGATGATAAATGCTTCAACAGTGACCAAGGGTATATCTACACAGTAGTCACTTTAAAGTAGCTCCTTTGGAGAGTGCCAACAGCTGCAATATCATCAAGCTCAGCAGTACCCACCTGAAAAGCTGGGTTAATACTCAAGTTGTTAGTCAGTGCTGAGCTCAGCATTGCTGCAGCTAGGAAGCTGCTACTGGACCCCAACCACCTAGTTTTAAACTAACAGAAGGATGTCTACATATGCTACAGTAACTGCAATGTGGATACCGCCCATCTATAAAGGTAAGCTGACATCTGAAAGTAAATGACCAACCACAGTACAGACCTACCCAGAGAAGATCTGTGGAGCTCCATACATAACATTTTATGACAATTATTTAAGCATTCAACATAATGACCATACATTACAGCCAATAATCAATGCCATGCCTGGCCAAGGTAGAGCAGGCAGTATATAAACTGGCAGTTAACAATAGGCTTGTTGGGAGGTGTCAGATAGATTTGAGATTTCTGGGAGTTGAAAGGCTAATGTCTGGGTGCTATATGGCTGGCAGGGTGAATTGTCTAAAACTTCCCTAGGAAAATAAGTTGGTAAGATCTTTCTGAAGTAGGTAAGTCAAGGCCAGAATTGAGCTCCATTATGTTTTGTCCCAGCTTGCCCTTGCTGTTGTAGCTACTTTCACTAAAGCAGCTTACTCTTTTCGTCTGCTCCCTCCTTTGCTGGGATCCAGCAGGGGAGTGAAGCAGCATGAAGGAAACTGGAGGAGTTGTCTGTTCAGACACTACAACAAATCTGAAGTGGCAGAAATGCAGTAGAGCAACAACATGCATGCTGCCTCCCTACAGTTCAGATGCATTCACGAAGCTTCTGTAGCGATGTGGGAACACTGGGCAGGGCCATATGATGTGCAAGTGTCATGTAAGATATGTGTTACTTGTCAACCCTAGCTACTATGTTCTCCATTATAGCAGAAGCTGTGCACTGAGTGCCATCACAAAGCTTAGAAATTTATAATTCTCATCAAGTCAAATCAAAGTGAAGAAGAAAAGTGTCAGGTTAACACTTACTGAAAAAAATGGTGAGCAAAAGGGTGGATGGGCTGGTAAAGAGAGGCTGAGCCCATCATAACCTTGGTAACAGATTCAAATCTAGCCTCAGATTAGGAGAGAGTGAAAGCTGTTATTTTGGAATTGGTATTTAGTCGGTGATACAAGGAGTTCTCAAAGATTTTCATTGGATGGATTAAATATTAACTGGCCGTCTCAGGTAAAGACTACCTGACCTTCCATTTCTGATTTCTTAGCATTCCAGGGCAACTGCATAAGTCACAGCCTTGAAAAAAGTAACGAGGAAAGTATTTTAATGTATTTTCAGCCATGTTTCAAAGGAAGTAGGTAACTGGTAACAAGAAGTGCTAACACCATACAACAAGCTAGACCTCCATAAAACCACCCAAGAGATCTTAAGTACAAGTTAACAACTACTGGTCTTTATGAACTGAGTATAAGGATATCTGCTCCAAGAAAATCAGTTTTCATTTAGTTAAAAAAATACCTTAACACTGCACACAGACATCACATTTATCCCAGGACAAAGTGCAATGGTACAGATATCCATGTCAATTATCCTGGGACAAACTTTGGGAAGGTTCCTGTCTAAGAGGTAGTAACAGCTTATCCCAGGATATTGCAAAGTATGCCTGAACAGTTATCCTGGGATTGCATTGGTGAATCAATGGCAGAAAAGCGGTACTACATTTTACTGCTTATTACACCCTGATTAGAAGGAAGACATGTACGTGCCAATTCCAGGACATTTTTATTTTGGGATAAACAGAGGCACAACTTATCCAGGATCAAATGCAAGGTCTGTTCCTAACCTAAATTTTATTCTGAGCTTGCTGAATTCTGAACTCTGTGGAGTCTTACTGCTAGGGCATGTCTATACGTACTTACGCTGAAATAATTTAATTCATTTTAATTTGTACCTTTTGCTATTTTGAAAAAGTTGAACAGACATGCACCGAAATAAAAACATGAACTAAAGCCAGTTACTTTGATATATTTAATTTCTGAGAAATGATCCCACGAGACTGGTTTTGAGGCAGTCTTGTGGCACTTTGCACAGCTCTATTTGTTATACAAGTAAAGAGATTTCAGCCATCAAGAATTCAGCTTCATTGTTTCATGTTAACAAGCACAAAGATTTTGCAAGGTGGGTAGAAGGATATTTTATTTCTGCTGCTGGTGATTTTGCTCGACAAATTCACATTTCTAAAAAATATTTTTAATGATCCGTATCAAGAATACACCACTCCAAAAATTAAAAAAACAAACAGACTTTTTAGAGTATGTGCCTAAACAACAAATGCCTGTGCTAAAACTTTTATATCTGTTCCAAGAAAAAACTGGTGAATTATATTACAAGAAATTATATCTTGGGGCTGAACTTTTTTTTATCATTATTTACAGCTTCTATTTTAATTAGGACTCAAAAGAAATAAAAGCACAACACAATTTTGGCATACTGCTACATGTTTTCAATCATTCTGTTTCCAAAGGAAAGCAAGACACTATCATGTTTTATGAACCATGCTGAATACTCAACACAATCTATTTTTATAACCATCTGATGAGCCTCAACAGAAATATGATCCTCTATAACACATGGTATTTAGTAAGTACCTTTAATGTGAGCACTGGCTCTAAAGTGAAACATAGAAACCTATGATGGCATCTCACTTAAAAAAAATCAATTTTAATTCTTGTTTAATTGTGGCTAAACAAATGCAAAAAAAGTTCACCAATGAAACTAAGTATGCCTTTGGGAACCTTTACAGAAAACTTATATAGATGTTCTAGATGTCATTTTTATTCCAATTATCAGCAGATGCAACTGTGAAATTTAGGAATAATTCACCTAGGATTTTGCATATCTTAAAACATCACATTTCAAGTTACTGATACACCCACAACCTGTCACTAGTGAAATAAACACTTGAACTCATAAAGTTATAAATCTAACGTTTATTTTGGGGGTAAGAGGATCATGGTGGTAAACTGCTTTGTTGAGGTATTTCTGAAGAGATTAAGTTGTTTGGAAAGGAAGTTTTCAAGGGAAAGTCTAAATTTTTGCTGACTCCAATGGAGTTTTTTACACTGGCTAAAGAGCTGACCCTCTAGTGTTTCCCATAGATGACTGGCGTTGGCAGATCACTCATTTCCCTCAGACTACAGACTGCCAGTAATTTCCCTCACCCCTCCTAACCAAGAGCTTTTTCAACAACTGGCTGAAGACTGATTTTAAAGGGCTTTTCTGCTGTCATAAGTGAAGATTAAACAACAGTTCTTTAAATGAAAAGACATCAAAGAAAAACAGTATGTCAAGGTGACATTGGCATTCAAAATTTAGAAGTATTCCACTCCAACTATCTTTTGTAAAATAGTGATTACTCTTCCCCAAGATGAACAAATGGGAGGGGAAAAAAATCAATTCAGTGAGATACTGAGATATGTGAAGCTATTTAAGCTTCCTTGAATAGACTATTTTCAACAACCAATTCACTTTAAATTCTGCATTATCTCTAAAGTAAACGCAGTGGTTTATTCATATGACCAATAATGGGAAGTGCTTCTGTCTGAAAGATTTAGGTAAGCTTGACAAGGCAAGCCCTAAAAAGAAGAGTTTCCAGTGATGGTACTGCATTACTAATTTTAGGCACTGACTGCTTTCATAATAGGGTTCTACTATTTTTTACTTTACCGGGGGAGGGGGTGGGGGGAATCCAATTGTGCTAGTTATAGTACAGTAACCACTGCTAATATGCTGTAAGAATAAGAGTGTAAATCTACAATATAGTACATGGATGATAACAACATGGCAAATAAATAAATGGACTTTAGGGAAAACATTGATAACAACACCACCATCAAATCTCCTTACATTTTATAAAAAGATTCCACATGCTATATTTGGGAAAAAGGCAGGACTAAAGAGAAGTATTTTCAGTATCATAGGAGTGCAACAGCAGTGCTATACTCTTAAGAAGGTACATCTGGTGATATACTACCCTTTGTACCAAACTCTTGAATTGGTTGTAAACATAATTTCATCTCATTTTAAGAGTTTGTTATGCTGTCAGGGCTGTGCAAAGGGGCTGTCATTGACCATCAGGACCCTTATATTTAAGTATTTATAACCTTAAAACACAAAAAGGACACACTTCTGGTTGAAGAATGACATTTTATGAAGACCTGATATAACTTAATTCACCTCTCAGGCTCATTTCTAAAGAAATCTGCATGCTCATATTTCAGAGCAGCATCGGCGATGCATAAGGGGTGTATGGGGGTGCATGTGCACCCCTTGAAAGCACTGGTACACCCCCTCACAGGCCACACTCACCACTTAGAAGATGGGTGGGGGGGCATGCAGGAGCGCTGGTGCCCCTCCTGCGAGTGCTGGCCAGGGAGTGGGAGTGCTGTGGGCGGTTTGCAATTGGTCATGGGGGACCCCCACCCCACCGTCGGTGAGATTGTCCATGGGGACTACTCCCAGTTGGCAAGATTGGCCGTGGGGGGAATGCCCCCAGTCGCTGTGGGGGGCACATGCTCCCCCTGACTAAGGTGGCAACTGTCGCCCATGCAGGGTGGGCTTTTTTTCAAAACTTAAAGTCTTGCACATTTACCACCCTCAGTGAAAAAGGCAATTTTACTACATCTGTTTATTGACCAAACTGTTTTCACTTTCTAAACCGTCTCTTCTGACTTTTCCCCTTATTCCCTTACACTTTGTGCCTTTTCTCCCATTTCCCTGTGGCCCTGAAGATTTCCCTAAGCAAAGCATATCAAAAACTTTACCCACTGCAGGAAAAAATCTGGCTCTAAATAGGCTGTATGTTATTTCATAGATTTTATAGACATTAGGGCTGGAAGGGGCCTTGGAAGATCTTCGAATCCAGCCCCCTGCCCCATGGGCAGGAAGTCAGCAGGGGTCATAAGATACCAGCAAGATAAACACCCAAATGTCTCTCGAAGGTGTGCGAAGTAGGTGCTTGAAACACCTCTAGCATCAGTCTATTCCAAACCTTGGGGGCTCGGACAGTAAAGAAGTTTTTCCTTATGTCCAGCCTGAAACGGCCATGGAGAATTTGTGACCGTTCGATCTTGTCATCCCTTGGGGTGCTCTGGTGCACAGACGTTCCCCCAGATCCTGGTGAGCACCCCTAATAAACTTATAGGTGGCCACCAGATCACTCCTAAGTTTGTGCTTTTCCAGGCTGAAGAGCTCTCAGCCTCTAGTCATAAAGTCTGTTTATCCTGACCTCTGATCATGTCTGTGGCTCTCCTCTGGACTCTCTCAAGCTTCTTCACATCCCTTTTGAATTGTGGAGCCCAAAACTGGACACTGTACTCCAGCTGTGGCCTCACCAAGGCCAAATACAATGGGAGAACGACATCTTGGGGTTTGCTTGAGAAGCATTCATGGATGCAAGCCAGTGTTTTGCTCACTTTACTAAGGCAACCTGAAGTCTTAAGTATAGCATCTCCTGGAGGAACCTGTGGTTCTGTCATCCCTTGCAGTCACAGGCCAAACCCATTCCTCTTCAAAAAGGGCAGAAGTATAAGGCACCCTTCCAACACAACAGTGGCAATCATCAGAGCAGTGGCAGGCTTCTTCCCCTTTCCATAGCTCAAGTCACCCCTCAAAGAAACACAGTGGTAGCAGCATGCACAGCTCCACAGTACTAGCAGCTGGATGTGTAGGACCATATAGTTTTATTTTCCTGCCACACATATCATCTTCTAACGAGCCCATGTTGGAGGACCCTTCAAAAGGAATAGGCTATTAGGAGTTTTACTGAGAGATATGGGGCTCTTTACTACACTTCTCTGAATTATTGTTTAAGGCTGTCTGCAGGCAACACTGCATTATTTTTATTTTCAAGCTTTTTTACACAACCACAAGAATTAACAAAAATGTTGGTTCTGACAATGTAGCATGACTCCAGAAAACAAAACCATAGGCCCATTTTCCCTATACCTTAACCTAACCCTGGGAGAAATCATTTTTGTCTGGCACAGCTGCCTATTCCATAAACAATGCATCAATCTGTTCTATGAATGACAAGCAACAGAGCATCATCCTTACATTACAGCTAGCTAGACAGATAGATTGCATGGTATCAAAAATATTCATTCCCCACAAAACAAGTACAAAGAATACTGTATAGGTAACTTCTGGGTATAGTTAATGGGTAAATCTCTGTAAATGAACATGGGAAAATGCTTGTGTAAGATGACTAGTAAATTCACTTGTAGAGGCTCATCTAGACTAACTCCCCTTTTCCCTATTCCTTTACAAGTCTTTTTCTTTTGCCCAATATATTTTTTAAATATAAGTGTCATAACCAAATCAGTTGAGTGCCCCCTGTCACAACAGAACTGCCCTAAGCAACTACAGTTACTTCTGAATTTGGTACGTTCTGCCTCATTAGCTATTCCTGCCTGGCGGTTTGTCATTGGCTACTCTAAAAGTATAAAGGTCTGTGTGGCTTCTGCCGGAGTCGGAGAGCTCTGAGCACATGGTAGAGTACGGAGAACTTTGTCACGTGGCAGAGAAAAGCTGGCCCACCAACATCTCCCCGTCACCGTTTGCTCCCAACGTATCCTTCAACCTGTATGCTCGTTTCTGTCTACAAACTCACCAGCTCGTTCTGTTGCCAGTTATCTGTAACTATTCAAGCAACTCGTTACCTGTAACTACGTAAGCAACCTTACCACCTGCATCGCAGCCACCAGCGGCATAAGTAAAGTTCAATTAAAAGTTATTTTTGCAACCAATACGCTGTGTCTCGCCTCTCCATCTCCGGCCTGCTTGACGTCCGATGAAATTAGTGATCCTCTGGACGGCTCTGGCCGTCCAAGACAATAAGGAATGAGTATAAAACATTATTTTGTTAAAATAAAGGTTCATTTATAGCATAGGAGACCTGTCACTCAGTTGTTTATGAAGCATAGACAGTTCTTGAGAAAGAAAGGTTTCAGTGATCCATTTTATCCTTTGAGGTGACAGTGTCCTTTGCTACAGTCCTCAGTAACTGGGCAAGAGCAGAGACTGCTTAAGTATTTTAGCTTTTTGTATAGTACAAAAAGGATGCCAGTGAGGGTGGCTGAAGACAGAATTGCTTTATCATTCACAAATATCTAGCTACATAGAATGGTGCAGATATTGATAATGACATATGGAATGAAAAATCACAGCTATCATATATGTAGTTATAAAAGCTATAAAGTAAGTTAACCAGACATTTTCCTTTTGTGTGTGAAAATATTAAAAAACTAGGGCTATTTGATAATGGAACTACAAAAAGTAGTAGGAGAAATGTTGAACTCATTAAAAAATTGATTCTATTTAAAATTAGTGGCATATAAAGGTACAGAACTTTTATAACAAAGTGTGTCTAATACTACTATAGACAAAATAACCACTACTAAACCTATTTTCAAAACTATGAACAATATTTGCTTATCTAGAAACCTTTAAATAATTTTGCTAACTTTCTCATCCATGACAATGAGAATTACAATTAAAATACAATTTAAAAATGATAAGTTTGGCTTTTTCAGATGAAATAATTTCCCTCAGATAATATATAGATGTTATAGCTGTAAAGGAAGAGTAATTAATTCCTGGTACTTGAAAACACCTCATAAGTCACACTAAGTTAATTATTCTTAGAAAGACTCTAGTGATTTAAAACATGTCTTTCACAACCTGTCTCAAGATCACTTACTATATTCCTCCCATTGTCCTTGTGTGCTTGGACCAGAAACATGTAATAGCTAAACTAGTCATTAGACTGTCACCTTTTGTTACAGTAAAAATGAAAAAGGACTTCCAGTAAATTGAAATTAAACTTTTCAACCTTATTTTACAAACCCTTGTCCTATTACCCATTAAATAAAGATTTTTCCTTAGTTTTTATTTAACGTATATTTTGACGTTTGTGAATGAGGAATACTTGAAATTTGCTGCAGCTGTTATAGCCCATCTAAATTACCATTCACAAAATGCAGATGGTTAAAAATCACACTACAATATTTGGAGGAATCTAATACAGTTCTTGAAGCTTAATACATCCTAGAACAGGGGTCAGCAACCCCTGGCACACAAGGCCATTTTCCTTGGCATAGCACAATCGGCCCAGACCAGGGACCTTGGGCTGCTTGCAGCAGGCAGTGGGGAGACTGCAAGCCCTCCTGTGAGCTTGGGCTCTGTGGCAGGCAACAGCTGCCCAGAGCCTGGGCCAGATGTGGCAGGCAGCTGGGATGCTGCAACCAGTGCACTGGGGTCCAGAGCCCAGGCCCTGCTCTGTGGTTGGTGGTGGCTGCATGCATGCCCTGAGGCTCGCACAGCCAGGAAGGGGCCTGGGGCAGTGCAACCCCAGTCCTTCCCCCACTGTTTGCTCCAAGGCAGGTATGCAGCTGCTGCCAGCCATGGAGCCAGGCCAGGGCTCTAGATCCTGTCCAGAGCCCAGTGCAGCTGTTTGCAGCTTCCCAGTTGCCTGCCATAGCTGGTCTGGGCTTTGGGCAGCTGCAGCACACAGCAAGGAGGCTGCAAAAAACTGGATCAGGCTCTGGAACCCTGACCAGGTTCCATGGCAGTAGTGGCTGCACTCGCACCTCAGGGCACATGGTCCAGAAAGAGCCAGGGCAATGCAGCACCAGCCCCATCCCCTGCCATTGGCCAGGAGGCGCATATGTACCCACCACCAGTAAAGAAGTTTGAGCCCTCATAGCTCTCCTGCCATTTGCCTCAAGCACACCAAGTTGAGGCATTGGACGAGGTTGGGGTGTTTTTGGCACTCTAGACAAAAATGTTGCTGACCCCTGTCCTAGAAAAAAAATTAATATCTAGGTGTTTCTGAAAAATAAATCATGCAAATCCTTATTTATATAAATAAAAGGGACCTGATTTTCAGTGGGGCTGAGTACTGACAACGTCCAGTGACTTTAACAGGAATTACCAGTACTCAGCCCTTTCTTAAAAAAATCCCTAAAAACCTAACTTCATACATCCAGAGCTCGAAAACTTTGACTTTATCTCCTTGAAACATGGGATGAAATCCTAGCTGCACTGAAGTCAATGGCAAAACTTACGTTGACTTCCGTAGGATACGGCTGTTACTCCTGTGTGCCGAGGTGCCTAAACCAAGAGTTAACAATGGGACAATTGTTCCTTACTGCAATCTAGTTCTCAGATTACCCTACTCATGAAGACCTAATCCCTGGGCTTTCTGCCTGAAAAGTATACAGCATATGACAGAAAGCATTTCTCATCTAATAGTGGGGCAGTTCCAGCATTGTCTTGGTCTCAAATATAACGCTATACTAGTAACCAGTGGTTCTCAGGGCAATTCTGCTAGCCAAACATGACAAACTAAAACAGAAGCCTGGTCACCTACCCCTCTTACTTCTCACACATATGGGATGTACCAGAAGCCTGGAAGAGTGAAAAGGAGAGCTGTTACAGTATCTCTATGTTATTCAAGGCTTATCCCTTTGCAGGAAAACTCTTATATTAGTAATCTCGCATTTGCATTATGGCTATTTTGTGTTACCTGCAAAGCAGAGCCAAAGTAGCTTGGTAAAGTAAAAAAATCACACCGGTGAATGCCACAAAGCACACCAGCTATGGATAATTGAAAAATCATGATGATAAAAATAATCAAGAAATCCTTTAGAAGAGATAATTTCAGCACCCACCCATTGGGACAAGAAACAGCCTCATGCTGACGGAAGCTAAGTGCCAAACAATAGTGCTTTATAAAAATCCCTAGTTAGAGAGCCTAGAAATCTAGCAGCAAATGGCTGCTGGGAAGCAGCTCACCAGGTGGCAGAAGGAAGGGGAGAAAAGGAGATGAAAATTCAGAGCTCCTGCCAGGAAAGCATAGCAAAAATTCTTTTTGAATTACATTATTTACTTGGTTAAGAGAAATGTCTTCTTCCCTCCACAGAAATATCAAATGCCAAACTTACAAAAGGCAAAATAGACCAGATCAGTCCCACCTAACCACCATTAAAGGACATATGCTTTCAACAAGCTGACAGATACATTTCCCTCTACAAGTTCTTACACTACTATCTTCATAATGGGAGGCCTGTCTACAATTCACGTCACATATTTTTAATTTGTCTCACCTCCTCCTCAGAAAGAAACCTGTGTGCAGCATAGTGTTTTGTTGCCCTTTTGTTCCAATCCCAATAATACATTAAATGACTGCTGGGTAAAGGATTTATGTTAGTGAAGGTAAAGCTAAAGAAACATGTATGGAGATCATCTTTTCTTTCTTTCATGATTTCAGTGTTTACTCATACAAAAAAAATATACCAACTTGCAAACATACCACCAGAAAAAACCTTGCAAATTAACAGCCGGTAGTAAATTTTCCTTAATTAAAACAGGGCTTACCTTAGTAAGAAGATTGCTTTGAAAGTTGAAGATATAGTGTAACAGTGTCAAAGAGCATAACCACGTCTAGGAGACCTCAGGACTAATATGTTTAAAGCATGCCAGTTTCTGTAGCCAACAGCTGGGAAGGAGTTATGTAGCTAGAACCAAATATACTCACATCTGATTCCTCAGCCTGAATGATTCATTCATTCATAGCTGTGTTGATGATGGGTGGCTTCAGACTCAGGACTCAAAGAATAGGGCTTGTAATCGGGTCTCTGGAGCCATAATGAGACCCTTTAATTGCTCTGCCACTACACTTCACTGTTACAAAACAGGCTCAGATAAAAAGCCAAACCCATGATGATACTCCCATCATGTTGCAAATCAATTCAGCTTGCAGTAAGGAGTTACCCCAGGGCAATCCTTGGTCTGTTCCCTGGGACAAGTGTCAGGATGGCAGGAAGAAACTTAGTGGTCTGGGGGTACCTTGTGGATGGGTTTGTGACACCTGCTCCAAGAAGGCAGATGTGTTTCTATATCTACATCTACCCATCTAGCTGAATGAGGGAAAGGAGCTGTTTATTAGCAGTTTCTAACCAAGAAAATGGCATGTTCCCAGCAATTTTAGCTAGTACAAACTGGCACAAGGAATGACTTGGCTTTTATTGTACTGGATCTACCATAGGAGAGGGGTGATTATCGGGGCTGGAGGGTCACTTAAGGGGTTTTGCTGAGTTGTTGAGGGTGGGACTGCGGGGGGAAAGGGGAAGTGCTGACTCAGCTTTGGCCCCTCATCAGGGCTGTTTATACCATCTGATGTGGTGATAGGTGGGGGAGCTTTCAATTGATCCTATCCAGCCCTGGGCTTGTTCACCCTTCACCCACCACTGGGAGCCCCAAACAGCGAGGGCGGGCAGGTGTATAGATGGGACGGGTCTCCATGGAGACTGGCCCGGGACCCCCTGCCCCCAGACAGGGCATGCCTGGCTAGGCAGATGGGATGAGGCTGCGGGCAGGCAGGAAGTGGTAGCCAGCAGCAGGATAGGCAGGCAGAACTGGGATCGCAGGTCCTTGCTTATAGAACCAGCACTGACTGCAGGGAGGTGCAGGAAGTGGATCGTGGCTCTGCCCTGGATACCAGCCTCACACTACCACTGCCTTGCAATCCCAATGCTGAATTTAGTCCCATTCCATCTGCCCGGCTGAGCATGCCCTGCCCGCAGGGGACCTGAGTCAGTCTCCATGGAGACCTCACCCACTCACTCCATTTGGCGCCCCCAGTGGCGGGTGTGAGGCAGATGGGCCTGGGTGCCGAAGCAATGGGGCCAGGTCTGGCAGCAACATCAAAGGGACTAGCAGCGGCAGCTGGAAGTGAGGACAGAATGAACTGCCACTGCTGGGAAGCTGAGTCTGGCCACCACGCAGCTCCCGTTTTGCCCAGCCCCGTGAACTACAGCACTCAGTGAGTCCAAGAGCTGTGCTCCATGCCAGGCAACACCTCCACACCAAGTGGGGTTGGCCTCATGTGCCCCCCTGTGCCTGGGCTGGGTGGGGCTGAGGGAGACCAGAAGGAATCACTTGGCAGGTTGGATCTGGCCTGTAGGTCCTATTTTGCCCACCCCAATCTACCACAACTATATCACACTCTGAAAGAGAACACTCTTTGGAGGAGTGCATCTTTACTGTGTTTAGAAAAGGCCTTCTAGTTTTGAAACTGATACTCAGAAACCCAACCAACATGTTTTTTGATACTGATCCAATAGCTGATTTACAGGAATGAAACCAGGCAGCCTGGAGACAGCAGCATCCTGCTGATAAGTCTTGGAGGGTGGGGCAGTGAGTGGAGGAAAGGGGCATGGAGGGAGGGAGAAGGGATGTAGGAGAATCAGATCGAGGTCCCCATGATGAGTGAGGGAATGGGGCAAGGGCGGGCACTGCCCAGCCAGGGTGATAAATGGGACCCCGGGGTTGGGAGTGGGGTGGAGCCATGGGTGGGCTGTCCAGGGGGTGCCAGGGGGGTGGGGAAGGGGGTGGCTCCCCATTGTGCTGCACATACCCACAGGTGAGGCATAGGGGGCATACAGATCCCTGGACTTGTGTGACAGGCAAGGGCGGGCTACCTGCTGTGTGCTTGGGGCCAGGAGCTCCGCCAGCCTCTTTCTGGTGGGGGGGCTGGGCTTGGAGCAGGCAGAAGTGGGGTGGGCTCAGCTGCATGGGGTGAGCAGCGGCAGCAGCGCTGGGAGTGGGAGCTACAGGGGCATGCTACAGGGAATTTTGGGGTAGCTATACCCCCCCAAACCCGCTACAGCTACCCCTGCTCAGGGCGTTCCACTCTACTGCTTTTCCCTTGGGAGCCCTGCGTCCTCTGCCTGCTCCACAGCATGGGGATCCCAAGGGAAAGGCAGCAGAGTGCCTGAGCAGGGGCAGTGCTGTGGGGGGTGGGGCTGGGGGGCTACCTGTCCCAGCACCACCCCTGCCTTGCACAGCTGAGTCCATCCTGCTGCCACCCACTCTGAGTCTAGCCCCCGCACTGGGAAAAGGCTGGTGTAGCCCCTGGCGCAGAGCCTGCAGTGGGAAGCCTGCCGTCACCCTGTCCAGAAATCTGTGGGGTGTGCACAAGAGAAGGGAGCTGCCCCTCCTCCTCATTCCCATCCTGTGTCCCCTGAATCAGCTGCTCATGGCTCCTCCCTGCTTCCGGCCCTGGGGTCCCATTCACCAGCCTAGCTGGGCAGCACCTGCCCCTACCCCAATTCCTCCCTCCCTCATCATAAAGGCCTTGATCTATCCCCCAGCTCCTCCCCCCTGCCAGACTTACCAGCAGGGCACTACTCTCCAAGCTTCCCAGCTGCATTCCTGGGCATGTGCATGCACATGGCTGTGCACATGCACACGTCATTTATTGGTGACATTATCAGCTACACTGGCCAAAGAAAGCTGATAACCGATAATGTTAGTTTTCTGTTTATTGTTGCCAATCCAATATACAACTGACGTATCAGTGTACCTTTACAAAATACATGGCGTAACTTTGTGTTTGGTTCCTATCACACCTTTTAATTGAATGTATGGCCATGCTCCCAGCCTTAGGAGTACACCAGACCCCTTCAAGACTCTCATGTGCTCCAGGGGCTGGGAATCTTGATCAGCTGATAGGCACTCCCAAGAGAAGTACATCGGAGTCAAAGGGGAAATATATCAGAGTCAAAGCATTCATGCATGCGCTTCTCCTGGTTGGGAGGACCAATCAGATGATCAGCACTCCCAGCCTAGAGAGCACAGGATGAACTCTGATTAGGCGATGAGGCCCTTTTGCCCCAGCTGGGCAGCCGAAACAGTTGACTGGAATTTTAGGTACAGAAGCACAAGGAACCCTTGGCTCTATTACTAATATATATCCCATTAACAACACCAGGGTATAGTTTTTCTTTCCTTTTTTGTGTCCTTGTGACAAGGTACTTAGCATAATTCACAGTTCTGTTGGAATTTAACAGGCCATGCTGTGGGTGCTTCTGACATGGCCTTGAACTTGTGACCTCTTGGCTATCAACCACATGCCTTAGCACCTGTGCCATCCCACCCTATTAGCTAATTCCCAGAAAGGCAACTTAGCAGGAATTCTAGCTCTATAGTCTTTGATAATAGAAAAGCCACAAAGCGCAGTGTTTCCCAAGTGTCTCAACAGCTGTAACATTCTTTGGGTAGCACGGTTTCCAGCAAATTGCTATGAGTTCTACTGGAGTCAAAAAACATTAACACGTTTAAAAAAGAAACCTTGAGAATGTTTAAGAAAAAAAATTCTTTGATTTCAGGTATCTTGTTTTTTTTTTAGCTTCAATGCTTTCCTGTACTTAATGATCTTCTCAAATGAGGGATGACTTGCTGAATACTATCTACTTTCAACAGTTACAATGTATTACCACACATTGTTGCCTGTGATGGTGGGTGATAAATTGTCTGTAAAATGAAGTGAGCTTGTCAGGGACAATTAATTTACTATAATTTTTTCTATCTGTAAGAACAGAAGTCCAGGACTATGGAAACCATCTATTTCTTGTTATCATTCATCTTAGCCACTGAAACACTGGTTGTTTCAATGAATGTTATTGATACTTCTAGCAGGCTTCCCCTGCCTCATATTTCCTGGGGGATATCTCAAGGACGGGACAAAAATAATTAATCTAAGGAAAGATGATATATTTTAAATACCTAAAGGGCTTGTATTTATATGTTGAAAGAATTAAGTCAACATGCAAATTACGATGATAACTAGATTACTCTTAATAAGCGAGTCCATATTTTGTAAAACATAGGAAAGCAATTGAATAGAATTGTTTGGGGTGGTAGTACAAAGGGGGAAGAAGAATGGGAAAAATAGTGCTGAAATGTTCAGATGCTTTTCCTTTTTACTGATGATTTTTCCCATGACTGGAAGCAGACTTGACAGAAATTTCATAAGAAAAATCTATTTGCACAAGATTCCCAGCCCAGGTTTTCCATGAATTCAAGTTGCTTACATATGCTTGAATTTCTGGACACTGTGCCAGATCCAAAGCCCAGACCTTTTTTAGTTTCATGCATTGCATCTTTTGACCAGTGAATGACTATATATAATTTTGTTTTTGTCCTTTCAAGGGGAAGACTTTAGTTTGATAACTTGCTACTAAATTAAAGTTGGTTTAGCTCTTCCTTTTCTAAAATCAACATAAACTGTGATTTGTATTTTTATATGAACAGAGATGATTACTGTAGAAACATCAACAAGCTATTGAGAAAAGGTTTGCATATTGCTTCATTTTGATACACCCCCAAATAACTGATCATTGAAACTGCAAGAGGTTTCTACTGTCAGAACTGTTCTATCACAGCATGAACTCATCTACCCATAAGACTGACATATATCATCTTACATATCTCTTTCCTCATGTAAATATAGTAACAAGGATCATAGTTAATGTTTTACCATTAAACTGCTTTTATCCAGTTATTTGCCCCCATTTTGGCTCCCTTCTTCCTTTAATTCCCCCTCTTAATCTACAGTTATAAAATCTCATTGAATTTCATATGGGCACTGTAAATATGTTTAGTTTAGCACTCCCCCCAATTATGTTTAATGAATCCTATTTAGGGTTTTGGCAGCATTGTAGGTACCACCACTTCCCACAAACATGCATCAGTTCAAAATCAGCTTACTTTCTCTTTCCATCAAGGAAATGAATTATGATAAAAATATTAATGCCTTACCTGCCCCCTCTGAAAAAAAAAATCTGGTCTTGAGTAAGTTGGTAAGTAGAACTTCACTAGGCTACTGTAATATATATTAACAGCTTACTAGCATGTTATAGGGATATTTTTGTAAGTACACAGTTTATAAACTTCAATAATTAAACTATGAATATCAAAATGAATCATCTTGATTCATTTACTGTAATCCCTGTATAACTGTTAATATTAATCTTTTAAATCCATTACACCTTTACCTGACATGTGTCCTCCTAACATCTGTGACTGTAACACCAGGCATATTGAGGTCCTGGTCCATGAGGTATCATTCAATATCAGAGATTCAGTACATTACACAGTCAGTTAAATTGGGAACAGAACTATAAGAAATCTTACAATCTCTCTTGATCTTTAATTACTGTATTTTCTTGCATACAACATACCCCCAAGTAAAACACGCATCTTTTTTTGGAAGGCACAATGTAGAAAAAAGATTTGACCAGAATCAGAGTCATTCCAGACTGAGCGACACAGAGTAAGTCCTTCTAGAAATAGTATTCAAGAAGCGTGGATCACAGGAGACAGTCTGGGTGAGGCAGCAGGAACTTCCTAGTGCCTGCTGCTTCACCCATACTGCTTCCTGGGATACCACACTTCCCTGAAGTACTTGCTCTATGAAGCACAAGGTTAGGACTCAGACCCTTACAAGGGCAGTAACAAAACTCTTAGTATTTTTAGCTACGGAAGTACAAGGAACCCTTGGCTCTATTACTGTTAGTAAGAAGTTACTTAAATTTGTTCATGTAAATCAAGTACTGTTTCCATATCACAAGCCTCATCAAGATACTACCAACAACTCACTTGCTGCCTCAAACACATGCTGCCATGCTCTGCAAACAGCTACAGTTATGAGAGAGTTGTGAACTCTGCCACTTTAGCTGGGCACAAGTAGCAGCCTTGTTGGCAGCTGCATGGCATCCATAGTCTACAAGCACTCCCTTTCCACAAAAGAAAATACGTCCCCATTTAAGACATGCACCCCAATTTTGAAGATCTGATTTTAGGAAAAAAGGTACATGCTGTATGAGGAAAATTAATACCAAGAGACAACCAGCATCAGATCTATATATGGCTTCAGCATTCTGAATCAGTGAGGGGAGTGAGGGTGGAAAGGGTGTCTCCCTTTTGGAAAGGGAGAGACCAAAAGAAGATGGAGGAGACTTCAAAAAGGTGAAGAGATGCAGACAAAAGGACAGAAAGAGAACAAATGTCTTACCTTTTATCCCTTTTCCTACTTTGCATAAAACTACTATGTAGTAAAATAACAGGTGCAAAATTGCAGTAATACAAAATTGGGACTAAGCCAAGGAATGTGATTTTGATTTCTCAATATAATTACTGTTGCTCTGCAAATCAGATCTAATTTCAAAGCTGTTACCTTTCTCAGCGTACTGCTAGAAGAGACATATAAGACCTATGTTTTCTCTTCCCTAATTAAGAAAGTATTGTTCTTTGAAAATCTAATGTTCTGTCACCTTACTCATAGCACTATTAGTGGAACACTGAAAAAGTCATTAAACTCAGCATTTTTACATGCTTCCTTATCACAAATCCACAAAACAAGGGAACCCAGGCAGACCTATCATATCTAACTATGGAACTCTAACTGAGAAACTATCAGGTTTCATTGAATCCACCCTAAAACATTTTGTCACCCAAAGACTGAGTTTTGCCCAAGACGCAACAGTCTTTCTAAGAAAAACATAGATCACCTTTCCAGCAACACCCTCCTTGCCACCATGGATATTACTAGTTTATATATCAACATTCCACAAGGCACCCAAGCCTGTCTGACACATCTACAAGAGCAAGATTAAAACTCAGAATATAGATCTAAAGATATTACTGAACTTCTACACTTCATTCTCACCTACAACAACTTCACTTTCATAAACCAACACTTTCTCCAGACCGTGGGCATAGCTATGGACACCAAAATGGCCCCACAACATGCCAACCTTTTTACAGCCTACCTGGAATAAGAATTCCTCTGTAACTGCACTATCAAACCTATGCTATACCTAAGAAATGTAGATGACATCTTCATCATTTGGACTGAAAACCTGCAGTCTCTGATTGATTTCTGTCACAAATTCAATAATCATTACCCCTCCATCAGACTCTCTCTTGAATACTCCACAGCATCAACATTTCCTTTTTAGACACTACAATCACTATCCAGAATGGTAAAATACAAGCCACCATACATAAGAAACCCATGGACCAACACACTTATCTACACAGAATCAGCAATCAGCCTAAACACACCAAGAAAACTAATATACATCCAAGCCCTCTGATACCACCAAATTTCCACTGAGAATACCTGTAATCATCACCTTGCAAATATCAAAAGGGCTTTCACTCAACAAGGACACTCCTCCAGAAAGATAGATTACACTTTTGAAAGACTCATCTGGATACCACGTGATGAATTGCTGCAGTACAAAAAGAAAATCCCCATGAATTGTACACCTTAGTTATGACACACCATCCTTTCCTGGAACCTATATGGAAAATCCTCAGACAGTAGCAACCCAATCTAGAAGCAGACCCAATTCTTAAAGGGGATCCTTCCAGAACCACTCATCCTAGCCTTCAAATAAGCACCAAACCTTGCCAACCTATCACCAGAAGCAAACGTCCTGTGGCCCAAAGCACACAAAATGGATCCAGACCATACTGGGACAAGAAATATAAAACCTGCCAATACATCTCGAACACTCCCACAATAACTAAACCCCACAACAGAACCACCACCATTCCTGGATCTTACACTTGCATCTCCAGAATGTAGTACATCTCATCCAGTGCACTAAATGCTCTGATGGAAAATACGTAGGAGAGGCCAAACAACAACTGTGTATCAGAATGAATGCACACCAAAAATCTATCAAAAACAAAAATACCTGATTACTTGTGGGTGCACACTTCTCACAAGACAACCACTCTCTCTTCAATCTCTCAGTTTTAATCCTCAAAGGAAATTTACAAAAAACTTTTCATAGACAAGCCTATGAACTTCACTTCATAAATCTACTGGATATAAAAAATCATGCAGTAAATATAGACTTTGGATTTATGACACACTATAACCTGCCTAACATTCAATAACCCCAGGTAACCTGTCTGCATTTTACCAGCTTCATTCTATTACCAAGTCAACATTATACCACTTCTGCCCCCACCACCTGTCTATCACCTGTTGTCTCTAATCCCCTCTGATTCTCTCTGTCACATATTTGCAGAACTGCATTTTGCCTTATATTCTAGTATGGAGAACACATAACACTAGCAGACTCTTCCTATGCCTGAAGAAGGGTGTTTGTGCCCGAAAGCTTGCAACGAACAATTTTTCCAACTATTTAGTTGGTCTAATTAAAGCTATTACATTTACTAAAAGAACCTTGTCCACCTAAACTCAGCATCAGCATTCTAGAGAGGCAGGACATCTCAGAGGACTGGTAACAGAATGCAGTGCTGCCTTCTTTCTAGGTTAACAGTTTGAATTTGGGCTGTGCAAGTGATGACCAACAACTGCAACATTCTAAAGTCTTGTTGTCAGCTGTGCAAAACAGGATTTGTGAGCTCACTCCTTGAGAAAAAAGGTGTGATCATCATAAAATGATTGTGACAATTTAACACCCATGTCAGCAGACTCCCTGAGGAAGAGAAAGGAATAGGCCCTGGGGAGTGAACCATTCCCACATCCAGACAAGAGGTCCCTTATCAAACTAGGCAGGGAGGTAAGCAGTGGAAAGTTTCATATATAGATCTGTCTACAGACCCAAATAAAATACTAAATAGGGGAAGTAAATGTGACATTTTTCTAGTTATAACTTATTTTTCTCTTTACAGGTCTGTTCTTGCAATCCGCACTCCAGTAAAACTGTCCAGTTTCAATAGCATTTTTACCTGGGCAAGGACTGAAGAAACAGTTCAGGGAAAATGCTGTGTTACTTCTGCATGCCATGTGCTTTTATTGAAAAATCTTATGGGCTTGATCTGAACCACTAAAATCAATGTGAACTTTACCATTACTGGAATTGGAAAACTCTGTTTCCTAAATTAATAGAAAGAAGAGCAACATTTTGGAATTCCTACTTTTAACTAAGGAAATTAATTAAAATAATGTATTAATGGATGTGAAATCAATATTAGAGCTGAGAGTTCATAAACATGAGGAAAGTATGAAAAAAGGAACAACTAATTATTATAGTTCCATTATAATTTTTTTAAGATCTGGTTCCTAAAAATACCTGTATTGCAGTAAGTCAGGACTGTCCAACTATGGAGCTGCCACTGCCTCTCCACCCCTGCCATGTGAGTGCTCTTCCCTTCACTGCACCACATGGTTGCTCTCCCACTGTTTGCCCCCCTCCAGTCCCATGCTCTTTGGGCCCTGCAGGCTGTCATTGTCCTGTCACAAGGGGCAGGGAAAGGAAGCGAAAGCCAGAGGGACAGGGAGACTGGAGACCCAAGTGGCAGTAGCAGCCAGGGCTGTGGAGGAAGCAGCACCTACATAGCATCCAACAAGCCGCAAATTAAACACTCGTGAGCTGTCTGCAGCTGGAGGCCTGCAAGTTGGACAACCCTGCAGTAAATGAGTCACATATACAAGAATCAGTGGTTCTAGAACTACTCCAATCTTTATCATTTTGGCATTATGTTTTGGTAAGTTCTAAGTGAAAGAGGAACTGACTGCAGCATGGAACCAAAATCACCCCCTTAATATTTCTTTTCATTATAAGTGGGACTAACAGGCTCAGAGCAGTTGAAAATGAAGCATTTTAAAAGGCAAGTCGAAATAAAAGTATACTGTTCTTGTTTTAAGCTAGACTACTAAAAAGGCTTATAGCATCACTCCTTTGATGAACAGTGAATGCTTAAGACGGAATTTTCGGCCTGAATCTTCTATACATTGCCTAACACTGTATAACCTCTTCATCTTCCTGCACATTTAACAGAAAGAAAATATTACACTAATTAGAAGCCTGGGACTGTTGAATCACACAGGCTATGTGCCAGCCAAGGTAAAAGTAAAAGTATTTAATACTTCTGTAAGTCATAGTGGAATTACAGCACATCAGAGCAGCCTCTGTGCTCATGTATATCTCTAAGATATCTCCCACTTACCTTTATGGATGCTCTTATGGAAATTTTTCTAGTTGTTACTACTTTCCAGTACTGAAGGAGCCTTTCTTTTAAAGGAATGATAGGTGCAAAAATATGCAGGTTTTACTATTTATCTAGGGCTCAGAAATATAGAATCATTGCATTGTGAGTTGCATCTTCTCACAGAATTGCAATAAGAGTAGGCATTGTCAGTTTAAAATGGCAAATGAAGCTACTACCTACACTGAATTCACAAGACCTGCAGCCAATAATGCCAGAGTTGTCAACATGATTTTGTTGATGTCCTCCGGAACAGGACTGTTGTCTTGATGCCAGCAATACAGTCATTGCCAAACTACTGGAAAAGATAAGAGCTGAAACATTTGGTGCTCTTCTTAAGAGTTCTGCTGAAAGCTGACGCGACTTAACAGCAATATTCCCTCCGTTTATAAATGAAAGGGGTACACGGCTGCCACACTGCGGCAGGCATTAAAAACTATCAATTTCACCTGAAAAAAAAAAGGATGGCCAATTTTTTTACCCCCTGAAACACCAAGACACAAGGAACTAAATGCAGTAAATTTGAAGCAGTCAATGACAGATACCTAGTTTTACCCTTTCTCATATAAATATTTTTTCTTTTTCAGTTAGATGAAGGCAGGAATTGGGATACTCTGGCCACCCAGAACCAACCTGGTAAGGATTCTTCAAAATCAGCCGATTAACCACTCTTCAAAAATCTACAGGTAAGCATTTCACATTAAACAGACAAAAGAAGAAAGGATGAAGAAGACTGAAATCAGTACAGAACCATTTCTTTACTTATAAAAGGAAGTGAAGAGTATTTTAAATTTTGCACAGTGACAGGACACTCATCTGAAGTATATGACTTTTTTTAAGGTTGTTGTAGCTTAATACATATGACAGAATTATTGAAAATCATCTCTATACTTGACAGAATTACTCATCTATGACAAAAGGAAAAGACACCCTTTGTATCCACTTTTAAAAACACCGTGACCGAAGCTCCTATTTTGCTAGGCAGCGCTAAATGGGACAACTTCCTTGGGACGCAACTTCCCTACACTGTCCTCTTTCATTTTAATTCTCTCTTTAATTTTAATCCTTGTTAAATGATGTACTAATAGCAATGGCAAGATCCAATAACAGTGTGGGCAGGTGTTGTGCACAAGTTTCTCCCACAACCCTGCCACTCATCTTTAATCCTGACTCATCTTCTCTTAGGTTTATGTTTCCCTGAAGCACAGATTACCGATTGTAACAAACTGTATGTGGTAGATCAGTATCTATTAGGGACTAGAATGACAGCACCCTTGTTTTCCTTTGAAAACAATTCACTATTTGAACTCTGGTCTTGATTGGGGGAAGGGTGGGAACTGAACAATATGATAATCAATTCCCTACTCAGTCCTCACATAAGCAAGTCTGACGAACTGTGAATTCTGATCCTGAGAAAGTATATGACTTTGTAAAACTTTCTTCCTTTTCCTGTTTCCTTGTATTACTACAATGTATAAAATGTCAACTACTTCTAAATGTCAGTCATAAATATCTATGTTTATTTCTGACCTATGGGGACTTTTTACCATCTTGTACTATCTACACTTTTCCCAGAGCCTGACGAAGGGACTGATTCCCGAAAGCTTGCAGAAAAGGACAACTTTCTTGCCATTTTCCAGTTGGTCTAATAAAAGGTATCATTTTGGAATCAAGAGTTCTAGTTTTTTGTACAGTCATAAATATACCATTTGAAAGGGACATATATTCTTCTGTAATCTTAAACTGTTTTAAACAAAAGACTGGAAGATATTTAAAGAATGGCCAAAGAATCCAAACAACTCATTCAGTGATTACTGTTTCAACACCTACAATCTTGCATGCTATCATAAAAGTAGGTGAATTCTGAGCCAGGACAGCAACCCATTTATCCAGGATTAGGTGTTACTCTGAAGTGTAAATATTAAGAAGCACATGAAAGCTAAGATAGCAAGTTCATAATGATAAAATGGAGATCTCTACTTAAAGTGGTACTCATGATATTTACACAGTAACAGCTTCTTATAAACATTATGTATTCACTGCTAAGCAAAACACAACTGTGAAAAATTTTCCTGTAAAGATCTATGACCTTTTATTACCACCTGAAAAGCATCATAATACTATCCAGCAAAAATACACAGAGAATCAAAACTTTCCATATAAAAAGCACTGAGTCAGTGGTCTCCAACCAGTCAATTTTGATCGACTGGTTGATCGTGGAATTGTGACAGTCAATCCCAGCAGGTCAGAGGCTCCATGATTGGGAGCATCAGGATGCACGTGGGTGGGCTGAGCCATGCTGCCTGTCACCCGGGCCACGCTGGGTGAGTGGGGTCAGGGCCTGGGCAGCTTCTCTGGGAGGAAGAGGGGGGGAAGGTACTGGGGACTGAGGTGGGGTGCATGGCAGGGGGTGAGACGGGGGCAGTAGATCCTGAGGTGTCCTTTACTTACAAAAAGTGATGTTCATCATAAAAAGATTGGAGACCACTGCACTAGATAGATAAAGATTATAAGCACCATTTAATACAAAATGTAACCAAAGAACCTACAGTGAATGTTTGATTTGCTACCTGGGGTTATAATAGTCTAACTTCTGCAAATCACAGGCAGCGTTTTGCTGCTAGCTATCAATTCAACTCTTTGAGAATAGGCCCAAAAGAACATAATTTGACAGTTTTCATTTTTATCATAGGGCACATCCACACAAGTGTGCACATGCAGTTGGCAGTGTCGCACACCTGTTGGTGGCACTGCAAACCACACATGCTGCACATGCAGGCATTCACTGCACTGATAATTTGCAGTGTGGCAGGGTTTTTTTTTACACCAGGAGATCCCCACATCAAAAAAGCCTGTGCCAGAAAAAAGCAGGGTGGCACATGTGGCGGTAGCATGCACTGCCTGAAACCAGAGCCTGGCCAACCAGAGGCATGCTCCAGCTGCTAGCCAGGTTCAGTGTGCCCAGATTGCCATTGCCACACTTCTGGGAGACCTCCAGGGCTCCAGATAAGTCTTCCGGGGCCAGCTCAGGTACAGGGACATTCCCTAGGTACAACTAGCAGTGGCACAATTTTGTGCCACTGGTTACTGTCCCTGGAGAACGCACATTTCCACTTGTGGGGATGTGCCCATATAGGTTAACATGCACCCATCAGTTTTAACACAGTTAAGTGCAGAAGTTACTAGAGAAAAACTCATTAACAGTTTCATATATGATACACAAGGAAGTCTAGGAAGAATGCCAAGAGCGTGGAGGAGAATAAACATAGAAAACTTTGTGGGGGAGCATTCCTTCAATTGTACTACTTTTTCATAGATTTCATAGACATTAGGGCTGGAAGGGACCTCATAAGATCACTGGGTCCAGACCCCTGCCCAAGGGCAGGAAGTCAGCTAGGGTCAAAGGATCCCAGCAAGATAAGTGTTCAAATGTTTCTTGAAAGTGTCCAGAGTAGGTGCTTGCACTACCTCTGGGGCGAGTCTGTTCCAGGCCTTAGGGGCTTAGACAGTAAAGGAATTTTTCCTTATGTCCAGCCTACAACGGTCTTGCAGGAGTTTGTGACCGTTGAATCTTGTCATCCCCTGGGACGGTCTGGTGAACAGGTGTTCCCCCAGGTCCTGATGCACACTCCTTATGTACATGCCACCATGTCACTCCTGAGCATGTGCCTCTCCATACTCAATAGTCCCACAGCCCACAGCCTCTTTTCATAAGGCCTGTTCTCTTGCCTTCTGATCATGCGTGTGACTCTCCCTCTGGACTCTTTCAAACTTCTTCATGTTCTTCCTAAATTGTGGAGCCCAGAATTGGATGCAGTACTTCAGGTGAGGCCTTATCAAGCAGGAGGATGACATATTGGGTCTTGCTCGAGATGCACTGTTAGATGCATGCCAGGGTTTTGTTAGCTTTGCCAGCTGTGGTATCACATTGGTGGCTCATATTCATCTTGTGGTCAGTCATGATCCCCAAGTCCCTTTCAGTCACGGTGCTAGCAAGTATAGTATTGCCGAGCCTATAAGTGTGATGCGTGTTTTTATTTCCAAGGTGGAGCACCTTGCATTTCTCCATATTGAAATAGAAGACATTTGTAGACTCATATTTTCTTTGGTCTAATCAAAACTTTGTTTTCATATGTATCAGTTCTGATGTGAATTACAAATGATGAAACAGAAGTTGTTATATAATGTTATGTATTCTATAGTAGTTATCATCAGTGTACGATTTTCTGCATAGTTTGTCTAGTGTCCGTCCTTTTGAGCTTCACGCTTGCCTGATGTGGCTGCTGGAGCCTCTCACGAGAGCCAGGGGATCTCAGAGCCTGCCCCAGCAACCCAAATCATGGACAGAGGGCCCCAGGGCATATAGGGAACTTACCGAAAGGTAGACTCGAGCTGGGGCAGGAGCAGCACGCAACTCCACTGCGCCAGCTTTTCAATTGGCTGTCAGTTAAGATCAGCAGTGCCCAGCTGATGACATCAGCCTCAGGCACCACTGTGGGGAGTTTAAAAACCAGAGCAAATGCTGGGCAAGGGGAGGAGTGTGTGGGGACTGAGCCGAGGGCAGCCCTGGGATGCCCAGGTTGCGGGCTGCCCCCCAGCATGCTGAGCCTGTGGGATCAGACGTAGGGCAGAAAGCCGGAAAAGTTCCCCAGCTGGAGGGAGCCCCGAGTGGACGCTGGAGTGGTTGTTTATTTTCTTGTTATTCTTCATTGTTTTGTTCTGTTCTAATGCAGTTGCTGCTCAGAGGACAGAAGCAGAGGAACCACAGAGGAGCTGGGCGGGATGAAGTCTCAAGACCGATCTTCTGGAGATGACAATTGATAGTGAGCCCCGACAGGGAAGCTCTGGGGGCTGGAACCAGCAGCTGTGGACCACAGTGTCCTAACTTGCACAGTGGGTGAGTGGACTGGAGTGTGGGGGAGGCGGAGTCCCAGGACCAGCCATGCTGACGACATGGGTACTACTGGCAACAGGCATGAGATTCCCTCATCACATTTCCATCAGGATGTGTCAGACAAGTGAGAAGTGAGGAAGCCTGAACCTGGGTGAAGAGAAGTACTCATAGGAGCTGCAGGGACCTTTTTCACACCTGAATTGAAGCTGGAGCTCAATTCCTACACACAAAATTGGGTAGGAAATAACCAATGAAAAGTGTCACCTTGATTCCTCTCTACAATATACCTACTGGTACTATTTAGCTGGCTTTGTTGTTCTGTGTCTGATTGCAATACAGTACACTTCATCTCTAGAGTGCTTGGCAGGAAATATACAGGACTGGTAATTTAAGAAGTCACTCCTCTTGTAGGGTCAGTACAGCAATGTATTGCCCCTAAGACGGATCTCATGTCAAAGTCCTGATTTGGCTCACTGCAATTAGAGCATGCAGTAGCTTTTTCAATAAAGTAATTTTAAATTAATTTGGTGGTTGTGTGCAATAAAGCAGCTAACTCAAAGGTGGCAACTTTTTCCTCCATTTGAAGGTCTTTCTAAATTTACAGCCTTCTGGATGTGAAGAGCTCTGTTAATTTAACAAATTATTTTTATTAGTATTTTACTTTGCCTAACTGTAACGTGAAATTGATTCATATGTAGAAGTGGCATTTGGATTCCGCCTGAAACACTCAAATTGCTAGAAAAATACAGCACTCTTAATGTATAAGAATTCCTTCTAAATCTTTTTTAATTACATGGATATTTTAATTCCATTATCATCTCACTCAAATTGACAGCAGTGTTACAATCACATAACCATGTTCTTTCACATCAAGGAGATCATTTCCTTCCTTTCAACTCAATATCCTCTGAAGGCATCCAAAGGAAGTCTCCCTTATGAATTCAAGCCAATAAGTAACAACACATTCTCTACTAGTAAATCTTTGGCCTCTACAAATGTCATCATGCAACACTGCATAAACTCACATCCTTTAGAAAAATATCTAATTTCCTTCCAAAGACTCTAGCAATGGTAAATCTACCACCTCCCCTAGAAAGTTGTTGTAATCTTACTTATCCTTTCTGCTACAAAACTTATTTCAAGGTTGAACTCCTACAGAATGAAACTTACTATATGCTTTGCAAAACTAACACTCACTCCTTCTCCCCACTCTCTTTTTCATCTCTTTTTCATCTGTCTATTCCTAAATATGGTGATCAAGTCGCCTCTCAACGTTTTCTTCAATAAACTGAATAAATGGAACTCCATGCACCCTATACATCTTGTTTTTCAGCTCCTGGGATCATTTTTTGATTCTCCTTTGAACTTCTTTACAGTATTTCTCTGGACCTGGACACAGTACTTAAGCTGTGGTCTTACCAAAGCTGTGTACAGGGCACAAGATCACTTCCCTCCTTTGACTTGATATTCAACTTTTTAATCATATCAGACCAGCGTGCTGCATGGAGAGCTCATACTGAATGCAACCATCTAGGATGACTCCCAGTTCTTCTTCTAAGACAGCCTTCCATCTCATGGGTACAGACTTTATTTATATTCATTTGTCTATGCTGAAATGCATATTTTTGGACTGTGACCATTTAATGAAGTGTTTCTGATTACTGTGGGAAAATATTCTTTCCTTCTCATTACTTACTATCCCATTTATCTTTGTACCATACGTGGACTATAACATCATCATGTAGATTATTGAGAAAAATATAAATAGTATTGGATTTCACTAACAAAGGTCTTGCTTATTGATTTCTCCCCATTAACAGCTACATTTTAAGTTCTGTACATTTTTAAGGATTCTGTGTACCCTGTTAAGTCCACATAATGTAATGTAATTTTTAATCAAGCTGCCAGGCAGTATCAAGACAAATGCCACAGAGAAATCCAAACATGATGGATCAACACAGTTGCTTTTATCAGCAGGATCTATAATCTGGTCAAAACAATAACATACCTGCTTTCCATTAATCGTATTGGCTGGCATTCACTATATTTTAGCCTCTACTTCTGTGTCAACAGAATCCTGAATGAACCATTACAGCATGTCAGAACTTAGCTGTTCTATAGCTCATTATGAATCAGATCCCATTGGCTTAGACACTGTACAACACAGAACAAAAGGACAATCCTTGACATGAAAAACTTTGAATCTAACATCAAAGGCTTGTAGGCAGACTTGCACAGGGAAGCTGTTTCCCCCTATGAGGTTTTACATTAGAAATATTAATTATATTTGTATGCTTTTTAAAAGCATTATGATTCTTTGCTCCTTGTTTTATCTTAGCAGACAGTAGTGCAAATATAGAGAGCAAAGTACTAGAGTAAATACAAAGCCAAGTATCCACTGACTTCTACAGGAGCAGCAACAGTTTCACAGTATGTAATCATGATGCTGCTGGAATAAGTCTAATACACTATGGCACTTCTCAGAAAAACATACACCATGGCACTTCTTTCTCTCACACACCCTATACGAGAATGATTTTCCTGTTCACTTCAGTGAATAGTCTTGTGCCTTCTTTCTAAAAGAGATGGTTAGTAATATTAATGAGACCCTTCTCAAGCTATGCTCTTGCATTTGATGTTACCTACTTGCTAATCCATACATTCATTTATATGCTCTATATGTTCTGTAGTGAGCCTTAAAGACATCAGAACTCCATTGGTTTTTCAGTCATAGTGGTGGAAGCAAAGCAGGTGCTGCATTATCTGTCCTTGCTGCTTCCTGGGATGGGTTCCAGTGTATCACATTTGTAGTAGGGAAGATAGGAAATGATTGGTAAAAGCTTGGTATACAAGAAAATCTGTCCCTCTGTTGTCACTGCTGCCCTGTGCCACCTCACTCTCTGTATGTGTCAGGGTCTGGATGTAGGCTGTCAAGGAGGGAGAAATTCAGCCTCATACAGAAAGGCTGATACAAAAGATGACTACATTAAAAAAAGGGGAAAAGCAATCATAGAATAGAGACTGTGACAAAATGTTACCACACTTTAAGCCTCATGACCCAGGAAAATGCAGGTTTAGGACTGCTATTTAATGCTTCAAAGCCCTGAACTTTTGAAATAGAATCTAAACACGGGAGTCAATTCAAAGCAATTTTACCTTCACCTAACTATGAACCCCTGTACAGGGGATTATTATGCAATAAGACAGGAAGAATCATATTTTCTTTATTACCTGAATTGTCTGGTAAATTGAAGGATCAAATCCTTTCACAGTCACCTCCCGGAAAACTCTTGGCTCCAGTTCCTCTTTGGTCAGATCACAGTGATATATAATACCTAAAACAGAGTGAAAGTTTATAAATTTAGTGCACATTCATCATGAAAAGGACATTTATTAAAAGTCATGTCAACTAATGTCAACTCAGTTGGGTAAAAAAGCAACCTTGGTACATTAAAAAAAATGCAACAATTAACATACACTGCCCCATTGAAGAGTGAATTTTTTCACATGAACAATCATCACTGGTAATACTAAGCTTGTAAAGTTAGACTATCACAATGAGCTAAACAGAATGAAAAAGATTTTTCATTGCAAAGAAAGAATGCCTAAAAACTGAGGGCAATTCTTGTTGCCCAAATTCAAGAAAGAAACTCAGGTTATGGCTGTTAGGTCCCTATAATCCAATGGATTGCTTAAAACCACGTCTTACACTACAACATTGCATAAAGAACGGTTTTGCTTTTGTCTTTCAGGTAGTATACTTCTTTCCTCATTATATTTCTTCTGCTTCCAGCAGGGATGAAGGGAACAATTTAGGATTTTGGCTTCTAGTCAGGAACCCTAAGCAGTCCTGGCTACATAGGGGGAGACTGCCCTGGCCTCATACAACCATGGAATCTACGGAACAGGAGAAAAAAAAGGTTACTAGGGGCCTGTTGTACAAAAGGAGGCTAAAAAAGCCTGAGAACTGGGCATGATTGCTGTCTATAAACTCACTAGGAACAAAAACCAGGGAGGTAAAAGAGCTGTGAAAGATAAAGAACAATATTTGGTACAAGAGCAAAGGGATATAAAGTAGAATCTGAAGTAGATTCCCAACCATTAGAGCAATGAGATTCTGGAACAGCCTTACAATAGGAACGGGACAAGAACCTAACTACTTTTAAAATGGAGACTGACATGTTTATGAATGAGATTGCATAAGTTCCCTACAATAGCACGAGACTGGATCCTGACCTACAAGGCTCTTTCCAATCCTAGATCAAAAGCTGCCTGCCATCAGCAGTGTTGGCACTTGTTTCTGCCTTGCTCATGGGTTTACCAGTTGCACACCCCATGAGCAAGGAAGTATTCAGCTCAGGGAGGTAAAATGCCTTCACTAACATCCATCAAATATTAACAACATACCTGCTGCAACACATTGCAGGGTGCGGTTTACTACACTGCATTATGTATGGAGTGAGCAGAGCCATGTATCCTTTTCCCTTTTATTTAGACCTACCATTAAAGGATTAGGGGTACGGATAGCAAAGTGTCCTATTGAATGAAATAGTTTGAATGTTTGTAATAGATGCCCATTAGCCAGTTTAGGAAGAAGACAAGATTAATCTTTTTATCTAGGCCATTGTTTTCTTCTACATGCAGAAGGTCCTGACTTTGCTCAAAGTCTTAACTCTTGAATTTTATCTTTAGAGTCCTTTAACAAAGTTAACATAAAAATGACCCTTAAGCAAACATCCCACATTCCGAGAGCTCAAACTCTAGGGCCTTTGACAAGATTGGAAATAAAACTCAATTCAGTGACATGGAAATTCCCCAAAGTAATTAAAATGGTCAAGAAAAGAAACTGATTACCAAGCAAAAGAATCTGTTAAGATCCGAGCCCAAATTTGGGAGTAGTGACAGGTTTGGGTAGAAGGGGCCCAAGACGGAAACTCACTCAATAAAAACTGTAACCTACTGTCCCAATTTGGAGATAACCACACTTGCAGAACAACAAAGGAAGAATTGCAAGTGTAGGCCAGATCAGACTGATCACCTGAACCACTCTCTCCATGAACACGAATCTCTTAGCTCATGCTGAAGCTGCGGAGTGCCGGAAAGGGACTGAAGGAAGGGGACTTAGTCCTATCAGTGTTTAGGCCAGACCATTGAAATGTATTGCTGAGGCCAACCCATTGAACCATACTACTGAGGCCAACCCATTAAATTGTACTACTGAGGAATGAAACCGTATTTAGGTGTTTGGCTTCTCGGAATTCTAGGATTGTAAGTATATTATGAA
>JAGPOW010003642.1:80923039-80962562 GCA_030014935.1 Caiman crocodilus
TGAGGCCAACCCATTAAATTGTACTACTGAGGAATGAAACCGTATTTAGGTGTTTGGCTTCTCGGAATTCTAGGATTGTAAGTATATTATGAAAAATAACAGTATTGATTCAAATTTAACTTTTAGTTGTAATTGTAGTTGTTTTTGTAATACTAACTCTTATAGCATTATTTGGAAAGGAAGTGCATTTGGAGCATTGTTTCTGATATATGTAGTTATTGTGTTCTTAATGTTTGTGGTATTTCTTAAAGCTAAGAAGTGTTATATGCGTAGCAAAGAATTTTAAAATAAAATTGTGTTGTATGAATTAAGATGCAATCATTGTGAAATCTTGCAATCAACTAAATACTCCCCGAGCCAGTGCATCAAACGAATCAGTAAGTTGTATGGTATCTTCTCTCTTCCATAACCCACTAGAGACACAAAGGTTAGGCAAAATTTGCCTTTCGGATTGTAACCTCCCTCCTTTAGGACCCAGTTCTGAAAATAAAGACACAATGAAGATTTTGCAGAATTGGGTACTTAGTTTGTCTGATCCTCAGGACAGAGTTGTGTATAATGGTTTCCATGACAGGACCTTGATCCTAGTCAATACAACATGACTGTAAACTATATATAATATTAGCATCTAATTTTAAAGATTCATAATTGTGTTGCTTTAAAGACAGCAGACCTGCAAGCAGTTTTAAATATTTACTCAGGAAAAAGAACACTAAACTTACACAGCAATAAAGCACTTAGAGTAAATATTGCTGCAATTAAACTAAATATGCTGTGGCAATTGCCAATATTAAACTATTACTATGGCTGGAACAATTTAGATACTTAAAAAAAATTGCAAAAGGAAGTATGTACCTCCTAAGCTTTGAGTGACTGTGTGTAGTTAAGAAAGCAAAATCTCTGATAAAAATGAGCCTTACTAAAAAGTTTTAGAGAGCTTAGAAAACTGAAACTCCATACTGGCAAACAAAAGCAAACTCTTTTAAGGACAGCTGATGAAAGCCAATGCTCATCATAGCATCTAATACTGTAAAACTCTTCTTTCATGGTAAATTACGAAAAATACAGGACTACTGATTTTCGCTTAAATTCTTTGCTTCTCTATATTTGTAATGTACAAGGTCAAAATAACACTAATGCACAAAATCAGTATTTCCCACAGAGTGTGGAGAGCACCCTCCAAAAGGAAGAAACACGAGGGGAAATGGAGGAAGTAGGGTTTGAGATACGGAAGTGATCTAAGCATATAATTTTCCTTGGCTTTCCAAGGCTTGGCCATTATTGCAGACAATCACTAGGGCTAGGGACAAAAGTTACACATAAACTGGTTTAAGTGATCAGGAACTGGTTTAAATTTGTAACAGAACAGAAGTTCAGTGCACATAAACCAGGTTGAAAATTTCAAAAATGGTTGAAGACAAACCTGGTTGAATGTAGCATAAGACTTAATTGATTTAGGTCAAATCAGTTTATAGAACTTCTGTCCCACACCCCTTTCTGATTTAAGTTAAATCAGAGTCCCCCAGCATCCTAGCATGCTCTGCAGCCGAGCTGGGCTGCGTTGTCTGCTCCAGAGAGCAGGGCTGGTCCCGCCCCTTTACTCTATCTGGAGCATGGGTAGGGGCATGGCAGGTGAGCACAGTTTTCCCCCCCTACCCCACAGTGGCTGGTTTCTCCCTCCTGCCCCACAGTGCTGTGCCCCTTCAGCCTTGAGCCCTGAGGCAGCGCAATACAGAGACCCCCTAGCCCTGCAGCAGGGGAGGAGGGGGACAGCCCTCCATGACAGCCTAGCCAGCTACTGAGGCAGTGTTGCACAGAGCTCCCTCCACCGACTCCCCTGTAGCCAAACTGCAATGCCATTGTTCTAATCTGTTTGGGTAGTAATCTGATTTCCTAGGCCAGGGTTTGAGAAGGCAGCTCTCTTTTCTTCCAGTTTAGACAGCACCATGTCCGTTCCCCCAGCATGCAGATGGGCTGCTGGGGATATGATTAGAAGAGGGGAACAGTCCTGCTTGTGGGGGAGGGTCTGGCTATGCCCCCTGCTATTACTGCTTACACTTTCTCCCCCTCACCTCCAAAAAGCCTGGCAAGGGCTGCTTCTCCCCTCCTCCTCCAGGCACACTGGGTGGAGGTTTAAACCCCTCCTTAATCATTCTTAGGCTTGGCCACAGCCCCCTCTCCCACCCCACTCCTTGTCAGCTTCTCTTAGTCACTATAGAAGGGAAGGGGGGGGCTTGCTCTAGTGGCCCCTGGCTTCTGCTCTGAGCCACTGCAGGCATGTGCCTGCATTTCTGGAATCAAAAGTGAATGTCTATTCACTTACAAATTGGTTCAATCCACGCAGGTTAGACTAACCTGAAAAGATTGAATCAATTCAGTCTCATGCTTTTTAAATGTCTGTACTTAGCCTAGGGCATATTTAGATTGAGAAATTGCATATTAGGACACACAAAAGGACAGGCATATACTGCAGCTTATAAGGTTATTGGCCCAACGTTTCAGTAATGTGAATGTACCACTTGCATTTTATTCCTATAGCATTTACAGTTGCATGGCAGTAATGCCCAATAAAGCTGGACCTAATTATGTTATGAACCCTGAAAATATAATAAATTATAGTCTCTTTCCTCTAGATACTTATGGAGACAAGATATAACAAGTAAATCTTGTAATATCACCCAGACTAAGGTGAAGTGAGAAAATGAGGCAATTAACAGGATATACAAATTCTTATCCAGGCCAGAGGTCTGCATTTGAATAAAGGGCTAGAAATAAAAGTTCTTTTGTTTAAGCCTTTGTAAGCAGTGAGATAGTAAACTGGAGTTTACCTGTCAGTTCCTACTATCCAGTTTAAGAATACCAGATTTTGATAGTTCAACAGTTTTCCAGCCACAATAGCAAACCTATCAAAAGTAGTATAGGGTGGTTTTATAAACTGGTGTGTTTTCTAATTGAAATATACCAAAGACCATCTATTACATGCTATCAGGGCATTTCTGACCACCTGATGATTTGTGGCCAGTGAATGAAATGGAAGTGGTGATAGATTCTAATGACTACCTTCCTTCTTCCATCTGTAAATCCTGCACTATATTATCTACCCTTGAAATTAAACATTTACTGATTTATTGTTTCAGGACATAAAGCAATAAAATGTAACTATATAAGGAATATACCTAAACAGACGCTATATTTTATTGTCAAACTGCTAGGTTTTACACTTCTATAGAGTATAATTTGCTACTCAAAACCCAGAAATACTTATATCTGTCATCAGTAGATGTGTAGTGTAGTACTTTGGACAAAAACTAAATCAGAGTCTAAGAGGAATCAAATATCATAATACACTATTAATATAGTAAGGAAGCTTCAAGTAGGTCACATAAAAGCAAATCATTAAATTTCAAAGTGAATAAACATCTACATTCTGTATCATTGGGATTAAGCAAAAAGTATTTGTTCAGTTCAACACTGCATTTTCTTCATAGAGATTTGATGCATTTCTTAGTTACTCAAATGATCGAGTATTTAAAAACATTGACAGAAGTTCTATTTTAAACAATTTAGGTCCTATCCCACTACTGACATTAAATTTCCCTTTTTTTTTTTAATTTGCAAGGAAAAGTTATAAGGCTTTCTTCTCTTGATAGAACAAGGCGAATATAAAGCTCTTAAGAATACTGATAAAATACAGAACTCCTCAGCAGATTAAAGACAATTGCTTTTGTTCAAAACACTTCAGAGGCAACATTCATAACTGTTTTGGTGTCTTAATTAGACATAAAGTGATTTATATGTTGCTATATGGGTAATAGATTCCCTCATTCAACCAATTCCACTACGCACTTTTCCTCTAAATGTGAATGTTAAGATTAATGTCTGAAGTAGCCACATGATACACTCTCCCCATCTCACTCTTACCTCAAACTTTGTGTGGTGCCATGTTACATTTGTTTGATAGTAATGAAGTTGAATTTTAAGATTTTTTTTCTGTAATAAAAGAGCTGCACGTTCTTCAGGAAGTCTTCCTACATGTTCTATCTGACCACTGCCATTCAGAGTGTGTTTTAAATTCAAAATAAAGGTAAACAATCTACCATGGAATAGAGAGAGGCAGGGCTGTACTACATAATAAACTGCCTGTATGAGAACACCTACCCAGGATGAGTAGAAGGTAAACAGCAATAACTTAACAAAAAGGCAAGCTACTAGGGCTGTGCAAAGCTTTGGTCCCTCAATTCAGTGCAGATTTGGGCCTATTTAGTGGCCGAATCGCTGAATATGAATCAAATCAGAGGACCCTTTAATCTCTCCAAATAGAATTGAAACCCTTTGAGAATCAATTTGGAAAGATTTCGAGATTCAGACACAGACACCGCTTTAAATGTTTTTTCTACGTACCTCTATGTAGTAGGTGGCTCATGAACACCGTGATGCTGGGGCGCATGGAGTGTCCCACAGGAGTGTGGGGGGGTTCCCCAACACAGCTGGCAGCAGACTCAGAAGTAGATCAGAAGTACTTCTGGTCCACTTCCAAGTCTTCTGGGGAGCATTTGGGGGGCCCTACCATGACCCTTTCCCCACCCCCCAGGCTCAGCAACTGGTGCCTCCTGGGTTGGGAGAGAGGGCACCCAGGGTTCCCCTGCAGCTGAGCCAGAGGGGGTGGGTGGGGCTCCCCGCATGTTCCCCGGCAGACCTGGACATGGAATGGAATTACTTCTGGTCTGCTTCTGGGTTTGCTGCTGAGCACATGGAGGCTCCCCCTGCACTCCTGTGGGATGCTCTATCTGCCTCAGCATCACATTGTTCACAAGCTATGCTGGTACCTCAAAGTATGTAGAAAAAACATTTAAAGCTGTGTGTATGTCTGAATCAATGACTCTCCAAATCAGCATCAAGTCTTCAGATTTGGATTGAACTGAATCGAATCAGAGACAATGATCCGAATCAACAAATCAAATCACTGTCCCTGAATCAGGCCAAACTCAAATCCAAATTGAATAGGGCCCACTTCATACACCCCTACAAGCTACCGCAGGTTATTTCCTTTTCCTTTGGGACAAGAGTTTGTACCTCCATATCTTTGCACATCAAATGAAAAATACAGTCAAATTCCTAAATAACTGCTAAGCTAGTGTAGAAGGATTTAGCTATGCATCTCCAGCTAATGTAGGGATACTGCTATTTGACTACCATTAACGTCAGAGAGATTTGCGAGACTAAATCCCTGGATACTTGTCCTGAAGATGAACTTGTTGAGTTCAAAGTAACGCGAAGGTCATCTCAGCTTCTTATTCCTTCAATTTGTAACTGACTATGGCAACACAAAGAATTGGCTTCTGAAAATACACTTCTATAAAGTTTACGGCTTCCTTGATACACAGATACAATGACTGTTCATTTCAGGATAGCATTATTTGGACTAATAGAGAGAAAGTCTAAATCCAGAAAGAAGCTTCTATTTCCAACTAGGATCTTTTCACAGTTTACCAGTTTTCCTCTTCAATTATCATAAACATGCCAAAATTCAACATGCTGATTGGAATTTCTGGTTTGGATAAACTAAGTGCATTCTAACAATATGAAGAGGTGTCCTTATCAGAACTAACATTTGGACTAGTATTTTGAGGATTTACTTCTTCTGAAAAATCCCTATAAATGTTAAGCCTCTGTACATTCATGCACAGAGAGCATGCATATCTGCAAATTTTTCCATAGATATGATAAGTGTCTTGCAGGGGGTACAACTGTTGGCCAGGATTTTGTGTACGTTCCTTCTGCCTCTGCCATTTCTTGGCTTCCTGAGAAAGACAGTTCTCTCTGAAGTGGACTGTAGCTTGATGTATTGTGCAGTGCCATTGCGATGTTACCAACCAACACATCCCAATTTGTAGAGTTGATGCCACCCTTCTTAAGGTATGCTTTCAGGGTGTCCTTGTAGCACTTCTGTCCTCTGCAGGTCCTCTTATCATGACTAAGTTGATAGAAAAGGACTTACTTTGGGAGATGAGTGAAAGCCATCCGTACGTAGCGGCCAGCTCAGTGAAGTTGATGTTTCATGATCTTTGCCTCAATACTGGTTATTTTAGCTGCAGAGGATGCTGGCATTGGTGCAATGGTCTTACTATCTCATGCAAAGAATCTTCCTGAAGCAATGCTGATGGAACCATGGCAGGCACTTAAGGTGGCTTCAATATGTCACCCACATCTCACAGCTGTAGAGGAGAGTGGGGATAACCACTGCATTGTAGACCAGGATCTTAGTTTTCATTAGCAGAGCTTTGTCAGCAAGGATACAGCAAAGTAGCTTTCCAGAAGATACACTGGCACAGAGAATCCTAAACTTGATTTCACATCAAGACTGACTGACTGGGATAGATAACTGCCAAGGTATGGGGAATGCTCTATGTTTCCAAGGGGTCCTCCACCAATAGTAATTTGTGGGGGGTGGGGGCAGCTTGTGCTGGTGCAGGCTGAGGGAGCACCTTGGTCTTCCCAATGTTAAAGGAGAGTTCCAGACTGTGACAGGCACCAGCGAAAAGGTCAAGGGTGGACTGCAGATTAGTCTCAGTGTGCATGAGAACAACACAGTTGCCAGTGTACTAAAGGTTGGTGATACCAGTCATGGTAACTATTTTTTTTGCTGTGCAGGCACTGCAGGTTGAAAAGCTGACTGTTCATTTGATACTCAACCCCAATTTCAGGAGGACAGTGGTTACAAATGACAATCAAAATCACAAGGAAAGGTAGAAAAAATGGTTGGGACAATAATATAGCCGTGCTTGACACTAGTATGGATGGTAAATGGGTCTGTCTCTGATCTACTGCAAAGGACTATGGTGGTCAGCCCATCATGGAGTAGCCTAAGGACACTGATGAACTTCAGTGGACAACCAAATCTAGCCAGCACCTTCTATAAGGCTTCACAATTGATGGAGTTGAAAGCCTTAGTTAGGTCAATGAATGCCATGAACAGCTCCTGGTTTTGCTCACTATGGTTCTCCTGGATGGTCTAAAGCCACAACGGGATTCTGAAAAAACATCCTAGACAAAGTTGAGAAGGCAATGCCTTACTCGGATACAACTAAGAATCCTTCTGGCAATGCCTCGGTAGTTCCCACACACTGACTAGTCCTCTTTTTTAAAGATAGTCACAATGTTGGCATTCATAAGTCAGGAGGAACTTCCTCAGTAAGCCATGTTTTGATGAGAAGTTGGTGATATCTTTGCACTAGTGCTGTCTCACCAGCTTTGAAGACCACTGCATGGTTGCCATCTGGGCCAGCCACCTTATTGTTCTTGGTCTGAGTGATGGCATACCAGACTTCCTTGAAGGATAGGAGATCAGCAAGAGATTCTATTACTGGGTATTGAGGAATGGACTCGATGGTGGCAGCTGAGACCTCAGATTCATGGTTAAGTAGAGTCTTGAAATGCTCCTTCCAGCATTGCTTGATGGAGGCTTGTATTTTACAGACAACTGATGTTCCATCCCAGGTTGTTTTTCCTGCTATTTTAAAATGCAAAAAGCCAATGTATGTATGCATGTATTATCATCCATGTGAAAACAATGCTTTTATTATTGAAGTTTGTTATACAGCATGGACCATTTACAGAAAGATTTACAACTTCACTTTGAAAGCTAAAAGAACCCTATGCTTGGCACATCTGTCAAATCAGGGCAGTTTTTAGTCAAAAAGCTTGTCTTTGGAATCCACTGATCTTTTGCTTTCCACTTAAGATTTCTTTCCTTCATCTTTCTCTTTGCTTCCAGGACTAACTTTTAGACAATAAAGCAACCTCAGGGAGAACAAAACATATCTGGCTGCCCAGTGTTCGCATTGCTTTGGGATCCTTTACATTTTAAAGTTGTTTTTAAGTTGTTTTAAGTTGTCTGCTTTGATTTTCAGACAACCTAGGCACTCAGTTCCCTTTGTGAAAAATGGATGTGCTTGGTACCTCTGAAAATGAAGACTTAAGATTGCAGTGAGAAGTGGGTATAAGGGATGTCCTACACAAACTATCTTTAGAATAAGTTCTTTCTGGTCAACTTTAACTGCCATTAATAAGAGACCACTCAGACTGCCACCGTGAGTTCTTAATTACTGGTTATTACTTCAATAATTGTACAGGAAAAAGTTGAGAGCCATACAATGTTATGACACTTACAAATTTCTTCAGATCCAACTAAAGTTGCTTGGTTTTTTGTTTGTTTTTCCAAAGAAAGGAAAGCAAATTCCAGATTGGGACAGCAACAAGTTAAGATGCATTCATACAGGATAAGTACCGCTTGATCTTTTATAAGATCTTGGAAGGTACACATACAATATCACACTATTTCTGTGCACTCTCTGAACTGCATTAATGATCTAATTTTTAAGGAGATGAGTACTTTGGTGAAAGTTGAGTTCTTGCCATCATTAGAAGAAAAAATTCAGGCCACAAATTTTTACTTGGGGCCTTTTATGTTTTCTCTTCAAAGAAACACTGTGCTCTGCCTTTACATTTAACTACACTTACTATGATTACCTTTAAAGTATTTAATTAAATGATTGTCGGCTGCATACGTCATCAGCTAAGGAGAAAACTAGAGTTTGCAGTATGGCACTTTGCTTCTTTTACAATAAAAAAGTCCTCTCTTAGAAGGACAGCAACACTGAAAGGTGGAATTATCAGTGAGATGCTTAGTTTTTCAAACATGTCTTCATTCTGGGCTCTCATTTATCTGTCTTTATTTCTCTTTTATACTAGATGACAGCAGTCAGAAGAGACTGAAGAGCGGCATTAAAGGAAGAAAAATGCTTGAAGGGAATGAAACAAAGATGGAAGAAGGGACTGAAACAAATGGATCAAAATATAAAATGGATGGAAAGAAAAGGGGAAGGGAAGCTAGAGTAAATGGGAAGACAGAAGAATGGAAGTAAGAGAAAAATGGAGAGCATTATAAAGAGTTCAAATGGAAGAGGAACAGCAGTGGTGCAATCGTGTTCCTTTCTAGTGGTTCTTTTAAACTTTTCATTTCTTGCAGTGGCAATCTGATTTATAGAATAACCCTGAAGAACTTTATTTTTTATTTGGCATGCAAGACTGTGAGTATTTTCAAATGGTGTTGCTTTTGGATGATCCCTCTTTCCTGTGTTTTTGCTTTCTTCAAAAGACTTTCTCTTTCTCATTCCTCTAGCTCACAGGATATATATACAAGTGGGCGATTAAAAAGTACTAGCTGGCTCATGTTCAACAATTTCTTTGCCTCCATATTTCTGAGGAGGGACCTGGATATCTCCCCCACTGCCCCGCCCCCGCCAGCCAAGGGCCCTGTGGGTGGCACATCCAGGCCTAGGGATAATGAAGACCTTGTCAGGGAACTTCTGGAGGGACTAGATGCATTTAGATCCATGGGTACTGATGATCTCCACCCCAGAGTGCTGAAGGAACTAGCAGGGGTCATTGTAGGACCTCTGGCACAGCTCTTCAAGCACTCATGGAGCTTGGGCGATGTGCCGTAGGATTGGAAAAGGGCCAATGTGGTTCCCATCTTTAAAAAAGGGAGGAAGGAGGACCCAGGAAACTATAGGCCCGTGAGTCTTACCTTAGTCCTAGGGAAGCTTTTTGAAAGAATTATCCTGGCACATGTCTAGGAAGGGCCAGCAGGGGAGGTTATGCTCAGGAGCAACCAGCATGGGTTCATTAGGGGCAGGTCTTGTCAAACCAACCTGGTAGCCTTCTATGACCAGGTCACCAAGTCTTTGGATGCAGGTGTCACAGTGGATATAGCCTCTCTGGACTTCAGGAAGGCCTTCAACACTGTCTTTCACCCCATTCTCAGTAAGAAACTAGGAGACAGTGGTGTTGATGCCTACATGGTCAGATGGTTACTGGCTGGAGCGCTGCACCCCGAGGGTGGTGGTGGATGGGTCTTATTTGACCTGGAGGGATGTGGGCAGTGGGGTTCCCCAGGGCTCGGTCCTCAGGCTCGCACTATTCAACATCATCATCAGTGACTTGCGTGAGTGGGTAGAAAGCACCCTGTTCAAATTCACAGATGACACTAAGATGTGGGGGGAAGTGGGTACGCTAGTAGGAAGGAACAGGCTGCAAGTGGATCTGGACAGGTTACAGGAGTGGGCAGATGAGAACAGGATGGGGTTCAACACTGACAAGTGCAGGGTAATGTACCTGGGGAGGAAGAACCAGAGGCACACCTATAGGCTGGGGAACTCCCTTCTCACCAGTGTTGAGATAGAAAAGGATCTTGGAGTCATCACCGATGCCACAATGAACATAGGCCGACAAAGTGGGGACGCGGTCAGGAATGCCAAGCGTACCTTGTCGTGCATCCACAGATGCATCTCAGGAAGGTCTAAGGAGGTGATCCTCCCCCTCTATGCGGCACTGGTCAGGCCGCAGCCAGAGTGCTGTGTCCAGTTCTGGGCACTGCACTTCAGAAGGTATGTGGCCAATATGGAGAGGGTCCAAAGGAGGGCCACCCGCATGATCAGGGGTCAGCAGGGCAGGCCCTACGAGGAGAGGCTGAGGGACCTGAACCTGTTCAGCCTCCAGAAGAGAAGGCTGAGAGGGGATCTAGTGGCAGTCTACAAATTAGTCAAGGGGGACGAGCAGGCACTGGGAGAGTCCCTGTTCCCCTGAGCAATCCCAGGAGTTACAAGAAACAACGGACACAAGCTAGCGGAGGGTAGTTTCAGGCTAGACATTAGGAGGCCCTATTTCACTGTCAGGGTGGCTAGAACCTGGAACCAACTTCCAAAAGAAGTGATGCTGGATCCTACCCTGGGGGTCTTTAAAAAAATGCTGGAAGAACATCTGGCCGGGGTCATTTGACCCCAGTACTCTTTCCTGCCATGGCAGGGGGTCGGACTAGATGGTCTCCTCAGGTCCCTTCTGACCCTACCAACTATGAAACTATGTGTACATGACAGTGCAGCTGTGCACCAAACAGAGCCTCTGAAAGTGCTACAGCATCAGTGATATTATCTGATTTGCCTCAAAGTAGGAAAAGAACAAGCAACTTTTGAGAGAACTCTTTGCAATCCTAAGTAATTTCTGAGCTCAGGCCTCCCAAGTGTTAGCTCACCAAAAATATACGAAGGCCAATAATTTTCTTCAGTAATCTGTTTTAAGTGCCCAACTCAAATGACCACTTATTATTTAAGAGGAAAACCTTTCCCCATGTTTCAAAAGATCTAACAATTAAGTTTCATGAAGAATAGCAAAGTGCCCACTAAACAAAGGAGGTACTGTGCAGTTGCCCTGTAAAAGGAGTAGTACCTGAGGAAATGAACAATCTTACCTGGAGATAAAAAGGATGTAAACTGATAAAATATTTCAGTGTCCTTCTTTTGTCCGCTATATCCCACAATACTGCCGACTTCCAAAGGGAAAGTCTTGAGATGTGCACCAGTTGCTAAATCATGAAGTTGCAGAATATTCTTCACATCATGGAGATAACACAAAACCAGAAAGTTGGACCTAACACAAGCGACCCATTCTGTTGAGAAGAAAGGCAAAAAACCCAAGAAGTTGAAGTGCATTGAAATGTAAGAAAATAAAAAAGGAATCCTATAGGAAAAGAAACAATCAACTATTAACCAATCTTAACAATTGTTTTAAACACACAAAGTCCCCTTATAGCATATGTCTGATTAAAACTCATACAACTCTAAAAGTTCTTTATGGTTTTGGAAAAACCTAATGTGAAAAATTCAGATACCAGGAAAATGTTATAATAGCTATAAAACTCAGATTCTTAGAGCATAAATTCAAACAAATAATTTGTAATTGATTAACATAAGCACACTAAGAAAGAACTTCTAACTGAAGATTCTTCTGTTCTCTAAGTGTTTACCATTCAAACCACAACGGTATGCCAAATGTTTCAAAGCCAAGTCTAACACAAGTAGTGCTACATGGTACAGCTTTTTTTTCCTAAAAGTCAGTCTTTCTTCTGAGTATATATCAATTAATCCATTCATGAAAGCAAATGAAATGAAAAAATTGACCATGGCTTTTGGAGAAATAAAAATGGTAGGAATGAAAAAATATGGCTTAGTGTATTACCACTAATTAAGTAGACCGACTCCTATCTGCCTTTTTTTATCTTCTCTGCATTCAGTATACTATTCTTTCAAGAGCTACTCAGTAGGAGTAAGTTGGAGAATGGAGTCCTTAGTTAGCATTCTTAACTTTTGTGAGGAAGCCAGGACAAACATCATTTTGTTTTTTTTCCCAGGTGATTGTGATAAGCTGTTTTCAAATGTGATGATTAAAAGACAAAAGTTATTAACTTTCAGTTAACATTGCTACTTAATAGTCAGGAAAAATGTATTTTTCCTGGATAATGGATAGTGCTGGATAATGTTATATGTAAAGAGAAAAATAAACATTTCAAAGCTAAAAGATGATCACTGAAATGTAAACATGTAGATGTCTTCACATTTCAAATAATTTCTTTAAGCCTAGTATGTGATATTATGCCACACATTTAAAAGCACTTAATTTTATCTGTGTTCCCAATAGATATAGTCCTGTACTAGAAATCATCTGATGTCCATTAATCTCAAGTAAGAGACTCTGGGGTACCTTGAAATCTTATCAAGGGTGCCACAAGGTGCCATGCAATACTAACACTAAGGGGTGCAAGACAAGATGAACCTGGAAATTGTAATTAGGAAGGCATAGTGTTAAAAACATTCTGACCTGTTGTAGTCTTTGAGTTATTTGCAAATAAACACTTCTGTTATTTTGTCATAGTTAAAAAACTAGTGAAAACTAAGAACTACTTTTCCCAAAACATAACTTGAGACTAAAATGATTGAGAACCACTATCTTATACCATCAAATGCAAATCTTAAATAATTCCAACACAGCCGTAAACCCACACAACCTCATCCCTAACTGTAACAAATACTGCATTACTTTGAAACTGTAAGCTATTAGTGGAAGTACAATGCACAGCATTAATGATATCTGAGCTGACAGAGGTTCCACAAATGATCACAATATTTTTCTCTCTTCCTTTCTTTCATCTAATAGTGAAATTGTTATTCTAGTTGCACAAAAAAATTTCCATTTGGGAGGAGGAGAGAGGTGTGAGAAGAGTTCATCCTTAATTGAAATAAACGTCAGAAAATGTGAAATTTTCTATTTTGGAAGAATCTAAACAATTATTTTTCTAAAAAATTTCTGGCCTGTCAATCCCACGTAATTTCATTATGTCAAATTAGTGTTTGCCTATGAAAAATGCCTCCTGAAAAGTTTTCATCCCACACTAAGATACTACTTTATCTCTTTAGAAAGCTGAATACCAACATTTTGCAGTACTTATCATTGTTTCATACTCACTTCTGATCTACCAATAAAGTTTGACATTATTTTAAAGATTTTAGTAATATTTATACCTTACTGCCAACTTACAAAAAAGCCCCCCAAATGCTAAATCTTCAGACGTTTAAAAAAATATTGTCTTTCAGCATAGGCCTGGCAACTTCAGACCAAATTCACACACACTATATTGCAACATTTATTGGAGTTTTAGCCATGGAGCCAGGCAGCACAGGACAGTGAATCAGTGTTTATAAATTAGTCACAGCTCTTGCATGACATAAATTTCATAAGTGAAGATGTAATGTGAAATGTTCTTTGAAAGCTGCATTTGGTATATTCAATTAAATGTACTGAGTTACAGGATCATCTTTGCCTTATTTAGCAGAAAAAATATTAAACTACCAAATTTTCTCACATACAACACACACTCCTCCAAAATCAGCCCCCTAAAATTGAAGTGTATGTTTTAAGTAGGGAAGCTGGGGTTTTTTTTCCACTGCAAAAGCAGCAAGCCTGGAAATAGTACATGCCATGCAACTGCCAAGATGGTGGGTTCTTGTGTTTGCTCAGCAAGCTGAAGGGGTAGAATCCTGTATTACCCCTCTTCATAGCCATAGTTATTGGCTAAGCACTGTAGCTTGTGCTTGAAGCAGCAAGTGAATTATTGGTAGTACAGTATTTGATGAGGTTTGTGGTGTGGAAATAATTTATTTACAGAAAGTTATGTAAAGAACTACTTGAAGTAAAGAAGTAACAGTCCTGCTGGGATCCCCCTCCCTTCTCTGGTCTCTGCTTCCTGCCTCTGCCCCTTCCCATAGAGATGCAGTGGGGCAGGGTGGCCTGCAGGGCCCAGGGGAAGACTGAGGCGGGAGGAGCTGTGGCCTTGTGTAGATGAAACGATGGGCATGTGCACACAAAACTTTAAAGTGGGTTTAATGTTTTTAAATGTTTTAACACCACTTTAATGGTGTTGGTGCTTTCATGTGTTTGCAGTGTATTCCGCAGTAATTCCAGCCACTGTAGCAAATTCGGTGGGGTAATGTGCTTTAAATGACTTGGGGTGCAGCAAACTAAAATTCTTCCTCCAAGTTTTAGTTTGCTGCCCTAGAGCCGTGGAGCAAAGCACTGATTCAGCTCAGGGGCTCTGCAGGAAGTCCATGCAGGCAGCCTGGCAGCAGCCTGGGAAGGCAGGCTCTGCCCAAGAAAAGAATAAAGCGGAGAGCCTGATCTTTTTCCCCCACCCCGGGGAGCCTGCCTGCCTGCTTCAGCTGTGCAGGGGTGCTTCCCTCCATGGCTGCGGTGCCCCCCAGAACTGCCTGAGCCAAGTGCCTGAGGGTGGATGCTACCTGGGGGGGAGGGGGGAATGGCAACCGCTGCCGCAGAGGGAAGCACCAGCCCCACACTCACAGCTCAGGGACCACTCCACCCACTGGCAACTCCCCCTCTCCTCCCCATCACCAAAGAGGCAGGTAAATTCAGGTGTGTGCACGACACGGGGGTTTAAAGAGCCCTACATTGAAGCAGTGTTTTTAAAAACCAACTACTTCAATTTAGGGCCCTTGTTTCATCTACACATGCCCTGTTGTGTTGCCACAATACATCCTTCTTGTACATTACATTTTGTGTGTGGATTTGGCACATGTAATCTATATGCAGTTACAGTACCAGCACAAAGTTTTGTTGGGGGGAGAGGAAGAGGCTGCTTTATGCATAGATCTGGGATAGACTTTTACCTGTTAAAAATGCTTGAGAAACTGTGCTTAAAAATATTCAACTGTACTTACTAAGGAGAGGGAGCCCAGTTCAGAATGTTGGATGTGTGTGTTGCTGATTTTAAAAAAAGAGAGAATTTCTGGTGCAACAGATTTCACTGCAGTAAAAGAGGTTCCTTACTTCATCACTAAAATGTCTCTACTGATAACATTTAAGACAATTCTAAGTACAGCATATTGAATTCCTTCATGTTAAATCTCCATCCTTCTTTTAGGGATGAAATTACTGCTGATCCTTTCTTTTTCCAATGCTAGATACAGAAAGCCAAGTAACCTGATTGTACAGATGTTGACGCTGCTTCGGCTAAATTGATGGAGAAGAAAAACAGGCCAAACTGAATGCAAGACCCAGGCAACATTAATCATTAAGAAGAAACATCAGATTTTTTTCCTGGGCAAGCACACATTCCTCATCAGTAAAGGATGCATTTGGGTAGCACAGCAAAGCTTGAGTTACAAGAAAGATCCCATACACAGGGTTATTTGGCAGGATGGTTCCAGCATGGGGTTGGCGTGTGGGGATGATCTGCAGGTGTAATCCGACACGCTGGTCTAACCCTGCATGCCGGATTTGGCTACAGTGGCCTGCCCCACACATGACCCTTTCCCCAGTGCTAGATCCATCCATGGAGTAACTCTGCATACCAGCTCCATTGTACAACAGTGTGACCCAGAATTCAGGGCCTAGTCATCTAGTCCATGGGGCTCCCCACACATCCAGACATTTGACAGCAGGGGATCACCAATGAACACTGCCACCATTCCCCAACTGCCAAATTTCTGTACTCATGGGGAGCCCCATGGAATGGATGACATGGTCTTATAGACCCCATTTGGCCTGCAGGCCAGGTGTTCACCGCCACTGATATAGAGGGCAATTTTTTGTCTCTTGCCATTGCAGGAAACTTCCTTAAAACTCAGTCCAGATTTTAGAATAGCAAGCTTATGAAAAATGATACTTTCCGCCACTATAATAACCTAGAGTTATGAATGTGTACGAACTGCGAGAACACTAGCAATATACAGATTAAAGAATTACTCATTCTATACCTGTGAAAATGAAAAACACAAAAAAGGAGGCAAAGTAACAGCTTGAATGAAATCTTGCCACATTCAAGTCAAAGACAAACTCCCACTGACTTAAAAAAGATAAAGACATTGTCCCTAGTCTCAAGCAACCCCATATTCATACATGTGAGTGATGTGACAGAGGAGCCTATTCTGAAGCTGCAAATATTTGAGACTAAGTTTCTTAAGAAACCTAGGGAGCAGGTGTGACTGGTTTAGATTTACCATAGTAAGCAGAAAAATTAGACCCATAATAACTCTGGTTATAAAAAGAAATACAACACTTCCAGTCAAGAACATGATTTTGGACCACCGTACCTCTCCCCGGTCTGTGGCTGATGAACCATGTTTCAGAGGAAGGGCCAAGCTGTTACTAGGCAACTCCTGGGCTCAGCCAAAACTCCATCTATTATGTTTTCCACTACCAGGTCCCCAGTCTGGTTCTTTGTTTTGCTGCCAGTTCTCTGCTCTCTACCAGCCTTCTCTGCTTTTGACAAGGGACTTTCTTAAGCTTCTGAAAAAAAGTTTACCCAATTGGTTCTCAGAATATTTATGCACCCATTCACTCATCTACTTACCTGTTTGAATGCAAAACTCCCAAGGGTATGATCCCATGGAGTATTTTTCAAAACACCACAAGAAGAATGGAATGCACAGAGCTCTTCAGCTTTATGGATAAATCAATAGCGGTGTTTAAACTAACACAGCTGCCTGTTAAGCAAAATCATACACTCTGAGACCCTGATTCCAAAATTTGAACTGGCTCTCTCCTATCTGGTTTTACTACAGTGCAAAAGACAAACCAACCTGTGCTGGAATATATTTTTTTAATGGATTTTTATTTTTAGATCTTGCCTCTGCATTGCAAGCTCCCATTTTTAAAGTGCCTGTGTTGAAAATAATTAAACAAGTGAACTCTGCAAGAATGCACCAGACCTCTTCATTGCTTACTCTTAGTTTTCTTCAGATTGGGCAAAGATCTGCATATGAATTTTTAAATACTATTAACAACAGCAGCAGCTCTTAGAAATCAGTGTTATACTAGGATCAAAATAAGGGCATCATGGTTATTTTTTTACGGTGTCTACCATGCAAGACATCAATCCCAACATTACCAAGTCGTGTATAGTCACTTAGAAGTTAGTAGGTTCTGAATTTAACCTTAACATTGATAAACAAATAATAATACATTTCATTTGGATGTCACTTTGTACCTGAGGGAATGAAAACCTATGCTTCAATCTAAGCTAAGAGCTCCTTGTGAGGGAAGTAAGTGGTGTTATCTGATATTGAAGACATGGTATTTGAGGTGAAAAGAGGTTAAAGGAGTTTGTGAAGGTCACTTCTGTCATCTGTTTCACACATAAGAACATGATTCATCTTTAAGCCCCAGTCTAAAATATCAATAGACCCATTCCATGTTTCTATGTTGGGAAACATAATTTACAAGTAGGGACCTACTGAAATTGTGATTCGTGACTTTCACAGAAATCACAAAAAAGCACAGGCTACTCAAAAAGTGTAGGCTCACTGCAAAACAATAAAATAACTTTACCGGCAAGGACAGAAGTCCATGTGAAACCTTACAGTCTTGGAACATGGGTGAGAAAAGCAGAGGGGAAGGGGCAAACAGGAGGGGGCATGGGGCAGTCTCTACAGGGTGCAGGATTATGTAAATATTGGACTTAAGGTGGGGGGAGAGACAGAAAAAGGAGAGAAGGTGGGAGGCATAGTGATTCCCAAAAAGAGAGAGTGGGGCTGGAACGCAGATGGGGTTGTTACATAAATGATGGCATGAGAGGTTAGGAAAGGAATGGGAGGGTGGGATGGCCCAAAAACCATAGTTTAATTACCCTAATTAAGTCTGGGGAAGCCATTAATCCATGGTTAATAACACATGGCTGCCAAGTCTCTGTTCTCTACCAGCCTTCTGTGCTAGTGACAAAATACTTTCTTATTATGCCTCTGAAAAAAGTTTGCCCAACTGGTTTTCAGAATATTTATGTGCGCATTCACTCACCCACTTACTAATTTGAATGCAAAACTCCCAAGGGTATGATTCCACAGAGTTTTTTCAAAACACTCTGATTCCAAACACATAGCTTCCCCAGGCCTAATCATGGTAATTAAGCTGCAGTTTTGGGTCATGTGGCAATATGTGGGGAGAGTTGGGACTGCTAGAGCCCCTTGGCTACTCAGAGACATGGGAGGGTCTGCTATGCTTGGTCCATCAAAATGGCTGCCAGCCCCAGGATCTACCCGTGAAATTGGCTGGCTTCTGCCTTGAGTTTGGTAGACCCACCTACTTATGAGGAAAGATTGAAAGAATTAGGGTTATTCAGTACAGAGAAGAGAAAACAAGTGGGGGTGGGGAGTGGAGTTTGATAATAGTTTTCTAATACGTGAAAGGAGATTACAGAGAGAATGGAAATAGCCCTTTCTTTGTGGCTGGAGGGGAAAGGACGTGTATCAATGGCTTCAAATTTCAGCAGAGGAAATTTGGCCCAAAAACCATAGTTTAATTACCCTAATTAAGTCTGGGGAAGCCATTAATCCATGGTTAATAACACATGGCTGCCAAGTCTCTGTTCTCTACCAGACTATGTAGAAAAGCTGGGGACTCTCCATCCCTAAAAAATTTCAAAAGCATTATAGACACTTGACTGGGATGGTGTAGTCAGGGATGAGCCTACTCTGAGCAGGAAGGTGGCCTCCTGAGGTTGTTTCCAGCCCTACTATTATCCTATCATCCTCTGTCAGAACTACAGCACTAGCTGCACTTTCGCAACTCTTGTCTCCCTGAAGGCACTGGACACAGATACCAGGACTTGTACCTTCACCTCATTTTAGGTTGGAATCCCATAATTTTTCTCTTGCTCTCTGGTTCTGGGGCTACATCACTCTGTGTATGGACTCGTTTTACTCAGTATACTCATTCAGAACCTGCAGTTTTTCTCTTTAGACCTCTTTGTCAAGTGGATTCCAGTGATCAACTTTCTTAAAACTAAGGTCCCAAGGGTCACATGGGGCAATGTGTTAAATGGTTCTTCCATTACCCCTTAAGTGTTTGAAGAAAAAAGTGCATCAGCATCCATCACCTTCCTGAGTGTATTTCCAGACCACTGCTCTACTGAATTAATTTAATATATGTATACTGCAAATAGTGTAAGAATCAGATCAGGATATTGTATTTATAAATTACTACAGGCAATTTCAAAGCAGTTAGAGTCATATCTGTTTGCTTCAATGACTAAAGGACTGTGTTTTATTCCTATGAGTCCTGCAAAGCCAATATGCGTACAACTGAGTGAACAAAAGAGTCTATTTTTGCTTGTGCATTACCAAAACAATAAATTCAACTAGGTGTGGAAAGACATAACAACTAAAACATTTCCAAGTGAACGTACTTGGAAACATTTCATAAAGGAGACATTTCAACTGGGGAATGCGCGCAGAGCCCCTTGTTGGCTGGAACATTTCAAAATGCTGTAGACTCATCCAGGCCAGTCACATATATAGGATGAAGAAAAACTCCTTTGCTCTCAATTTGCTCACTAAATTGTGTCTGGGTGGAAGATAAATCTTCTCTCTATTATGAATTAATCAACTCATCAAGCTCAGGGGTATGTATGCAAAAGCTTACACTGTCCCAAAATCCTTCTGATGAAAGATCTCTGCATACACAAGTTTAAAATAGATGTTTCAAAAGCCAAGAAAACCAGTATCAATTCATAATAAGCTTATTCTAAAGCCATACTGCACTTTTTCTGAAAATTAAACATACTAAATGAACTGTAGGTGTTCCAGAGCCCATCCTTGAACACCTTCATTTTAAAATGTCATTTTTTTTCTTCAGCTAACAGGATACAGTCCTAAATTTAACAGAACCCTGTGTGACATCTCTGCTGAAAACTAAGTAAAGCTTGACTGTGCTTGCTGTCTGAGAGAAGCCTGATTCAAAGTAAGAATCCAAATAAAAATGTTTTATGCTCTGTGCTTTTAAACATCTAGTATACTTATAAACAAGCTATAGGAGTATATTTTTTTCCCCAAAAATGTTATGTTATTAAGAATGACATTTTTTTTTGTCAGCACAGGTTACAGTCTGCAGGCAACACCTTGAAGACTGTGTTGGTGAAGCCAAATTAAATTTACATTGGTCTCAGGGTACGTATGCTTTTTGTTAGTTAGGTTTTGTTAGCTGCACTACTGTATACTCACCAAGAGTAAAGAGTGATTTTGCCTTACTCTGTGAAATTTTGGCCATTGGAGGACAATGACAATGTTTTACACTTACTAATCTTGACTCACAAATATAAACTGTTTTTATTATTGTGTGTGAAGTAGCTGCTTTTATGAAACTTTAGCCCAGTTCATACACAGAACTTGGATAAAAGGAAGAGATATGGCCAACAGATATGTCATGAAAAGCAGAGGCATTTTGAGTAAAGGTTTTTATACTTTATTTTAATAATGCAAAATCATCTGTGACTTTCAGCATCAGTGACTAAATTGTTTATAAAGTGATTCCATACGCAACTAATTACACCTGGATAATAATCACTTCTTTATGCATCCAACTGGACAAGCAGCTATACTCATTTAACTTTTCAGTTCTTACAGTCATAGCTTTTTCACAAGGTGTTTCACTACCCTGTCATCTTTGTATCAAATAAAAACAAATTAATTTGACTGCAAGGCTTTCAAGGCAATGAATTATTAACTGCTTTCTGTTATAATTATGTCTTTCCAAACTGAATCTTGGAAAGGATTAAAGCAATACGACATAATGGCTAGCTGGCCTTTCTTCACTGTGTCAGTCTGTTCTTTAGGAATGAAGCATTCTGATTTCATAACTGTGATCCAATGCTACTTTCATTTATCCAGAGCTATGAACTCAAGAATATTACCAGTACAGATCCTTTGGTAGAGCAGGATACAGCCCTTCAATTTACAAAAGGCATCATATATAATCATTTGGGAACTGCTCTAGATTATGATTTTAGCATTGACTCTTAAAATTTATTTAATTTATTTCAGATGAAGCTATTCTTATTCACTTACCCACAATTCCATTAGATTTTCATCTAAATACATGGCTAAATATAGAGAATGGGTTTGTACTGCATGTTAATTTTGTAAAAAAAAAAAAAATCTGATTATCCAAAACACAGTTACGTGAAACTACCTGTTGCACAAGGTCTGATATGCTCTCTGATGTTTGACTGAAAATACCGAAGAACTAAAAATCTTTTGTGATTTAACACTAGTGCCTCAATATTCCCATTTTTCTGAACCTTTGATTATTGAAATTAAATCCCTGTTCCATATGAATTCATCCATAATCAAATAAAAATATTTTCAATATATAGTACAGGTATATAAATGTATACTCAGTTTGACTTTATCTTTGAATGGAACTTAAATGAAATAAAACTAAATATTACTAAGTAAACCACAAGATTTTTCATTCTAAAGAGTCAAAAATAGCTTGATTCTGCAAAGATTCATAGTATTAGAGCTCTATCAGTCTTTTAAGCTATAAATGAATTCAATTCAAACCCACCTCTAACATTTTTACAAATATGATCTAAATACATCTTCACAGATGGTCAGGAAATTTCTGAACATTTAATAGATGAACAGAGCCAAAGGTAATTTGTCACTTCTGTTATTTATTACAAATGTCCTCTGCTCTGTGCATATAAAAAGATGGTTGCTGTCTCAAAGAACTTACTATCTAAAATACAGATACGGAGGTCCTGATATTGAGTATGACCATGTCATCTTTGCCATCCCATCCCCTAAGCCCACCACCCACACCCAGCCCCCCCAAACTGGAATGCTCATGGGTCATAGTTTCATAGTAGTAGTAGCTAGGGTCAGGAGGGACCAGAACAGATCATCTAGCCTGACCCCCTGCCACAGGCAAGAATGAATGCTGGGTTCACAAGATCCCAGGCAGGTGATCAACCTCTTTTTGAATTTACACAAGGTAGGGGCGAGGACCACGTCCCTGGGAAGTTGGTTCCAAATTCTGGCCACCCTAACTGTAAAACATTGCCTTCTGATCTCTAACCTAAACCTATTCTCCATCAGCTTATTACCACTGTTCCTTGTCACCAAATGGATCCATTTGGTTTCTGGCCAAACTTGAAATGAGGTACTCTGATCCTGCCCCCTTTCAGCCGCAACAATCCTTGCTAGGGATTGAATTAGAAAAGAGTGGTGTAGATATGGCTATGCTGGCTGTACACCAACTGAAGTATTTCTTTGAAAACAAATTAGAGCAGCTTAACTATGTCTTTGTAGTGCCCAGTGGCCATAGCCTGGGCTGGAACATAGATTCATAGATTGTAGAATCAGAAGAGAACTCAATAGATCATCATGTCCGACCCCCTGGCCCTTGGAAAGAGGACCGAGGTCAGATGACCCCAGCCAGGTGATTATCTAGCCTCCTCTTGAAGACCCCAGATCCTGGCCACCCTTACTGTGAAAAATTTCTTCCTAATATCTAACCTAAATCCACTCTCAACTAGTTTATACCCATTATTCCTAGTCACTCCCTGAGCTGCCTTACTAAACAGCACTTCCCTTATCCCCCATTGACCTCCCCTAATAAATTTATAGGCGGCTACAAGATCTCCCCTCAGCTATCTCTTGTAAAGGCTAAAGAGATTCAGCTCTCTCAACCTCCCCCATATGGTCTATCACAAAGGCCACTAATCATACAAGTGGCCCTTCTCTGGATCCTCTCGAGATTCCCTGCATCCCTCTTGAAGTGTGGCACCCAAAACTGGCATAGAGGGGAAGCATCACCTCCTTTACTCTATTAGTAATGCACCTGCTAATGCACAACAAGGTGCAATTGGCCTTGTTGATGGCCTCGTTACACTGTTGGCTCATGTTCATCTTGGGAGTCAATTATGACTCCAAGATCCCCATTTGCCTCTAAGCTGCTGAGAAGGGACACTCCCCAACCAACAGGTGTGCTGAGGGGTTCCTCCTTCCCAGGTGGATTACCTTTCATTTATTTTTATTAAATTGCATCCTATTTCTCTCTGTCCATTGATCCAATCTGTCCAGGCCAGCCTGAATCTGCTCCTTGCCCTCCGGTGTGCTAACTTTGCCCCATAACTTGGTATCATCAGCGAACTTGCAGAGGGTGCTCTCCACACCCTCGTCCAAATCACTGATGAAGATATTAAATAATATCGGTCGAAGGACCGAAACCTGCAGGACCCCACTGCCCACCTCCCTCCAGGCTGAGAAGGAACCATCCACCACCACTCTCTGGGTGAGGTCCCTAAGCCAGCTGGCCACCCACCTGACCATGTAGGCATCTACTTCATGGTCTGCTAGCTTCCCAATGAGGATAGGGTGCAAAACTGTGTTGAAGACCTTCCTAAAGTTCAGGAAGATGACATCAGCCTCGGCTCCTGTGTCCAGGCAGTGTGTGACTTGGTCACATAAGGCTACAAGGTTTATCAGGCAGGATCTACCCGTGACAAACCTGTGCTCGTTTCCCCTGAGCATCGTTTCCCCTGCTGGGCCTGCACAAATGTGTTCTTTGATTATTTTCACTAGCATTTTCCCAGGAATAGAGGTAAGACTGACTGGTCTAAAGTTACCCAGCTCATCCCTTCTCCCTTTCTTGAAAACGGGCACCACATTGGCCCTTCTCCAGTCCTCAGAGACCTGGCTGGAGCATCACGAGTGCTCAAACAGCTATGCCAGCGACGCAGCTATTACATTGGCCATAGAATACTGGACATGCTGAAAAATCCTAAGGAGGGAATCACTGCACAGTTATAAAAAAAATATTTTCTTCATTCTTTTGGGTATCATGAAATTTCTAATGTTCTAGGAGAAATCTGAAAGAGGGGAGTGTTGGCTTGCTGAACAGAAGCAGTTTCATTGTGTCTGTGAAGAGTATTTTCATATTTCTACATAAATGTAGAACCTCAGAATTTGAACAAAACCCAGTAAATACAAGAGAATTGTTCAGTCTCTTCAAACAGTCATTATTATGCCAGTCAAATCTGTCATAATTACACAATGAAGTGTGTGCAGAATGAAGCACATAAATGTACACGATGCATCTGTCAAACACCTGGATAAAAACATCTCAAGGGAAGCTTTTCTACATTATTTGAAATGAATCCAGGTACAAGACACTCATTTTTAATAGACTTTTACCATATGTATTTTAACACACATTTCTTTAGGTAATTAAAAATATCAAAGAATTATGCTTTGAATTTTCTTTTAAAAATCAAATATTTCATCACCCCATATCTTCTGTCTCCTTATAGTAAGTGAAGATATTTCAAACTCTGATCACCAGAGTAGCGCTTGTCCTTCTTTCTGTTTAAAAGTCCTTGACTGCTGTAGTATCTGAGTGTCAGTCAAATGGCAAGTCAACTTTTCCAATGAAGTAAGAGAATATTTGCTCTACTCTACATATGGGAAAGCCATCCTTTGTCAAATGAGATCTTTAATGAAAAGAAAAATTGAGAGGGTGGTAAAGACTAGTCCAAGTACATTTTGAAAACCAGTAGCCTGACTTCTATTGGAAAAACCAAACAACTCTCCAGAACCCCAAATATTTCACTTGTTTCAAATTCTTACCTAGAACGTCTCTTTCATGCTCAGGGACAAGCACCTTCCATTTGGATTCATGGGGGTCATTGAAGTCAATGTTGATTAATCGATAATTAGGAGAATGGCGGTTTGTCTTAAAAGTGAACACTGTTCCTTCATTGGTGACATATTCATACTCAGCCTCAAAGTTGTCTATCAGCTTCACCCACTGAAGAATTCCTGTTACATGAAACACAACATTATTGTGGTCTTTATGCATTAAAGAAGGAATGTTTTATTTTAATATTTGACAGTGAAGTTCCTTTGTATGCTAGCTTCCTTCTGCTACAGCAGTAAAGCTTGAAGTAGTTATGCCACAATCATGTCAAATGTTGAATGAATGTCTCAAAACTATTAGAGTTGGAAGGAAGTAGTATTCTGTTGGAAATGATAATTCATCAACACTGACACGTATCAATTGCTAGGTACTTACAACAAAACACAAATTAGAACCATGCCTGGTCTCTTGCCAAATCACCTGGTAGGCTAAATGGGATTTAGGCCTTCCAGTGTCCATACCTCTGGATGACCCTACCACACAGATTTTCACTTCTATTTGAAGGGAGTCAGAGACTCTCAGGCTGCCAGGTTTTCAACCACGGAGCCGCAGGCTCTCAAGCTCCCAATCAATCTACTGTAGTAGGAAGCCATAAGCGAGCTTCTGGACCTGGCTCAATTTTACTATGACAGTTTTGAAAGGATACATTTTGATTACTTATAAATGAAACTATTTAGCTATTCTCTTCTATATTTTCTTTTTCTTTTTCCAAAATGGAGTTATTTCCCTCCCCAGAATTCCAGAATGTCCCACAGAATGGAAATTCTGATATTTAACACATTCTAATAAGTACCAATATTAGCCATGGTCTTTCCAATTCAGAAATGAAATTCCAATATAATATTACTTTAAAGGAGCCTGTAGCTATCAACAAAAGGATCAAATGTACCAGTGTTAGTGTAAAAAGCTACTGCACTTTATAGTTTGTGATGCAGGAAAATGATACCCCTAGGAACTTTTTAAAATGGTTCATTGGATTAAATGAGAATATAGTCCTTTTCAAAGAGAATTGGCTAGATGCAGCTGCTCTGCATCACAACTTTGGCATTTAATAAGTTTCAGATGAGAAAGGGGCTATGTATACCAGATTACATTCTTATTCTTATTTTACTGCTTGTCATAGCTATATAGGATGCTAGAAAGAAATGGAGGTAAGATTACACCAAAGATATATTAACCTAAGCCAATCAACTAAACTTACTATTGTACAAATTTACCATAAGCACAGTTTCTGCCATGCTGAAAATAAGACTCTACTTTAGGAGATGCAATAACATTACAAATCTCATATATGGGGACAAAACAAACATGGATTTTAGTCTATACAATCAAATGCACCTTTATACATAATGTAATCCAACACATATTTTTAAATCATCCCCCAATTAATAATGTTATAAGCTAAGACAGAATAACTGGAGTAAATAATAGCTAAGCTTTAATTGCTGAGAGTCAAAAAAAGAAGAAAATAACTAAAGCAGTTGGATGAGTAAGGCATTTTAGACCCATTAAATGTAATCTGTTAGTCTAGCACAGTAATAAAGTTCAGTTCTCTCAATTAATTTGGGTTTGAGAAAACTTCTTATCTCTTCATGAACTGTGATATATGAGCCAATTAAATCCTACTCTTTATACCACTGTAATACAAGTTTCAGATAATCTGGGCAACCTCAATATCCCATTTCTGATGTAGGGAATTTTACATGAAGCCAGGGTATTAACTGATGTACAATTATCAACTTCATTTGTATGCCTTGTGCTAGAAGCATATAAAAGTTTCTGTTCCCCATAAAGTTCCTCAGTTATTCAAGGTTCCCAGTTTCTAACATCTTAGGGTTTTGGTTTTGCTTTATTTGTAATACTATGGGACTGATAAGTACATCAGACATATGAAGATCAGGATGGAAAATGTTTTACTGACACTGCATAAATTGATTGTACAGCCTCATCTATAATTACATGTGCAGAACAGATCAGCCCAACTCAAAAATAATAATTTAATTAAAGGAAAAAGTTAAAGTAAGTAAAAACTTTTTTTCCCCCTAAACTTGCTTCTAAAATGACAATAAAATTGAAACAAATACACTGATGTACAAAATCAATAATTTGAGCTGCAGGCTTGAAAAAAGCAGAAAGATTGCAGTCAGATTGTGCCTAAACAGCAAGCACTGTTTAAGCCCACAACAAGAATCTGCAATCTACAATGACAAGCACTGAGAAGAGAGAAAAGCAGGAGAGACAGAAACATTCAATCAAAAAGTACTTAAAAGAAAGTAATCCAGACAGAGTCAGTACATGTAAGATTAAACCACATTTCTGATAAAGTTTGCCTTGGAAACTTCCCTTGAAAAATAGCATTTCTGAGATACCAAGCAAATCTTCTTGCTTGTCTTAGAGTGGGACCAGCAAGAATTCAGATATAAGGGTCCTACATGCATGCAACTAAGAGAGATAGATCCTAAGGAAAGTAGCAAGGGAGTAACAAAGCCTTTGACACAGTGTGTTGCTTTACTTTGACTGGATCCTCTCTGGTAAGTGCCTCACAATGCAGCATTATGCTGGACAGCCATATTTTCTTACATGGTTTAAGCTTCTGAATTGAAAAACTAAATGGTTACTATTCTATTAGGACAGGGATGCTCAACCCCAGTCCACAATCCAGTTCTGGCCTGTGGAGCTGCGTCATCTGGCGCTCTGGGTTCCCCATGGGTCTGAAAATTTGGAGGAATAGCAGAAGTGGAAATGATAATTGCTGCTCCCCTGCTGCCAGATTTCCAGATGTGTTGTGGACCTGGAGGGCCAAATAGCATGGCCCTGCATGCTAAATCAGGTACATGGGGGCTAGGGTGTCACAGGGCCAGATCCCTGCTTGTGGGACTATGCTGAGGCAGTATGGGGCATGATCCAGGTATGTGGGACCAGAACAAAATGGTGTAGGACTCAATCTGGGCACACAGGGCCAGACTGAGGCAGGTCCCAACCCTATGTATTGACCCCACAAGAAATCCAGTTTCATGCCACTCATCTAATCCATGAGGTTGAAAGTTTGGGCACCGCTGTATTAAAAAGACAACTAAGGGTTGTTAAATTAATGTGTTTTAAGTACTGGTAAGAACTACAATGAGAAGATCTATGTTCTTCTTTTGACAAATGCTTGTCAATAAAATGTACCCCACTAACCTGGACTTCAGTATCATTAAAAAAATAGTTAAAGGATGAAAGCAATATACCGATCCAAGTAAATACTTCTGAATTTAATGATTTAGGTTCAGTACAAGAACAAAATACCAGTCATGTTATTTGTACAAGCGATAACACAAATCTAGACTCCAGTAATATAGCGAACTCTGAAGATGCCTCAGACAGGACAGGGATCTGCCTAAGGCTCACTGCAATATGCAAGCCATTAGGCTCTGACTTGAATTATTTTTAAATAGGTGGAAAGGCTAATTTGGTTATGTTGTAATTATATGTGTAAGAATGGATACGAAGGATTATTTAACTCTCACCACGAAATTGACATTGTTACGAGACAGGCACTTTAGGAAAGATATGATGCACCAGGAGCAAGCAGTTATTCATCACACTGGGGATGTTCCAGGTAACTCCTCCTGTGCCTCACATTTCAAGAAAAGGCTGTAATGTAATATATTTAATGGCAAATAATTTCTCAGATAAGCTGGCTGAAGAGACAGGATTTACCATATAATCATGGAAAATTTGGTTTGGAAGAGACCTCAGGAAGTCACCTAGTTTAACCCCTTGCTTAAAGCAGTACCATTCCCCAACTAGTTCATCCCAGCCAAGGCTTTGTCTAACCAGATCTTAAAAACCTCCAAGGATGGAGCTTCTACCACCTCTCTGGGTAACCTGTTCTAGTGCTTAACTACCCTCCTAGTGAGACAGTTTTTTCTATTATCTAACCTAAACTTCTCTTGCTGCAACTTGAGATCACTGCTCCTTGTTCTGTCATCTGCCACCACAGTCTAGGTCTGGGGTCAGCAACCCCCAGCACGTGTGCTGAGCATGACATGTGTGGCCATTTGCTTGGCACACCAAGGCCAGCCCTGACTCTAGGTAGCTGTTGGAGCCTGGGCTGCTCCCATCAGGGCTTGCAGCATCCCAGCTGCCTGCTGGGAGCAGCCTGGGCTCCCAGCTGGCAGCAGCTACCCAGAGCCAGGGCCAGCTGTAGCTGGGAGACTGCAAACAGCTGTGCCGGGCTCTGGAGCCCTGGCATCAGCTCCATACCTGCTCATGCATCCAAGCATGGGAGCAGGCAGTGGCGGAGGGGCCTGAGGCAGCGCAACCGTGGTCTGTCGCCCGCTCCTGGCACAGAGCTGGTGACTGGGCTCTGGAGCCCGGTGCAGCTGTTTGTAACAAGCCTGGGCTCTGGGCAGCTGCAGCAAGCAGGCTGCAAACAGCTGTGATGGGCTCCACAGCTTTGGCATGAGCTCTGGGCTGGCAGTGACTGCACACGCATGGAGCTGATGTTGGAGCTGTGGAACCCGGCACAGCTGTTTGCAGCCTCCCTGCTGCTTGCTGCAGCTGCCCAGAGCCCAGGCTGGATACAAACAGCTGCGCCAGGCTCTGGAGCCCAGTCACCAGGTCTATGCAGGGAGCAAGCGAGAGACTGGGATTGAACTGCCTCAGGCCCCTCCCCACTGCCTGCTGCCATGCATGGGTGCAAGCTCCAGTATAGAGCTGATGCTGGGGCTCTGAAGCACAGCACAGCTGTTTGCAGCCTGGCCGCTACAGCCAGCCCCAGCTATGGGTAGCTGCTGCCAGTCGGGAGCCTGGGCTGGGGAGCAATGGCCAGCAGGGCTGGGGGGGCAGGGGCAGCAGGGCTGGGAGGAAGGTGCTTTGTGTGGGGAGCAAAGGGCAGCAGGGCAGAGGGACAGGGGCTCTGGGTGGGGGGCAAGGGGCACAAGCAGGGCATCATGCCATGTACCCCCTGCCCTCATTTTGTTTTTCTGGCATGCCAGCACTTCAGCACCTTCCAAGGTAGGCATTGCAGAGGTTTTTGATACTCCAGCCAAAAAACGTTGCCTACCCCTGGTCTAGCTCCATCCTCTTTGGAACCACCCTTCAAGTAGTTCAGTTACTGATCAGTTGGGAGTTTTCCTTCTGATGTTGTGAAACAACTTTTATGGACAATATAAATACTTGTCAATTACATTCTTAGATACTAAAGAAAATATTATTTTGTAAGGATACAGATTTTAATCTCAGTAAAATTATGATCAATCTCAATTTTTGTCAGTCATGTTGTAAAAGACTGATAATCTTTCCTGCACAAATACAGTCCTCAAACCATGAACTAGAATGCTTAGCATGAGCCAGAATAAGCATTCATTGCTTATAGTTCAACTCCTATTAGATAGTTTCAAACTCTAAACATCTCTACATACCTACAATAAGCAAAACTGCACAAAAAGAACCAAAATTAGAAATAAAAGTTTGTACCTCAATTCATTCCACTTAAGTTCTCAGTTTTTAATAGTTTGATATTATAGCTTCAAGAGTCATTACAAGTTATAAATGCAATTTATTACTTTCCAAATTAGTGAAACTTTCCTGTGCCAAGTGATGCTCAATGTTAACTACAGTAGAGCTGTCATTCTGCTATATGATGATTTTAGAAGCTGTACTTTGAGAACTGCTATTTGATTAACTAGAACGTGGTATGCACTTTGTTTTTTCTTGTTCTGTCTCCTCATAAAGACTTTACAGAGGCTATCAACTCAGTAAAGATAAACCTAATCTACTCTAAAAAAAGCCTTAAACACTTGTATAATTTGGTTTTGGCCGCTCTAGGTACTTAATACACCTATGACTGTAGTATTGAAGTACAGAACCTATTGCCTGTGATAATGTTTAAACGAGAGACGTGATGTATGAATTTTTTGAAAGTGAGTAATCAAGACAATTAATACTACGATAGCAGGAAGGAAAAGGAAGGAAAAATGTATTCTTTCAGATATGTACTTTGTCACTGACAGATTAATCAATGTAATATAATTTACATGTCAGTTGTTACAAAAACATCATTCTTTATGATATAACATAATAGGTACTGGTCCTCACTCCTTTCCCCAACCAAGAACTGAATACTGCAGTTTTATACTCTGGAGACCTTTAGGGCACATGTATTATTTCTTTCCTTTATTGTGTTAAAATTTTGGGAGGGTTAGGAAATTTCTGTCTAATATATACTGGATTGATAAACATCTATATTAAAGGTGATTGGGCATGGAGACTATGCCCTAGAGTATGACTACATTTAACTATGTTGTTTACCTATGCAAGCTTTTGTACATTGGGAGCAGATATATTACTATGGGTTACTTTTTGGTCACAGTATTGTCTCCTTTATTTGAAGAGTGAAAATCATGCATTAATTAAAATCATTACATTGATTCCTTTCACTTTTTTTTTTTTAAAGAAAACTGCGTATTACTTCTTCTAACTATTCTCCTTTGAGCTCTAGATATTTTTTTCTGCATCTTTGTTTTCTTACAGAAACCAGCTGCAATTGATACTTACATTGTTTCTGTCTTTCCTCTTTCCCACTTAGGTTCACTTACTATTTTTGACATTTAGAGTATTATCTACACTGTACAATCCAGTGCTGTTTAAACATATGCAACCAGAAAACAGTATATCCATATCAGGTCTTTCAACAGGTTAAATTAGCTTAGACGAAATGCCACAATAATGCAACTAGACTGCTTGTGGTACCTGAGCTGGGCTTTTTAAAGGTAACTTTGATGTCTTTGTATTGCACCATGCAAAGAAGATCTTGGAGAACTGTAATTTCGAGACCTTTATTTTGCTGATGTATCTTTCAGATTCTTATGGATTTATTTTTCTAAGATGAACTATCTACATAGTCTTGAATATGTTTTACATGGCTTAAAATATGTTTAAGTTAAATTTAAAATGCATCTAATATAACATAAACACCTCTTTTGCCCCTGGAGTGCCAACGTCAGCTACTAAAAACTAGATCTAACTGGCTAGACGCTTCTGACAACCCCTTTTTTTCCTTTCCTCTAATCTTCAATCATAGGATACATAAAGCTTTCCATTAACACCCTGTGATCCCCAACTCTCATGCTGCAATTGAATTTTTATCTAGCCTTAACCACTTGGATTTCAGTTTTCTTCCATTCAGAATTTTTCTCTTTTCCTTCCTTTGGCTAATCCCATCAGCAATAACAGAAATTGCTTTACTTCAGCAAGTTAAGTGCTTGCAGGTCTTTTTGGACTTTCATTAGTTGTATTCTTCCTTTAATTTTCACCATGCTGTTCTTTGCAAGATATATGGCTATATGAAAGAATCCAGGAATTGGCTGCAGTAGCTTCCTTCAGCATGCTAAGGAGTTTAGATTTTCCTTTGGCTTATGCTAGAAGCCATAGTGCTCTCTGCTTTCAGATACTTCATTATAGATGCAAGATTGCAATCTCCTATTTCGTTTTTTGATTCCAGCATGAGTAAGTCTTTTTGACAGGTCAGGCTGATTGGATTGGTAATCTCAGAGCTATTCCTCTATCCTGAAAAAGTAGGACCTTGACAAAGAGTCCCCCTTATCCTGGAGTGGTTTACCTAGGATATGGCCTGTCAGAATTGTGGATGTTTTTTTATTAGTAGCAAAAGTGTGAGAAGAGTTTAGCATACACATCCTGTTTTCTGCAGACCAATCAATGGTAGGTCTCCACAGCTGGAAGAAGAAATACTAAACAGGAGACAGAGTATGATCCAAATTCATCTGTACGCTGCTAGATCACCTTTTTCTAAATTTACTTTTGGTTTAACCTATCAGGAAATATAGCCTAGTGAATGAGTGTTTGTGTGGCTAGGGCTACAATTCTGAGATACCAATGAGGGAAGCACAGTAACATCATCATATTTGGGTGGCTACACACTTCCACACCTTCTTCCATCCTTTGGGAGTCAGACACCAAGGCTAGCTGTAGATTTCTAATGCCTAGTGAATACTAGAGAGGGACAAAAGATTTGCCAGGATTTGGAATTTACAAGTGGGAGCTGGGAAGGAGAATATTACTGGCCTTTGGACTGGTAAAAAAACAAAAACAAAAACCCAACTTTTTAAAAATGATTCAGTAGTTCTGATAAACCCAACCCCTGAGAGCCAGCAATGTCAGCAGCCCAAGTTATTTGGCAGTGCTCTGTACTGAAGTCTATTTATTGGGTATTTTATAGTTATGTCTTTAAGCTTCCAAATGCTGAAGTAATCTCTTAATGACAAACAGTATAAATTAATGTTTTTAATTGGTTTTATTTTAAGAACCCCATCTACCAATCATAAACAACCCCATAAAACCTTTTTCCAGTCAAATTTCATAGTTCAAACTCAAGTCACTTTGGTCCAAAAAAAAAAAAAAAAGGGCAGAGGAATTGTATCTATTTCACGAATGGGAAAGAAGCAGTTCTTTCTCTTCGCTCTCCTTCCCCCATGGCTTTGCCCTGAGAATAAACTATAACATTTCAAAGGCACATATTCATTTAAAACACCAATTCATCTTGAGAAATAAAGAGTCAGAAAGTAAAAAGCGGGTGAAAAAAATAGGTTGTCTTGAAAATGATTACACCAGCTTAACTACAGAATGTCACAACTAGTGTCCAAGACAGGGTAGCATGAAGCATGTATTAATGTAGCTTTCTAATGCTCCTCCATGGAAAGATGATAATTATTATGTAGGTTGTCAGGGGTGTACTTGGTAGCCGTGTTGCTATGAGACAAGACGACACACAAAAAACTGAAACTCTTGGTTCCAAAATGATACCTAAAAGGTACTCCCTAAAAGGTATCATTTTAGAACCAAGAGTTCTAGATTTCTGTATATTATTATGTAGGTTGCAAATTTATCTAAACAACAAGCATAAGTGTTTCATCTCTTCACTACTATTCCACTGGAAGTGAAGCTAAATTGCTGAAACTTAACAAATGAATAAAACAGTCTTAAAATTACAGTAGTTTAACACTTGTACCAGTATAGGAATGGACAGACAAAACCAGTATTGAGGATCATACTGAACCAGTGTAAACCAGGATAATTTAAATGTAGTATAATTGTTAATCTCGTTACACCATTAGATCTAGCTCCCACATAATTGCAATCACCAAATTATTACAGTACTATTTAGCCAATACACTTTCTCCACTTTTTGTTGGACTAATTTTTGCAAGCAATACAATTGTTAGTGACGTAAAATACTTAAGAATCTGTAAAAACTTGTACAAGGACTGTTGACATCTGCCAAACATCAGGTCATTAGGCATGCTATTTAAAATCAGCTGGTTTTACTCAGAACAATCCAGAGTATAAAAGTACAGTGAAAATGAAAATGGTGACTGTGTGCACATAACCAGCTACAGTTCATTAATCCTCATTCTCAGAATTTGATGTCTAGCTGAAAACTCCTAACAGCCAAGTATGTACTGCAACTCAGTAATACACCAAAAATTGTTTTGAAGTGGGGAGAGTGGATGGGGAGGGGGTGGGAATTAAAGCCTTCTGGTTTTTAAAATGGCAAATACATTCTTGATATCACAGTATTTCAAAGTTTTTTGTGGCAGCTCTAGAACTTTAGATGGGCTGATTTTAATTTTTTTTAAATAAATCAAAGTTGTACCTGTACTAGAACACTTCACATCGACTTTCAGCAGAGACTTTTTTTATGGGTCAAATACAAGCTTCATAATATTAGAGTGGTAGTGTTGTCAGCACTTCAGTCCTACCTTAATATCATTCCTTACTCTTATTTCCATGCATTTTTTTAAAAAAACTACAGAATATGCTGATTATTAGCAATACATACTTATCACCTGCAAAAAACCTAATAATTAACCTTCAGCTATCAATCAACACAATCATTTCATTTTCATCAGTGTTACTTATGACAGCAAATTTCTTAATTACATAAAGTTGTTAAGATTTAGCATATAGTCACCATTTTAAGAGCTGTGGTTATCATGTCGGAACATTTTCCCAACCCTAGAGTATTAGGTCATTGAAATAAGTCACCTCCAGAAAAGTAGCAATTACGACCACCACCTGAAATGTGACACTTAAATTTATACCTAAGCTAATGTTAAAAATGTAAGCATTCTTTTTAGATAAAAATGCTAAGGTAATTGGGACAGAAGTGCAAGAACTGTTTTTTACATTTATAACACTAACAGACACATGCCATTACATTTCCATGGATATTAAAACAAGGTGTTTACAATATCCAGCTTTTTCTTATTGTTTATATTTTTGAGGGAACTGAGCCTCTGTTAGAAAAGCAGGCCTGTATTAAGAAACAAGAATGGAATTTCTTATACAGAATTTTTTCTTGCACGACTTCACCTCATTCCAATATAGTATAACTCTGGGAGTGGACCCAAGTAACAACTGAACCTTCCCAAATGTCATCAGTTAGGAACTAGCTCATAACTGTCACAGGTTAGAGATGTCCACCTATACACTTCCCTAGCAGTCCAGGTAAAATGCTCACCTTTTAGGTGTTGAAGTACTGTGGCCCCAGCACTAGAGAGAGGGAGAAATCACTGAGTCCAGCAAGCCTCATAGTGGGCAGCTTTAAACCTGTTTAATGGCGTTGGATGCCTGTTTGTTTCAAGTTTAAACTGATTTAAACTGGTCTACGTGTTAGATGTGTACCCATATTCTTGGATTTCCAAGAGTAAGACTATGGTCCAAACTGAAGTAACGTGGGTACATTTACATCAGACATTTACTGCAGTTACCTAATAAGCTCTGCAGTAAACAACTCAGCATCTTCATGTGCAATGCTATTAGGAAGGAGTAAATTAATTAACTCTTCTGTTGTAGAGTTATTTACTCCACAACAATACACGTGTAAGCACCAACCCAGCTGGCTGGGGTACAAAGGGTGCTTCAGTGTGAGGGCTGCCTACTGGGCCTGCCAGCCCCTTTGCAGCCCATTAAACTAGCTAGGAGCAGCCTGGGGCTGGCAGGCTGAACCCCAGGGTCTCCTGCCAGCTAAGGTTGCTCCCTGCCCCAGCTCAACATGCTGTAGTCCTGGGTGCACATTCAAATGGCTCCCACGGGAGCAATAAACTGTGGTACAAACTGTACTGGAGTTTATTGCTTCATATGAATTGCATGAGTAGACATGTCCTGTGTAGCCTTTACAGTACTTATTTATGCAGAACAAGGAACAGCTGAAAACTGCCACAATTTTCCTCTTGATATTCCTTTACTTGATGGAGAAAGGAAGAGCAGAGCTAGAAAGATAATGGATACACCTTCCTACCACCCTAGAGCTACCATATCATATACCCTCTGCCCCCTCCCAAACGTGCTGGGTTGTTGTGCTAACAGATGGCAGGGTTAAACAGATCTTCAAGAAAAAGAGCAACACCTTTGTATAGACATATTTCTTCTCCCTGCTGAAGATGCTGTTAATTACTTCCTTCTATGATTTCTGGTTCAGGACACAATATGGCCCTATGTAATCTATTTATAAAACAACTAGAAAATATAAGTATGATACCAGCACAGTAGGTTTGGATGCCCATTTGTAGATCATGTGTACTACAATATAGGACAAGTTCCTCAGTTTAAAAGTTTAAAAGATTGTTGCTTTATAATTCAAGAGATTTTACAGATATCATCAGCTGAACATTGGAGACACATTTATGGATGCACACAGCTGTGAGCTGGGCTCAGCCTCTGCTCTGTGTCTCCACACCTCGCTGCTGCTGCTTTGAAAGTAGCAGGCAACTGTGGAAGCAAAGGATGGCTAAGGCCTCAAGGGAGGATAGAGAAATTCCTTAGATAAAAGGAAGATGACCATTAAACTGTCTTGAAGGACACAAGACAGATAGCCTCAACGTGGGAAAAGTTAGTTTAGGCAACCCTTTGTCTTGAATCTATAAAAGGTTGATTGCCCTAAATGTGAATTAGAGAGGCCACAGCAGAAATCTTCCTGTAAGGGTCTGTCTCCGATAGCTATCGAAATAAAGTTTCTACCTGACCTGATTCCAAATTCTACAGCGTGTTTTTTCCACGATATACTGCCATGTGCACCCCATTGCTGGGCAGGCCAGGCAGTGAGGCATGTGACACAGCCCTCCACTTTCAAATTGGCAGCGGCTGGAGGCTCACTTCATTATGGATGATCCTGCAGGGAACAGCTACCTTCAGAACGTTTATGTTCTGGAGGAAGACCCAGAGCTGAAGGTAGAGCATTACAAGCGCATGTTTGAGCAGAACGAGGAGCTGGGTCTCAATGACATGAAGACGGAGGGCTATGAGGCAGGGCAGACCTCAGACTGGTAGCAGCACATAGAAGATGGAAGTCAAGCTAGCTTAACTAAATGATTGTTGTTTGACTCAAGTGGAGGAGCTGGATTGTCCAACACTCGAGCTGTGCTTGTTCTTTAGGCAGCCTGAGGGCTCGCTCCTTTTTACCTTTTGAAAGCGGACAGCTGGGCATGTCCTATGAGGTAAACACAAAAGACATTTGGAGTCTGTTGACGTCCTTATTGCAGAGACGTGTTTACATTCTTCCTTATGCAACTGTAATGTAGATGTCTGGGTTTCTGATTCTGTTCTTGTCAACCATATTGCTTTGAGCTGCACCAGCAAGGGTTAATGGGACCCTTCTCCTGCAAGGGGTGACGTGGAGTCCCTGTTTTGCTGCTGGTATCACTACTGGCGGCCCAGTTTCTATTTGAAAAAGTAACCACTGTCCCCTTTCCTACGCTGTATTCCACTGTACAGTCCCAAGTAACATAAATAAAGTGGTTTCACAAAAAAAAAAATTGGCAGTGACGAGGCACAGAGCAAAGACTGAATCTAGCTCACAGCTGCAGCCCGCCCTCACCCATGCAATGATAGGGAGGGCCATGTGTCCTTCTCCCCCTTTGCTGCCCAGCACCATGCCTCTGGGGGAGCTGCCAGGCTCTAATTGTCCCATGATCCGGATGGGCCAGGGTCCCAGTCATGGTGGTAGGGGCTGGGCTGGGTCATGGGACAATCCCCACAGTGCAGGAGGGAGTAGGCCAGGGGCAGGGGTGAATGATTTGCCCTTCCCCTACCCCACTCTCTCCTGCACTTTGGTGGGTCTTGACCTGCCCTCCCCAAAAGTCTATGGAAATAAAAAAAACATTAAAAGAAACTTACTTGCCTGTGGCTGGGCTGGCTGTGATCCTGGCTGTGGGTGTGCAGAGTAGCTCAGCGTGCCCACCCCTCCCCTCTGTTATAGGACCCTGCGGCTAGGCTGCCCTAAGGCCATGCCTGCTGCTGCCCTGCGTTGGCAGGGGGCTGAACCCCATTAGCCCCCCACTTTTGTTGCCTATGTGTATTGGGCACCTTACCTGTGAGGCCCCCTATGGCTGCAGGTTTTGGAGTAGAGAACAGGCCAGCCTTGCTGTCCCTGGATCCAGCCCACAGCAGCAGCCTGACCTTATCCCATGCACAGACTTGGGAACACATGCTTCCCATAGCTCCCTTAGGGGTGCATGTAGCAGAGGGATCCACTCTCTCCTCCTTGTACCCCCCAGATTCACCTCTCACAGCTCCATCCTGCACTCTGCCCTGGCTGTGCGGCACTGCCCTAGCCCAAGCCCCGCTCTCTCCTTCATCACAATACCCCCAATCTGCCCTCCCATGCTCCTTCCCTCCCCCCACAACAATAGACTTACCAGCCAGAGGCTGCTCTCTAAGCTGTCGGACTGGTTGCATGCCTGCTGCGGTTGTGCACATCCACGTGGCATTTATCAGCGACATTATCAGCCACATCAGCCAAAAAAGCTGCTTGCTGATAATATCAATTTTCCTTTTATCGGTGCCAATATGATATGGACAGATGCATCAGTGGACTTCTAGTCTATGGTCATAACTATCTGGTTACTAAAGCATTATGCTGACATTACCATGGCTGACATATAATCTTCTCAGCTAAACCTTGAAGAACTTGGAGGGAAAAAGATACTTCATAATTTTTTTTAAAAGCATGCTAGTTAAATCTACAAGGGATATTTATCCTGGTAATAAGAAGGATAAGCAACCAGTAAATTAAAGCAAATTTATAAAACAACTTTAAAGAAGTTGTTTGTGCAGTTACAAACTGCATGCGCTGATGGATCTGGTCCTGGCGTAGGGGGACAATCTGGTTGGAGGGCTCCAGGTACGGGACTCCCTGGGAGATAGCGATCATCGCCTGATAGAATTTGCTGTCCGGCGCAATGTAGCTAGGACCCACACTATGACTAGGGTCCCAAATTTCAAAAGGGCCAATTTCAGAGAACTCAAGAGGCTGGTTGAGGAGGCGCTGCGGGACTGTAGGGTTGAGGACATGGGAGTCCACAAAGGGTGGACATTCCTTAAGGAGACGATCCTCCGAGCCCAAGGGGCGACTGTTCCTGACCGATGCAAGATGGGCAAAAGTGCCCGGAAGCCCCCATGGCTTAATAGGGATATTCGGGGGTCCCTGAGGGCTAAGCGGGAGGCTTACTATCTTTGGAACAGAGGAGTTGTCTCCATGGAGGAGTACTCCTCTTGTGCTCGGGAGTGCAGGAGGGCTATTAGGAAGGCCAAGGTGGGAGTAGAGCTCCGCCTGGCGACTAGGATCAAGGACAATAGG
>JAGPOW010003642.1:80962662-80974071 GCA_030014935.1 Caiman crocodilus
ACTTGGCTGGGGTCCTGTGACCCTGGCACTCCTTCCTGCCATTGGTGGGGGGTCAGACTAGATGGCCTGCTCTAGGCCCCTTCTGACCCTAGATACTATTATAAGACTATGTCAAGACCCTTAGATATTATTCTACTTTTAATAACTACTTTTAATGCACTCATATACAATTAAGCAACCCTACACTGACTAGCTACAAAAACCTAAAAATTCAATATCACAAATTCAAACAAATCAAGTGTTACAATGTTTTGCTTTTTCAAGTTTTTTAGCAGTATAAGATGTTAAGCTGAAAACTGAGCATTTATCCTTGATCTCAGCTTTTTGTCTTTGTGAGATACCAATCCACAACAGTGCTTCAAGCTTACCTTATGACAAATACTCTGGTAACACCAAACAGGACTGAAGTCTGATCCTTAAAAGTAAGATTTGAAACTCTTTAAAAAAAAAAAAAAAGAAAGAAACAGCTTCTTGGTCATTTGAAATCTAATTGATTTTTTAATATTTGAGATAAAGTATCCTATACTGAGATCAACCTTCCCCTGAAGATAACTCAGTTTTGTTGTATTTTTAATAAGAGTCCTTTCACTGAACTGCATCCACGATTCAGATGTTAATTACTTACTAACCAGGAAACATGAATATGGTCAGAATTTTAAAAATACATTTAAAAAGGAAGACATTCTTTCTTTGAGTTAAAAAGTTCAGAAAAGCTAAAACGCATGAAATAAACCCTAAGATAAAAATTAAGCAACTTTATAAGCAGAGCTGTCTATTTAAGGTTTAGGATTTCAGTTTTATGTCCACTGAAACATTGAGTAAATATGTATTTTTCAAGTAACACAAAGGCTCACCATACAGCAGATCAATAAAGAAAAACAGCTGTGCAGGTACTGAAGATGATCGTACTAATTCAGAAAATGGAACAATTTTGAAAAATGTAAGAAGTCTAGCTAGAAATGAGCTTCCTTAATATCTCATTGTTCAAGTTTAATTTGATATTGATAAGGTGTTTATATTAGTGGCAAAGTGCAGAAAATTTATATTTCAATAATAGAATGCATGAGTATAACCTCTTAAATCTCTTTGGAACTGCCACACATCATGAAAACTTTTTCCTCAGATTAAATGTCTTCCCCCTTCTTATGTTGTTCAAAATCAAACTCTCAGGTGCTTGAGTCCTCTGCATGTTTCCCAAGGCTTAAATTGTTTTCTCAATCCTAGCTCAAAAAAACAGGCTATATCAGCCTTATTACAATACTAATTATAGAAAGATTCACTTTGAAATGATGCAGTAAAACTCAATTTTAATTACATTATTTTTAAATACCTTCCCAACTGCTCAACATTCTTGATGCCTGGTGATCTTGTAACTTTTGTCACCTATTTATCTACCCCACATTGTACTCATTCCAAATGTTCTGAAGCACCTGAAGTATCATCACTGACTCATCCCTTTGATGTTGCTTTTTAAGTGCTACTTGTTTATTTTTTAATAAAGTCTACAAAGTTGTCTGCCTAATCTCCAAGTTCAAATGACAGCTAAAGCTTTCGCTCATATGCTTGCTTAGAAAGCTGTACCATATTTACTCAAATCTAAGACAAGGTTCCCCCCACCACCATTCAACATGGGCTGGGGGAAAACCCTCGTCTTATATTTCAGATGGGTGGGTGGGCTGCAGTTACAGCCCCAACTCCATACCCAGAGTTGGACTTAGAACTGTAGCTATGGCCCCCATCACCTGCCGCACCCCCCGCCCGGCTGCTGCCTCTGCTTCCTCCCCCTACCTTTGCTCCTCAGGGTCTTGAGCTGAAGCAGCTGACACTACTGCATGGCCAGGATGGGGCCAAAGGCAGCACGTGCTCTGTGCTTCCTACCACTGACTGGAGAAGAGCCCCAGTTAGATCTACAAGGGGAAAATAAGCAGCAGTGTGGAGGCAGGAAGGGCCAGGGAGGCAGCAGTGGTGGCAGGGGGCAAGCAGGCAGGTGTCAGGGGATGCAAGCACCACAGGGAATGGCAGGTGGGAACAGGGGCAAGTGCAGGGGAAGGCAAGCAGGGAAACAGATGCCATGGGGGAGGCAGGAGGGGTTCAAGTATCAGGGGGCAGGAGGCAGGTTACAAGCACTATGGAGGCAGGCATGGGACATGCATGCACCAGGAAGTTGCAAATGGCAAGGGGCAGGGGTCAGGCCACTTGACTCCCCTGCTGCCTACCTCCTACCATATATGACCCTTGCTGTTTCTTGCCCCACTGCGAGGGGAAATGGGGGTGAAGTTAAGATAACCTCTGATAATTAGATCCTAGACATGAAAAATTATAACAAATTTATACATTTAACATGTCTAGAATAGAATTATTGGGGGTCATCTTAAATTCAGAATCATCTTGGGTTTGTGTAAATGTGGTAAATTGAGATCTCTCTACTTTGGGGACTGTTATTTGTTACTTGCCTCTACATAGCCTACTACAACGGGCCCAACCCCTTGTTCTTTAAAATAGTTTCTCAGGCGGTACACTAATAAAAAAATGCAAAAGATGGCGTACAAAGCAGTTTAGCCACAGTATATCAGAAGTGTCTGAGAGAAATTGTACCTTAAGTTTTTAGGCAAAGCTGATTTTTCCTCCGAATATTTGCTGTTTTGAGTGCCCTGCTTTATTTCTTTCTGCAACTAAAGCTTTTTTGTTTAAATTGTGAATACATGATCAAAACACCACATACTGCTGACAACTTAATAGAAGGGAACACTCTTATTTCTAGTGAAAAGGAAACAATAAAATTATTGCCAGACATGGAAATGTGAATAGGCATGGTAAGAAAAAGAAAGACAATAAAGTGTATCAAAAGAAGTACATTAGCAAACCTTCCAGTGCAAATGCCCAATTGTTGTGCTTTCAGGTTTGCAGAGAACAGCAGTCAATACAACGTGATTAATAGGAGAGATTTTATTGTTCTGTTGGCATAATAAGCAAGCAAATTCCACAGTGTGTTTTCAGTGTGCTCAGAGTAAGTTTGATATAATAGCCACTAAAAAAATGACGTAGAATGCTAAGCTAATTAGGAACTGGTCTTTCCTTTAATCACGCATTTGGAAAAAAAGTCTTCTGAAACACTTGTTTGCAAATCAGGGAATGAGAAAACACTTGACAGTGTCAACAGCAATTTGAAACTTTAAAATGAGGGCTCTTAAATCTTCAGTTTCTTCAAAATATATATTTTTCCTTAAATATGCTTTAGCAGTTATGTATATGAAGACAGGCTTCTTAACCAGAACGCAGACTGGAAATCAAACCACACTACTGCCTTCATGACTACTCACTCTTTCAGTGGGGTACCACTGCTGTTTAGGTTTCCTACGTACCAATAAGTACCCAACTCGAGGAGGCAGCCAGCTGATTCCATGGGCAGATCAAGGGGTTGGCTGCCATTTTAAGGGCTTATAGTGGCCAGAGCCCCCCATGCTTCTGACTGGCTATGAGGGCTGTCTGTTGTATGCCCCCATACCTCACCACAGATTGGTTGGAAGGGCTGTATGTCAAGTGGTTCTGCCCCTCACAACCAACTGGTGGAGAGGGGCAGAGCTGCACAACAGGCGCCCTCTTAGCCAATCAGTGGTGAGGGCTCTCATCTTGGGCTCCCCTGTGTGTCAGCAGTCCCCCCCTCTCCCTGAGTGGGCTACGCAGCCAGGCTACCATGCCATGAGGACTGCTGGCTCCCTTTGAAAAGCCAGCATTTTATTTTAAGTCAGTTCTCTTTTTTTCCCCTTTGTTTTGTAGCTAGTTCCTGCTCTCACGGATAATGCTGAATTCCAAGTTTGCTGTGAAATTGCAATTTCAGTAGGTCCTACCAATAAGATCAGATTAATAATATTAATTAGGTCCATCACTGGTAAACAGTGGGTGTGAAACTGCCAAGAATCTTGATTTTTTTAAATTTTTTCCACTTTACTGAAAGATATGAGCAACAGAGGAAGCAGGTACTCGAAGAGAAGCCCCACCAAAAAAGATGGGGGGAGAATATCAAAAAGTCTCCTGCATGGCTTATTTCCTAAATTACAGCAGTCATCTTTCCACAGTGATTACTTAGCCATTGTAAAGCCATTGTGAACTGTGTAGGCACTAAGCATCCAGTCCTGAGGAACATGGAGCCTCTGCAAACAACACTAGAAGCAAGCTCTCAAATTCATCACAAAAAATGATACAGGACTCTTGTTAGGGCCCAGCTGGTTCAACCTAGTAGTAACCATGTGATAGCAATCAAAAAATTCAGAGAGATCAAATCATGTGCAGTCTTAGGGTGCTACAACCAGAATCAAGAGTGGAACTGGACTAAGGTGATGAGCAGGGATCTGGCTTTTCGGTTTCCCACAGAAAAAAAACATGCATTTTCCCTTTTACCCGAGAAAAATGCAGATTTTTTGTTTTAACAGAGAAACATGTGGATTTTGCTCTTTTGCAAAGAACTCTTTGCAGGCTGGCAGAGTTCCAGCTTTCAAGGGCTCCATAGGGAAGGACGGACGGAGGGAGCGTGTTGGACGGGGCTGGGGCTGCTGCCCAGCCAGGTGGTGCATGGAGCTTAGAGCCTCAACGTGTGGCTGCAGGGCCTAGGCAAAGAGTGGGACAGGGATGTAGGTGGCTTGTCTGAGGGGTGGGGGAGAGTGGAGCCAGCTCCTTGCTGCTGCACGTGATCTGTGGGGGGCAGGAGGGCCACGTGTCCCTCAGATCTTTGCACAGGGCAGAGGCAGGTAAAGGCTGCCCACTGAGGGCTTGAGATCCCTGTCCTGCTGCCCTCCCCACAGGTCTCTGCAGCTCAGTGGGCATGGCAGTGCAGAACAGGGTCTGGCAGGGAAATTAACTGCCACTGCAAGCACTACATTGCCCTGGCAAGGCACCCCCTGCCTGCCCCAGAGCACAACCCTGTGCTGCTGCCCCCACTGCTCTAGGACAAGCAGGGGGCACTTTGCCAGGGCAATGTGGGGCTCACGGCAGTTGCAATAAGCTTCCCTGCCTGGCCCTGCTCTGTCCTTCCATGCTGGGTCCTGTCCACTGGGCTTCAGAGGCCCCAGGGCAGGGCAGGGAGCCTTAGCCCAGAGCATTAGCCCAGAGTGGGCAGCCTACACCCCACCCCACAAACAAATCAAGGAGGCGCATGGCCCCCCCAAACCCCTGGAAATGCACAAAGTGCTTGGGAGAGGGTCCTTACCACCTGAGCCCACAGTGGGCAGCCCGCACTCACCCTTGCATGGGCTCCATCCATCCGTGTTGCCCACGAGCAGGGGCGGGGGGGATGGAAACCAGGCTCTGTGCTTTGCTCCCCTGCAGCAGTTGCTGCCCGCCATGGTGGCAACCGGGGCTTGGGTGCTGCTGTAGGGGGCAGTAGACCAGGGTCCCTGATCCTGTAGCCCTGCCAGAGGAACCCCTCTGGCAGGTCTGGGGGGGCAGGGGACTGTGGGTGCAGGACAAAGTCCACCAGCAGGGCTGTGAGGCTGTTGCAGGGAGTGAGGGGCACCAGCAAGGCCAGGAGGCTGTAGGGGGGGAATGAGAGACAGCAGCAGGGCCAGGGGTCTGTGGGTGAAGACTGAGGGGCACAGGCAGGGCCAGGAGTCTGTGGGTGCAGAAAGGCCTGGACCTGTGTCCTGGTGAGCTATGGGGGCACTCCACAAAATAAACCCAAAACCAAATACCAACATTTATAGGAATTTAGAATTTATTTTACTACTGTGATTGATGCACTGGTAGGCTTCCAAATTGCTTTCAAACTGTCAAAATCTCAATGAAACATTGTGTTCAATTGGTACCTATATATAGTGATGTTTCATTTTAATAGTGGATTTTTGGGTTTTTAATCAGAGAATTTGTGATTTTTTAATCAGAGAATTTGCAGTATTTTAGCAGGGAAAACCAGGATCCCTGGTGAGGATAGTGGTGGTGTGTGCAAGGGTGTGTTAGCAACTCTTGCTAGTATTTCATATTGGTTCAAAGTTCACATTTGAGAATGTGTTATAAGATACTCCATTGTAAGTTGCATCCCTGTTTTAAAATGGTTATCAAGTAGCTCAGCAATATGCAGTTAAACCCACTAGACCTACTGAATCGGAAATAAAACAAAATTTGTCCAGTGTGCCACTTATGAAGAATGAGAAAGTGTGATGAGCGCTTACATTTGTCTGGAAAGTTCAAAAAATACTTCTTTAAGTTGTCAGTGGAAACAAACAGAACACTGCACCAGGCATATCTGAACTGTGGGGAATAAAAACTAACAATAGCTATTACAAAATGCCATGCTGCAAATTCAGTTAGTTTTATAACTATTGACCCAAAAAATATGACTTTCATTATGTTAATATACAGAGGAAAGAAAATCTGTCTGGCACACTATTTTAAAATTAATGTTAGAAAAATGAGTAAAATGTGTTCAATCTGTAAGTCTTCTGAATATAACTTTTAAAGAGCCAGTGTAGGCTGTGTAAATAAAGCCAGACCGTATTCGAGTTGACTATGTGGCAAAATACAATTATGAGTGCTCCCTTTTTAAGGGTCAAATCCATTTTCCACCAGATTCAGGAGTTAACTTCAACTAATCACCAGTCACCAAAACACATCAAGAATCAATGAATGCACAAGACACAGCTGCCCTCTCTAAGGCAGAACTAATCAAATGTCACGCTTGCCTAGAGTCTTTAATGATACCCTATCTCTTTGCTTTCAATTTAAAAAGAACATGTGCAACAGAATTTCACCACTTGTGCTAAACACAGTACAGAAGAAATGAAAGTGACTAAAGATTATTAGTGCAATTATGAATTGAAAAACAATGGGCAGCACAGTTTAATGAGATGTTAACTATGACAAACTAAGTCAGAAGAACTGCTCAGATGCCTCAATTCCAGTTACACAAGTTAGAATGGCTGACATTTAGCACTCAATAATGCTTAAACAGAGATGGCATGTATACCAACAGCACTTTCCAGATGAAAACCTGGGACATTTAAACAGCTATATATTCAAACTTTGACTTAGTTCATAAAGTAGAACATCTCTCTCTCTCTTTTAGCTGAGAAGCATCTTACCCCAAATCAAAATTAGTATAAAAATCCAAATAAAAAGATGTGGAAAAAAACTTGAACTATTCCACATTTTTAAAAATAAAGTACGCCCATTCTTTACAAATTAAGGTTGCTAAAACAGAGAGATTGATTCCATGACCAGCCATCACAACAGGCTGGCAGTCTCAGCTGAAAAGCAAAGGAATGGGCATGAAATCTTGTCCCTAGAGACAATCCCTAAAATCAGAGTAGAGGCATAGCATGGAGAAATGCATATGGCCATGGCCTTTGCTGTAGTAACTTGGCTATAAAGAGAAAACTGCATTCTCCATTGCTGTCAATCAGTATATTTCACATGCAAGATAAATGATAAATGAAGAAATTAATAAAAAACTTTCCCCATCAACCCAGAAATAGAAAAGCTGTAAGTAACACCCAACATATGATAGACCAGTTTCTTCCATGAAGTCTACAAAGACACTAGGTAGAAGGTCAGTTTGAGATCAGTTGATTTATTGCATAGACATTTTAGCTGCACTGCGAATGTCACTTTCATCAGTCTCCCTGTGCATTTTTTCTTTTACTCACTGTTGTCTGTTATTTCTCTCTTGGTATACAGCAGGGGTGTCCAACCTTTCTGAATGTGGGGCTGGATCATGAACTTTTTATCACCCAGTGGGCCAGTGAGCCATATTCATAGACATCATAGCAAGTGGTATCATATCAGTAAGTGATGTCACATGACCTTTGACACCATTGAAGTTGCAGGGGTTGACATGGTGCTGGTTGACATTGTATGCATGCCCGGGTTGACATGGTGCTGCAGGAGCCGCTTGGCTACAACTGGGTTGACCTGGTGCTGGAGAAGCCGTGGGGCAAGCCCAGGGTTAACCTGGGGCCCACCCACCCTGCCAGTGCCATGCCCAGGTTGACATGGTGCTGCAGGACCCACCTGGGCAGAACTGGGTTGGCATTGGCCAGAAGCAGCATGCAGCTGAAGCTAGCTTCCCATGTGCTGCTGGGGACGGGAGGAGGCCAGCCAGGTCTGCGCTGGCCAGCAGAAGTGGCGGCAGAGCCGTGTGCTGCTCGGGATTGACCGGTGGAGGCTCATCTGGTCCCGAGTGGCACACGACTTCGCTGCCACTACTGCTGGCCGATGCAGACCCGGCCGGGCTCCTCCTGTCCCTAGCAGCACATAAGAAGTGGCCCTGTTGAGGCCTCACACATGGGCGGCCAAGCCTGGAGAGCTGCACCGCCCAGGGAGAGACTGGCCAGGGGAGCAGACACCGCCTTGCTGTGGGGCAGTGCAGGGCAGTGGGGCTGGCTTGAATCATGTGGGTGAGGAGGCAAGTGCGGGCCGGCAGTGCTAGTAGCCGCTGCTTGGCCTCCTGCACGGGGCTGCTCACCTGGTCCCCGTGGGGGTAAGCAGCTCCCCTCCCCTTGCCACTGGCCCTGCCCGCCTTGCCGCGACCCCGCCACCGCTGCCGCCATGCTCCGCAAACTGCAGCTCCGTGCTCTGCTACTGCAGCAGGCCAGATAAAATGGCTTGGCAAGCTGCATGGCAGCCCGCAGGCCATATGTTGGACAAGCCTGGTATACAGGATATTTGTTGACAGCACTTTTTAAGACCTTGTTTAGCAAACTGTTGAGAATTATAGAACACATATTATACAAAGAATATAACCATGGTGATAATAAACATGCAGAAGAGAAAAGAACAAGGGAAGAGCATATCTCTAGTGAAGTAACAGACAGCAGAAATAGCAGCTCTCTGTTGGCAAATATATGGCACTTCTGTGTTGCCCTCACAAGTGCCACCATGAAAACTAACTCACCACTTGTTCCCAACTAAGCACACTTATGCATCAGAGCAGACATCCTGCATGTGTATGTTAATTAACACGTGTTGGAGAAGACTTAATTAATGGAGGCTGCAGGAGCATGCCAATTAGCACACTCCAGCAGCCTGCACGTCACATATCTTCAGCATCCCCATGTTTCAAAATGGCAGCAGAGGCACTTTAACTAAAGCTCGTTTGACAAGCTTTAGTTAAAGCACCCCCATCACAATTTTGAAGCACAGGATGCTGAATACGCAGGATGCTGTGGACACTTTAAGTGGCTCTGAGAACCACTCTAATTAAAGTGGCCCCCTCCACCCCGAGGCATGTATAAAGACTCCCCAAGTCTGCACCAAAATCCCAAAAGTGAATTGCTGTTGCTGTTTTGGAGAAGTGCTACATGTGTGCCAATACGCATGCACAAGACAGGCAGTCTGTGAGAAATGCTGGAGGGAAGGGGATACTGCTAACATTGGGCATATCCACACATGCAGGCATGTGCACTTGCAGTAGCTCAAATAGGAGTGGCACAAATTTGAGCCAGGACTTTTTGGCTCAGTGCACGTGCCCAAACAAGCACTATGGTGTGGGGCAAGAAGTGCCACTTAGGGCCCAGCTCTTCCCGGATTTGCAGCCAGGGGAAGCCAAAGCAATATAAAAACTTGCCCTGGCAAGCAGCTCAGGGATACTTTTCCACAGGAGCTTCTGAGGTGGGCCACTTGGTATCTGGGGACACTACCACTTGTGCCAGATGGACTGCTGAAGCAGCATCCCCAAATCACTTTTTAAAATACCCCCAAATCCAAATTCTTCCTCAAGTAGATTTTATATAAAGAGAGAGAGAGAGAGAGAGAGAGATCAGTTGGGCAATGTTTTATTGCTATATTTACAATGTTAAAGCAGTTTGAAAACCTACCAGTATCTCTATTATCATAATAAAATAAATTCTGAACATCTATGTTTTGCTGTTTGCTTTTGGTTTCCTTATCACATGATGGGTGTGATGGGGGGATGTGGGTTTTGCAGGAGTAGGGTGGGAAGGGGTGTGGGTATGTGTGCAGGAATATGGGGGGGGATGTGGGTCAGTGTGTGAATAGGGGTAGGGGGATTGTGGAAGGACTGTGTGGGAGGACTGCTCCCACAGGGCGCAGCCCTCCCACACAGCACATGAACTTCTCCCCACCCCACAGGGCCCCAGCTTCCCCCTGCAGGGCTACAGCTCTACCCGCACCCAGGGTCCCAGCCAACCTGCAGGATTCCAGCCAATCAGAGTGCTCCAAGCGTGGGAGAGCACCGCCATAATTCCAAAGCCACACCGAGGACTGGACAGAGGGTGGGCGAGCCAAGGCCAGAAGCACTGGCCTTGGCTCCCCCACCTCGCTCCCTGCAAGAGGCAGAACAGTGGCGGCATGGGGCGTTAGGCAGCGACACTGCATCCCAGCCCCTTGTCATTCTTGATGGGCAATTGGCTAGTTGAATTAATAAAATCCCAGAAATGAAGCAGAATATGAGTGGATGGAGATACCATTCTGCATGACAGCACTCCTGAGTGTAGCATACAAATAGTGCAGACATGCCCTGAGATGCAACCTCCACTCTGCTGAGAGATCTAGGTCAGTTTACTTGAATTTAGAAACCTTTTGCTTTCTATACAAGAGCAAGGTCCAAGAAACAACCTGCTCAGTATTTTGGAAACCTTCTGGATCATGGTGTATGCATGAGAGCTCACCCAGACCTTTGATGGATATGCCTAGGTATGAGTTTTTGGAGGAATGGAGGCTGCCCAGACCTTCCATCCCCACTTTAGGCCACTGAGACATAATCCACAAGCTACACTGGGTCCAGACATTTGGTTAGCCTTGATGGCTATATTCGTATAAGCATCTAGGAATTGGACCTGGGTCTCCTGTCTGGGAGACAAGGACTCTACCACTGAACCACAGTGGACTCGGGAAACCAAATGTGGCCTGTGGTAAACTGGACATCTTATGATCTCTCCTTAGGCCTAAATACAATCTCTATAGATTTCAGGAACAATAACCGAACTATTGCTTTTGGAAGCTAATCAAGGCTAGAAACCAGAGATAGTATACCATTTATGGATAGGTCTTTTAAACCCAAAGATCACTAGAGGTAAGGGCTGTCTTTTTATTTGTGGCTTGTAAAGTACTTTGCACATTGTCAAGTTATTTGTGCAATGTTTTATTTTAAGATATGTTTACTCCAAAACTTCTCTGTCTGCAGAAACAGCAGAAATGGAAAGCCTCAACATTCACAAAACTAGGAGAGTAAAAACAAATGGTTTGATCTTGCTCTGACTTCAACAGCATTACTTCAGAAGTAAGGGCTGAAAGATCAGGTCAGAAAGTAGTGGTAGCTTGGGGGATATGCAAGAGGAGGGGGAGGCGGCAGTGCATAGCCTCAAATGCTTCTGTACTAATGCACGCAGCATGGGAGGTAAGCAGGAGGAGCTGTCTCTCTTGGTGGCTGGGGAAAACCCGGACTTGATTGGAAACCTGGTG
>JAGPOW010003642.1:80974171-81033464 GCA_030014935.1 Caiman crocodilus
CCTTGGGTGTCTTCAAGAATAGACTAGATAGGTACTTGGCTGGGGTCCTGTGACCCCAGCACTTGTTTCCTGCCATTGGCAGGGGGTCAGACTAGATGGTCTGCTCTGGGCCCCTTCTGACCCTAGTTACTATGAAACTATGAAACTACTATGAAACTATTTTACTTCAGTGTTCTGAGTCTGGTGAGGCGTGCTTCACCTGGCCCCCCCTGGATTCCCCTTTGTGGGCATTCCCCAGGAGATCTGGGGTAGTAAGCCTGCTGGCAGATGGGTACATACTGTACTACATCGGGCAACACCCCCTCATGCTTCCTAGGGTCCTCCACAACCACTGATGCCCTGGCAGTGGACTTTGGATCTGTATCCACTCAAGCACGGTGGCTGTGGCTACAGGGGTGCCACATGGGTTTTCTTCCGCAGCATACTCTGCCAGTTCCTCTTGGACTGGCTGCCTTCCCTCCCAGCTGCTCTCACATTACCTTTCAGCATCATGGTGTGTGATCAGAGGATCAGCTGGGTCTGCACCATTGGGTTTACCCATCATGGGTTCTGCACCAATACCTGCTCTTTCTCCTATGGGTGCTCGGTCACCCACAGGGTTTCCTCTTCTGGTGGGGCCTCCTGCCCCTGCAAAGATTCCCTGCTGCGATGCTGCAGGTAAGTGTGCTGCCTGCCTCTGCGAGTAGATTCCCACAGCAACTGGGGCTCCTGCAGCCTGGCCTGGCAACCTGCTCCAGTGGGGATGTGCTGGTCCCACTCCAGCTGCAGAGAGGGTTTTAGGTCACAGTCATGGTGTGACCTCTTTTTCCCTCCTCAGTGCTACTGCCAATGAGTTCCTTTTATCCTGGGAGTCTTTTGGGACCGGACCACTCCACAGGCCTTCTACCAGTCATGCAGTGCTGGCCAACTCCCCAACAGACCGGCCACCTGGATTCCAGTGCTGCAGTAAGTGTGCTGTGGGCCTGTCACATGAACATTAACTCAAGTGTGGAAATGACTGACAATGATGTGCTGGAAGCACTGTCAAGATGCTCAAGAAGGCTAGACTTTGTTTTATGAATGTGAAAAAGAGATGTACATTTAAATATAAAATCTAATAAAACAATATGTTTTAACTACTTCTGCCTTATTTGTTGTTTTTTAAACTTAATATATGTTCTAGCAAAGTAGCACATGCTCCAATAAAGTTATATTCATTTTTGCTTTGATCCAAAACTGAGTAATATAGCCATAGGCCTTCAACACATTAGTAAAGCTTCTTTTTCTAGTTTCTTTTTATCTGGAGAAAAATGTGTTGTGTTATATATGATGCTGCCCCACACAACGTATACCCCTCTTTTTCAAAATCCTAGATCCAGCCTGATGCCTGATGGTGTCTGGTCTTACACAGCAAACTTTTAAAAACCAACATGAACAGGAAATTTTGGAAAAGGAAATCATCCACAAACTGGATTATGTTGTTAAGTATGCTTTAAGAAGAGACTACGGATTCTTACCCCATTACCTGAATTAGTTTTTGTGACTCTTTTGTTACTATGTTTACTGTTTGTTTGTTTGCCTATCCCAGCACTACCCCCTCCAACTCCTGCTATCCCCTCCAACCCCTCCTATCTGCCTCCAACCCCTCCTATCCCTTCCCTTTTGTATTCTAATTTCTCTCTTATTATTTACTGCTTGTTGTGCATCTTCACAGTATCTGATGACATGAGCTTCAGCCCACGAAAACTTGAGCTGTAAAAATCTTCTTTGGTTTGTCTATAAGATGCAAATCTACCTTTCCTTCTTCTTTACCACAGAGCTCCTATTCGGGATCCGAAGTTCTAAAACATAAAGAATCCTAATCAATAAAATCAGTGCCTGTTTTATCTTCATAAATTATTTCTAAATTTTAAACAAGAATTAAGATAGCTTTGGCTACTTAACCCATCCAAGATGCTACAACAACAAAAATACTGAAAAATGATACAGTAAGTCATTTAAGAAGCTGCAAGCTGCACATCTTATAACAAAATATGGATGCAGGAATTTGGCCATTTATATTTTTGAGAATACTAGATAGAAGGAAACTAAACCAAGTTACATAAACACGACACAAAAGCAGCCACGATGGCTGCTTGCAGATGTTAAAAAAAAAACCAAAAACATGCTTGGTCAGAAGAAGCAGCATGTTATTTCAACCCGTCTCTGCAGCATCTGTAAAGATTGGGTGCTTCAGTGGGGCTTTTTGGCACTTTTAGCTAAAGGTGATTCAGTCAGCTATTAGATAAAAGCACAAAAAAAGCTCCACTAAAGCACCTGATCTTTACAGATGCCAAGTGAGCCAGGTTGAAGTAATGCACTCTCTCTTCTGGGCTTGTGTGATACTTGGTGTGGGAATGCACTGAGTTTAAAGTAAAGGGCTGTTTTTGGGGTAGTGGGGCGTGGTGGTGGAGGGGATTATGTCTGCAAGTATCCTAAAAAATCTGATGCACCTTAGCTAGGAAAAATAAAATTAGCAAAATACCAACCTGCCAACACAACTGGCTAATGCATCCTAGATAAGGACACGATGGGCGCATCCACGCATACAGGCAGGTGCACTTGCAGCAGCTCAAATAGGAGCAACACAAATTTGAGGCAGGGCTTTTTGCCTTACCACATGTGCTCGGACATGCACTTTGGTTTGGGGCAAGTTTGCCACTTGGGGCAAAAAAAAACCCTGCCCAGCTCCTCCTGGATCTGTAACCAGGGGGAGCTAGAGTCTGGGGCCAGAACCTGTGCTGACCCCAGCAGTATAAAAACCTGCCCTGGCAAGCAGCTCAGGGCTACTTGCCCTCTGAGGCTTCTGAGGCCCAGCCAGTTGGCATCTGGGGACATTACCTCTTGTGCCAGCTGGACTGCTGAAGCATCCATGACCTGGAATGGTCCCTGCCCCTTCTATGCACGGCAGTAGTTGGCAGTGAGGGCACTGCCTGTCAGTAACCTGCTGCCACCCATGACAGCATCTGCCCCCTTGAACCTGCAGCCCCTTGGCTGGGCCCCTGCCAGACCCGGATGGTCTGCCATCTGGGCAGCTATCATCCAGAAGATGTGCTCCTTGTGGTGGCCTGCTCTAAATTGTCCAACTGTGTCCTCTTTGCCACAAATGACCAACAGGTCAGCCACCTCCTCTGCCCCACCAGTGCTGGCCCTGGACAGGCTCCTCTGCCTGGGTCTCACCACTTGTCTCACTAGCAGAGATCCTGGTGTTCCCTGTTTAAAAATTTCAAATTCTCTGATAAGAAACCCAAATTTTCTCATTAAAATACCAAAATCAATGTTCTTCTACTATTAAAATTAAATGGCACTCTATAGAGAGAGGTCAGTTGGACAATGTTTTATTGATATATTTACAGTTGTAAAGCAATTTGGAAGCCTACCAGTATTGCTATCATCATGATAAAATAAATTCTAAATATCTATACATTTTGGCATTTACTTTTGGCTTTTTTTGTCATAGAAAAATTAGAGCTGTTCCTACTCGCTTCGCTCACAAGGATGTGCGCGCTGAGCAGCACTGATATGCCAGTGCCCTGCCCCTCATGCTCAACCCACAGCCTGGCCCTGCCCCAGTCCCCTCACTCCTGACTCACAGGGCCAAGTACATGGGTAAGGGGTTTGTAGGGGTGACTGGGAGGGCTAAGGGGTTTATGGGTAGGGAGGGCCATATGGGAGGACTGCTCAGGAGGGGTGGGTCTCACTGACTGCCCCCCAACAGGAAGCCACAGCTCCTCCCCCTCCACGGCAACAGCAGCTGCCATTGGGGCACTCAGGGCTTCGCGGCACACCCCCTGTGAGGTGCAGGGTGGCTGGGGACAGTGCAGTTCAGCGCCGGCTACCCGACACACAGCGCTGCATCTGACCCATTGCATAGGCGTGGCCCAGCTCAGTAAGGTGCCGTGTACCTTAGGGCAGCTCCAAGCCACTTAGGCTGGTGGCACAGCTGTCACCTAGGACCCCACACCGTCAGTCTGATTGGCCTGGAGCTGCCCAAAGGTGCACAACACTGTGTGTCATTGCACCAAGCTGGGTTGCACCTGTGCAATGTGGCAGAGGCAGTGCCAAAAGGCTAGCACCGAGCTGCACTGCCACTGTGCCACACGGGGGTCTGTGTCACAAGGCCCCAAGTGTCCCGCTGCTGTCGGTAAGCTGTGGGCCATGCAGGGGGGACAGGGCCCTGCAGGTAGTGGGCTGTAGCCCCTGTGGTAGGCGGGTGGGGAACTTACCCCTCCTGAGCTGCCCCCCATGGTCTCCCACACCTTCACAGCCCCCACCTTCCAATGCCCCCCAACTCCCTACTTACATGGAACAGAACCAAAGTCCAGGTCCTTGCAGCCTGTTTGCCCTGCCTGGGCAGGCAGCATGCTTTAGCACCAGGGCAAGGGGCAGCCATAGAGATGCTCTGGTTTGCTATCAGAGCATCTCTGTGGAGGACCTGAGCCTCTGGTTGCCTCAGGACCCTGCCTTGCCCTCCTTTTTTCCTCCCTGTGTTTTATTTTGTTACCTGGATTTCCGGGTACCAAATCTGGAGCCCACTCTGAAAACGTGCATCACGGGGAATTTTTTTTTGTTCCTGGCGTGCATCTTGTCACATATCAAACTGTTTTGAGATGCAGCAAAAGGCATGTACGAGCTTATCTGAGCATGCTCAATGAATATAGATGTCATTTGACTTCTTGGTTGTATTTAATGTTTACTAAGCTACAGGTTGAAAAACATAAAAGCCACCAGGAAGAATGCATATGCTATCTTTGAGCCCTGAAATCATGCCTCCAGCACTGTCAACTTTTCAGCGATTTCTGACCATTTCAATCACTGATAGAGGATTGAGGAGAATACATAAATATTTTTAGTAGATAAGCTTAAGGAAATGAACATAAGAATCACGGCATCTGTGACTTAAATTCACAAAACTGGTGTGCTTCTAAAACCTCACTCTGCTGTCCCTTAATAATACACACATACATAACACTGTATGGATTAATCAAGTAAAGACCCTGTACATTTGAAAATTAACTGAAATAAATGACTCTCCTTAAATCACACATTCTAGTAAGGTTTCTTAAATTATATCCTAATAAAAGGTAAATTATGGTTCCTTGTGAAGGGAGGCCTCTGTGACCCTGATTTTTTTACATATTAAATGTTTATAGGCCTATATAGATAAAACTGTAATCCATAACTGTCACTTTCTATTCAAGTTCCAACATATCAGTTCAACTCCATGACATTTTTTCAAAACCATTTATAAAGAACTCAGGACAAGTAAACAACATCCATCACTGCTATTGTTAGGCCCAAGGAAACAATAATAGCACTACAATTAACTCCACAGGGTGGTCAATAGATCACAGGAAAAACAAGTTCACTGCTTGACTGTCATGGCTCCAGACAACTGGAATACCTTTGGCTGAAATAAGATGTCACACGCGCGTGCGCACACACACACACCACTCAAAAGTGTGATTACTTCTTGTCACAGACAAGGGAGGACACCATGGGAATAAAAAAAAAAAATCAATAAAAGTACCTTTACATTAATTCATATGACATCTGAAATAGATTTTGTTGACAGTAAACCATAGATTAGAATCAGTTCATTATATTGCTGTCGAATCCCCACAAGTAATAGAAAAACCATTGTGTGAAAATAAATTCCTACGGTACTCTGAAATACTATATATCTAGCTGCAATTTAAAAAGACAAAAGTCATAAAGCAAAAAAGTAGTTACAGTTTCTTAAATCTGAAAAGCTTTTTATAAAACAAGGCAGAAAAGATTCTTTGGGTAAATCTGATACCTTTTATTAGGCCAACTAAGTAGTTGGGAATATTCCCAACTATTTAGTTGGCCTAATAAAAGGTATCAGATTTACTCAAAGAATTTTGTCTGCCTATGTCCTTAGACCAACGCGGCTACAACCTACAACCCTGTATTTATAAAACAAATAATCCAAAGAGAAGGATTAAAATATCCCCCTTTAAATATATTCACAGTATAGTTTGTTGATTATAAATTATCTACACGGTACATAATGTAACCAATAAAGTGACTGATGAATGTACTTTCTATACATAGAAAAAGAAAGTGCAAATCTATTTGGGAAATAGATTCTTAGTTTTAGTAACTTAAAAGATATTTCCAGAAAGTTATGTTCATTACAGATTTACATACCTAACAACATTTGTTTTTAGAAGTTTAGAACTTTACTATATACTATTTTAATGTGCAGGATGCAGAGTCAGAATAGCACTCTATTTCTCCTGAAGTGAATGGGAGATTTGTCACTGACTTTCAGCAGGCCAAAAATCTCACCTATTAACCTATAATAACAATTGATTTAATGCGTCACAAAGCTGAAAAGGAGAGAAAACAAAAACTGAAATTATGGATGTAATTTGAAACAATGGAGTCCCATCCTTCCGTCCCACCTTCCAAAGGTCCATGTATGTCTTTCTTGCATTTAGATCTGAAAGTCCTCTCAATCTGAATATAAAGTCTAAAGATCTGTCTGAAATGTAAAGATTTTTCTTTTATAAAGTATCAGATGCAAAAGAATTGGTGAATCCATTGATTGATAGCCCAGGGGTCAAACAGGACCAATTAAGGAAGTGAAGAACATAGCAGAGTCAAAATGATCTCTTGCAAAGTTGTCACCACTGCAAACGTTGCAGAGATACTGGCTTGTGACCTGTCTTTCCTCTGCTTCTCTAGTAATAAAGATAAGGTACCCTCAGACTAAAGAGCCAGAAAAAGGCTGCCTTACGTATCTACAGTAACAAGATTACAACTCAGAATACAGACCCAAGTATATTACTGATCTTATATACTTCATCCTCGCACACAACAATTTCACTTTTAATAACCAACACTTCCTACAGATGATGGGAATACCTATGGGCACCAAAATGGCCCTACAGTATGCCAACCTTTTTATGAGCCACCTGGAAGAAGACTTCCTTAAGAACTGCTACATCAAACTCTTGCTATACTTAAGATATATCGATGACATCTTCATCATTTGGACTGAAAACCTACAATCTCTGATTGAGTTTCATCAGAAATTCAACAATCACCATCCATCCATCCATCCATCTTTCTCTAGAATACTCCAGCACCAACATCTCCTTTTTAGACATGATGATCAGTATCCAAAATGATAAAATACAGACCACATTATACAAGAAACCCACAGACTAACATACATATCTGCACAGAACCAGCAATCACCCTAAACACAACAAAAAAACTGTAATATACAGCCAAGCCCTCAGATACCACTGAATTTGTACTGAAGAGAACACGGGGGATTGCCACCTCACCAATCTTAAAAAGGCTTTCACCCAACAAGGACATTCCTTCAGAGAGATAGGTCGCACATTTGAAAGAGCCACCCAAATACCATGTGAAGAACTGCTGCAGTACAGAAGAAAACACCCCACAAATCACACACTGTTGGTTATGACATATCACCCCTCCCTTAAACCCATATGGAAAATCCTCAAACAATTGCAACCCATACTAGAAAGAGACCCTATTCTTAAAGAGATCTTCCCAGAGCCACCCATCCTAGCCTTCGAACAAGCACCAAACCTTGATAACCTCATCACCAGAAGCAAAATTCCTCAAGCCCAGAACACACCAAAAGGATCCAGGCCGTGCCGCGACAAGAAATGCAAAACCTGCCAACACATCTCCACCACCCCCACAATTACTGCACCCCACAACAGAGCCATCAGCATTCCTGGATCTTCCAAATGCACCTCCAGAAATGTAATATATCTCATCCAATGCACCAAATGCCCTGATGGAAAATACGTAGGAGAGACCAAACAACAACTGAGCACCAGAATGAAAGCACACCAGAAATCTAGCAAAGACAAGAAAACTCAATTACTGGTGGGGGCACATTTCTCACAAGAAAACCATTCTCTCTCCAATCTCTCCATCTTGATCCTCAAAGGAAGCTTATAAAACACTTCCCAGAGACGAGCTTATGAACTCCATTTCATCAACCTCCTGGATACTAAAAATCATGGACTAAATATAGACACGGGATTTATGGACATATTATAACCTGCCTGACATTTGACTCCCCAGGTTTCTCTCTTCCCCCCGCTTCTCAAGGCCTGTCTCTCACCCATTGACTCAATCTACATTTTCACTGACTACTTGTCTTGTATGCATACCAGTCCAGCCGCTGGCTTCTTTACTTTTCATTCCATCCAGGAAGAGCACACACCAACTGCAGAAACTTCTTTAGCCTAACAAAGGGTTTTTGAAACCGAAAGCTTGCTTAATAATTTTTTCCAGCTATTTAAGTTGGTCTAATAAAAGATATCAGATTCACTCAAAGAACCTTTTCTCCTTGTAATAAATAAGTAATTTAACACACAGGGAATCAAACCCACATTGTACACAACTATAAGTTCTGAATGCACTTAAATATGAAGTAGCACAGTTGTAACAAAAATGTCATCTTTCACTATATATGAGCCACCGCTGCAGAAAACCAAACTGTACTAATCATTGTATATTCTTAAGTGATTTACTAAATACAGGACAAGCAAAATCCATCTAACACTTTGTAGTAAGTAGTTCTAAACTTACAGCTTAGAATTACGAGTAGCAAACACTATATTCATTAATAAGCATAGGAATAAGCCCTGTAGTAATATTGAAACTGGGTTTTATTAAGACTTATATTTCCATTAAGCTGTCTAGACACTGGTTGAAAATCTCAGCCTAGACATACTGAGACAGAACTTCATACTGTATACAAGTTGGCAATGAAATGCAATCATTTTGATTAAAAGATGATTCGTCATTAAACTGTGGTGGTTTGGGTCATATTTTAAGGCTGTTTAACTGCTTAACATAAAGCTAAAAACACTTAATAAATAACTGGCACTCAGTTTTCTCAAATGGGCTATTGGCACATGAGAAATACTGTATACATCAATTCACAAGCTATTTTATGGGGATTTTTTTTTCCCAGAGCAGACTGTAGCATTTGGATTGCAGCAGCATCCAAAATATGCTAATTTTGTGCAAACACAGATGACAAGAGTCTGTCCATTCTATAGTGTAGAAACCAAAAAAGGAACTTAGAAAGAAGAAAAAAGCAAGACAAACTGTTATCTGTCCTTTACCTTTATTAACTGACCATTTCTTGGGCATGTTATAGCAAAAGTAGGAAAAAAACAAAACTCAATGAGAAGACAACCATAGCCTGGAAAGAGTGAGATGTTAGCTGCAGAAACAATTTGGTGCTCTGTGAGGCAGAGATGCTGTTGAACACCAGAGAGCAGGGGCAGGAAAGAGGTTCAATTCACTCAATGTGCGATCACAAAGGCCCACTCTGCTGTTGCTACGACATGGGTTCCCTGCATGGGCAACTGGTGCCACCTTAGTCGGGGGGCACATGCCCCCCCTGCAACCAGTCCTGTCAACTGGAGTTGTAGGGGGCGAAGTCCCCCCCGTGGCTGATCCTGCCAACTGGGGGGGAGGGAGGGAACGACACAGCTGATCTTGCTGTCCAGGGGAACCCCCCACGGCTGATCCTGCAATGACTGATCACTGCAGCCACTTCCAGGAGTAGCTGTAGTGATTGGCCAGCACTTGCAGGAGGGACACCGGTGCTCCCACCTGCCCCGCTGCCCATCATTTAAGTGGCAAGCATGGCCAGTTAAGGGATGCACCATCACTCTCTGGGGGCGCATGCGCATGCCCATGCACCCCTACGCATCGCCACTGATTCCCTGGCAGTTGTGGCTGCCATGCAGGATCCTTGAAGGCTGCCATTCTGGTGCCCCTCTAATTTGACACTCAGGGCAGGCACTTACTTGCTCTGCCCTGATTATACTACAGGTCTACAAGGTGGGAGAGGCAACTGATGCGGGACCTTGGCTTTGAAGCAACAGCAGAAGCCAAGAATGGGACAGTATTGTCAGAACAAGCAGAGAAATGAAGGGTCAGAATGCTTACCATTAAAAGCACATACACACTTGCTCTCTGTACTGGAACACTGAACTTCTTTTATGTGTGAATAGAAATCTTTAAAATAGGAGGGCTGGGCATTTTCTGTTGGTCGTTCAGTTTGTCAGGGCCAGCCATTGAATCCCCAGATACACAAAAGCCTCTGTAGTCTGAACAGAGACCAGGTCACTGCCCCTGTTATGGACTCTCCAAGCTCAGTCGACGGGTACAGATTCTAACATGTCTTCCTGAGAGCTGCAACTCAAATTCATCAGTTTGACCCCAGTCCTGTCCTCACTCTTCAGACTTTCACAAAGCTTGTACTCATGGTGGATTTTCTGGTGTATAGCTCAATTTATCTCTCAATTATCTCACACTTTTTGATAACAGAATTCGCATAGAGTTTCTAAACCTATTACTGTGCTTTACATAATAGACAAAGTGTAAAAGATTATAGGCCATTAGAAAATGACGACAAAGCTTACCTTATTTTTAAGAGCTGGGGGGCATGGGAGGGGGGCACAATCTGTGTCCAAGACAAAAGATTTCCCCCTTTCTGAAAGTGGCCCAAGTATAAAGGCCTCAGGCTCCTGCCTTTTCATAACCTTGCCTCCTCTACTAGGTCACTCCCTGGTCAGGCCTCATCAGGTGATCAGCTGCCTCTGGCAGGCAACATTGTGAAATGATAGCCCACTTTTCCTTGGGGTTATTGTTTGGGACATTACTATTTGAATAAAGCACCATTTCCACTTAGCAGCTGTCCATTATTAGGTTTGTACTATGACCTTTTGGGGGGGTGGGTCTCAAGCCAACATGGAAGTGAAAAGACTAGGAAAAGATAAAGGGATGCACATTGATAACAGAGCTGGCAATCTGGGGATTATGTATGTAGAGAGTTCAGAACCGTAAGCACAATTTCTAGGTTGTATAGACAGATTCCCCAAGTCATCTTTCCTTATGTGCAGAAAGCTGAAGACAGAAAAAACAGCAATCAGAAAGGCATAGCAAAACTCCAGCAAGACACAAAGACCGTTTTTTTCCCCCATTTTTCCAAGAAGCATCTCCAAGCTGGAATATACAATGCATTATAGCTTCATGTACAATATTACATCGCGAATTCCCCAAATGAAAGAAGTGTTTCCAAATAATGCTGCTTCCTGAAGTTAACTTGAAGATGGAAATCAGAATAACATTACTTTGCTCAACTTCACCAATGTCTTCTAAGACCAAAATATACTGGACATTTACAATTACTACAACACCAGCAACAAAAGTATATGTTGGTAATTACTATAATTCTGAAAGTTCTCAGTTAGAAGCTTTTAAAATTCTTATGTCCTGTAAGTTAGTTAATTGAAGCAAGATTGTCTATCATTGATACTGCACAATCCTGCTCACTTAAGTACATTTTATATTATGTAAAATAAAATATACCCTCATTCAACCTGACTTCAAGAAAACGGCTATGAAAGATTAAACTGAAGGATACAGACATTTTACTTCCTGCTGCGCAATACACAATAGAACCTTCATTAGCCCCTGAGTGGTTTTCCAAGACCCCACAGCACTATTATCTACAAAGCTGAGCTCTATGCTCACAAGAAAGAAAAAAAGTGTAGTTTTGCATCCCCTGACCCCCCAGCATCTGCAGTTCAAATTACAGACAATGCAACACGCTGTTCAGCAAAATATCTCTCTAGTCCATCCCCATTGTACTTGACACTTCATTTTCAGTCTTTCATGTTGTCTTTACATTTACAAAGAAGCTTTCTGAGTAGCTTCACTGGTAATTTTCATTGGGCCTATTATGCTACAGTTATCACAAGTAAAAAAGCTCATTAAACAATTACTGAATTTTTCAAGGTAAGATTATGAGGGCAGGAATTAGCAAGTACTGCCTGTAGAAAGAGTGATATGCCTATATTTTAGAGAAGGATTTGTCTTTCAGAGGAGCTTTTAAGAAATGACTCATCTATTTATTACGAAGTTAATACCAGCACATAAAGTATTCAAAACTGGGCATCCTCTAGCCATATTGAAAATGTGAACTATTAAGTGTTATTAACCAGCTAATTAAGGGATTTTTCAAGAACTATGGAGAGTGTGACACCAAAAGCAAGAAACCAAAGCACACCTTATATTTCATGGTATTTCTAAAGGTACTTATCACTATACTAACTCAAGAGTACTTATTTACAGATAAAAATAGGATTTTCTTTACTCCTTAAGATTTTATGGAACATTTTATTGAGGCCACCTGTAAATTTCTAATTCAACCCAGAAAGAACCCAAGAGTACATACATACCTGTTATGCCACAGCGGGCAATTATTTCAACTGGAGGGCTGCTTACCCAGTTTTGGCAAGCTGTGGAGGGCTGCATGGGTAGCCTGCCCCTTGACAGGTGCCCCGCACCCTGGTCACCATCTTGGGACCAGTGCTCCAGGGTCCAGAGCAAGGCGCAGGCTGGCAGAGGTCTGTCAAGTCGGGCTGGACTGCACCAGCAGGGAGGAGGGGAGACTGGGCTGGTTCCCTAGAGCCCCTGCCACCCTGCTTTGGGCCCTGCTGGCGCTGGCCCTGTGCTCCTGTGCCTGCTCACTGCCAGTGCCCCTCAGCCCTGCGATACAGGCAGCCCACCCGCTGCTCACCAGCTGGGAAAGAGCTGGTGCAAAGTGTAGGGAAAAGCAGCCGCCTCCCCCACATTCCACGGCCCGTGCTCCCTGCTGCAGCCATTTGTAGCCCGCATGGGGCTGCCCTGAGCAGACACAGGCAGCCCCACACAGGCTGCAAGTAGATGCAGCATGGGGCGCCGTCAACAGGGTAGAGGAGGGGTCACTTCCCCTCCACCGTGTGCTCAGCACCAGCTTTTAACCCGCCCCTGCTGTCAGCCTGGGCCCAGCGCCAGCTCTGGGCTCACTCACTGGGGCTGTGCTGCGGCAGCCGCAGCTGCAGCCTCTCCCTGCTTGCTGTGCTGGGCAGTGTTTGCTGCTGCTGCCTGCCTGGACCTTGCACGCTGCGGGGCGGCGGTGGCAGCCCCACCACAGCCTACCATGGCGCGAGCTCCAGGCAGGCAGCAGCAGCAACACTGCCCAGCATGGCAAGTTGGGGGGCTGCAGCTGCTGCGGCACAGCCCCAGTGGGTGAGCCCGGAGCTGGCATGAGGCTAGGTTACAAGCTGGTGCTGAGTGCAGAGGAAAAGCAGCCCCTCACCCATGCCGGGGCCGGCGCCCCGCCCTACAGCTGCACGCAGCTCAAATGGGGTTGCCCGTGCCTACTCAGGACAGCCCCGTGCAGACTGCAAGCGGCTGCAGCAAAAAGCGCCAGCCAGGGGGTGTGGGAGGGGTTGCTTTCCCCCCACCACCCTCTATCCTTTACCTGAGCTTCCAGTGCCAGGGCAGCCACTGTGGTCCCAGGCCAGAAGCCCCTACAAGGGCTTCCGGCTGGGGGGTGGGCTCGGGAAGGCCCTGCTGTTGCAGAATCCCACTGCCAATTCTCCTGGGTCCTACTGCCCCTGGTTCCTGTCATTTTTGACAGGAACTAAGGACAGATACATTTTAATTTTTGAAATTTTTTTAGGGGCCCCGTGGGTCAGACAGAATGACCTTGCAGGCCACATCTAGTTCATGGGCTGTATTTTGCCCACCCCTGTGTTATGCTGTCTGCTCAGAGCTTATTAGGGATGAGATTTTCAATAGTCTTAGGTTCTAGAAAACAGGTCAATAAATCTACCGAGATGCAAACAACTCCAGACTCTCGCATAGAACAGGTATAAGCAGCATATGAAAGTACTGTATATTTTACTCTTATTGGTGAGGCTAAAAAGCAAGATTAAGACCAGTAGTTCTATAAACAACAACTACAGAATGTACAAGGAGTGTTCATAAAACAAGGTAGATATCTATATTTGAAATACTGATGGAGTGACAACTACTAAAAATATTTTTTGGATGAATCTATATTATAAAATAAAACTTTTGTGATTGCACAGGTATGTCTAAAACAGTCTTACACATTTTATGCAATTTTATTCATACCGTACAGAAAATGTGTACTGAGGTTGGGTACTTTTTTGAAACTGAAGAAAATCATTTGAATTTACAGATGCCACAAAATTCAGGCATAAAAAATATTCCCATTTTTTTAAAGATGCAAAAGGTCTGTGGTTAGGTCACACACCTTACGTTGTGACCTAGCTACACATTCAACCAATTAAAGGTGTGATAAAACAAGCAATAAACTATAAAGTTATTCCACAAAAAAGTGTAATAACTTTGTAGCTTGTTCTCATCACACTAATAACTGAATGTGTGACCAAGTACTCCCCTGTGCCTGGGAGACCCATCAACTGAGGGGCTCCCAATCACAAGAATGCATCGCCTGCTGCCAGCCTCACACTGACAAAACTTTGTTATGGCAGCGGCATACCTGCACTGCTGGTGCTGTGATCCTCATCAGCTGTGGGGCTTGCAGCTGGAAGAATGCTGCCTGCCCTCCCTGCACGCTTCCCTCGCAGCATGGGCAGATGGAAGAACACTGCCGCTGCTGCAAGCCTCATGAGGAACAGATATCACAGCAGGGAGAATGCAGCCACTGCTGCAAGTCCCACACCTGATGGGGCTTGCAGCAGCAGCAGCAGTGTTCTCCCCACTGTCTACCATGCGAGCTCCACCTCTTGCTACAAGTCCAGCACCTGATGAGGCTCACAGTGGTAGCAGTATTCCCACCGCTACCTCCACTGAGAGCCCTGGAGCACACGTTGGTTGCAGGACTCACAGTTGGGGCATAACAGGGAATACTGACTTGCTGTGAGAGGCGTCAGTTGTTGGGGATCATCATCTCAGGCTCCCCCTGAACCAACAATAAAGTGTGATGGGATTTAATACACAAACGCTTCTCCTGCTATACATGTGTGGCACGGAAGGAGGCACAGGCAGGTGGATTCAGCATTAGATGCCATTGTGCAGAGGGGGCCTTAGCTGTGTATTATTTGTTGGTATAGGAAAAATATGATCTGAGGTCATACAAGGTAGAAATAGAGTACTCTAGCTATTTTTTGTTTCTAAACTAAAAAAAAGGAAGGAATTTTAAAAATCCTTACCTGCTATACCATTTGATTCCTTCTGTAGATTACAATACCACAGCCTATTCACTGGATCACATCCTTCTCTTATGGACAGCAAGACATACTGTCCATCATCAGAAACCTGCAAGGAGTTAGAGATTAGGAAAACACATTCTTTTGCATAAGATGTCTTGAGTAGAAAAGTTAGGAATGTACATAGCACTAAAAAAATAGTCAATAAGATCTTACATTTTAAAATTAAAATCACTGTATACAAATCTGAACTAAGGTGACACTTTCAAATTCTCTTGGGAAAGGCTGTACAGTGCATTAGATTTGAATAGATATAGAAATGTTCTTACATATTCAAATCCTACTGACAATGTGGTCTAGCTGTCATGCACTCATCTCAAAACCAATTGCCTTTCATCATGTGGCATGCATGGATAGTCTTTATTCCTGTGGTGTTTAGTTTTGTCATTTTCATATTGATATATAATATAATATTTGATATAAATGTACATTTGTAATTTCACAATGTAACTGGAAGAAAATCAAGTGAGGTATTTAGCACATACACAAGGCATTGTAGACCTGTATGTAATGAGGAAATCAACTCTATAGAAAACATTTGAGAGAAATAGCTCTGTAGCCAGAGGAATTCCAGATACCTCAGGCAGCCAGAAATTTCTGAAGAATTTGGGTGACTCATGAGCCATAAGAATAATCGAATAATTAAGATGATGATATTGAGGGACTAGCTTTGGAGGCTTTTTACAGTTTAACTATTGAGAGAATAGTGTTCTTTTGAATATTTCCCAAGCTGGCAAAAGGTCTGAGGTCCCAGCAGCCAAGGCTGGTAGAATCAGCAGGAAGGCTGATTCCTGAAAACAGTGGCAGGACTCTCAGGAAGGCTAGGGTATAGCCAGATGAAAAGGTAAGAAACATTACTTTTTTTTTCTATCTTTAAGTTTAACATCATACAGTTTTCCTAGAGCAAACAGAGACTCCTTCACTGCAGCTGTGGAGTCCAGCATAAGGGCAGTGGAGATGAGGTTGGCAGAGATAAAGAATTATTCCAGGGCAATAGTGATCTGTTCCTTGGGACAAACAATGGGACAGTAAGGAGAAACGTAGGACTCTGGGTAGCCCCTGTCGACAGGTTCCTGACATTAGCTGAAGCTATGTACCAGATACAGACCCTCTGAACTGTGGTGTTTCTGTATTGAGGAAGAAAAGAATGCATGGCTCTTACTCTTGTTAGCGAAGTGTGGCAGATGAAAGAATCACAGAAAATTAAGATTTGGAAGGAACCACAGAAGGACATCTAGAGTCCAACCTCCTGCTCAAAGCAGAACCACCCCAGCTATATCATCTTAGGCTATTTAAAAAAAGGGGTCAGCTTACTTTAGAGAGAAAACACGTAAACATAAATAAAAATAGAAGGAAAACTTGTAGGTGTCTGTTAGGTACTAAGTATATTAAATATTAAAACTCAAGAACTATTTTTAAGATATCAAACCTTGGCCTTTGCACCTTAAAAAAAGGTGAATCAGCAGATTTTAAGGAGGACTGGCATTATTACTGAGAGATTTCAAAGCTGGCCTTCAGTCAGACAGAAAAGGGGTGAGAATGACAAAAGGAAGAGTCTGTAGTAGATAAATCTGAGGATAAAAAGATTTTCCCAAGCACTTTAGAATATTAATGGTGAGGACTCAACAATTCTGGAGAGTGTTTTATATAATGTTTATGTAATAAAACCTGTAGAAAAAGGAGTCAAAAAGAACACGATGTGTGTGTTCAATGTCAGTGAGAAGGCTAATTTCCTATTCATACTTATTCAGATAGTTACCAGACTGTGAAGTCTTCACATTATATGCATTCAAACTAACACTGAAAATTTATAGTACAGTTGCAAATCCTGGTCTGAGACAGTTATCTGCAGTATCATAATAAAGGAATTGTGACTCTACCCAACTAAACTCCTAGATGTTCCCTTCATCTAGAAGCCATCATAGAATCCTACTATCAGAAACTGGGGAAATAGTCACATAACTGGTTCTCATCCTTTTGGGACTCAAGACATACTTGCTTAGACTCAAAGCACTTTTAGGAAAATGCCAGCTCTTTGTTTTTATTCACTTTTACACTTTAGAAAAAGATAGAGCAATTATTCTGTTTCAAAAAATTCAGAAAGACCACCATAGGTCAGAATGTTTTTAAAACTATAGATTCTTATTTGAAATCTCCAAGTTTATCACGTGAATCATGTTTGCATGCCTAACTGTGCTAACAATGTGCGACTTTCAAGGGTACCCCATGGCATCCTTGAAAGTACATCAAAGAACTCCAGGGTCCTATCACACCCTACCTGAAAATCAGTCACATTTTGCTCTACTGTAAATTTTGCTTGAATTTTTAAATGCTTCTAGATCACCATAAAGATTCTGTTCATCTGGAAATGGTAGGGGGCGGAGGGGAGACAGAGACAGAGACCTGTGTCAGGCAGCACCTTAGAGGCTAACTCATTCAGAGAAGCATAAACTTTCATAAGTGACAACCTACAGATGCTATGACACGGTAAGTTTTCATCTACAAAAGCTTATGCCTCTCTAAACAAGTTAGTTTCTAAGGATGTATGTACACAAGCGTGGAGGCTGCTCTGATGCAGTGTAATTAATCGAGTCTGCTGGAGTGTGGCATTTACCGTGTTCCAGCATCCTCCCACGTCTCATGTATCAGTGTCCCCGTGTTTCAAAATGCAGGGAGAGACACATGAACTAAAGCTCATAAAATGAACTTTCATTCAAGCGCCCCCATTGCTGTTTTGAAACGTAGCTGTTGATGAGCAAAATGCTGTGGTGCTTTAATCAGAGTGGCTTTTAAAGCTGCAATAATTAAAGTGCTACCCTCCCACCCCGAAAGCATGTGTAAAAGTGCCCTAAGGCGCAGCCCCGTCCGTCTTCTCTGACAAAAAATAGTGGAAAGCAGCTACCAGGATTCAGGTACAGTACTTGCTAAATAACTTCATTATGACCTACAAGTTCACGATTTCTCAGATGACGGCATGATTGATGCATGCCAACTGATTTGAACAAAATCTATTTCCTCTCCCGCCACATAAATATTTACTACATTAAAACAAATGCTTACTGATATAACAGTTAATGGTCTAAGATAAAAAAACAAATGAATCTCAGTTTAATCTCTCCTTTCCACAGTCATTTTATAATAGTCAAGTTTGCATGAATCCATTATGCTTAATATACAGTGCCAGTTGATACTGTAATAAATTGACTTGACAGACCCTCATTGAACATAATTACCCAACAAGAACCATAGCAAATCAATTAAATTGTAACAGAACTCAAACATAATTTGATGACACTCCAAAAGTGTCAACAACAAAAAAGCAGCCATTTCTGGTATTCTGCCCTTGGATAAAAAGTACCCATTTGTATTTGTATTTCAGTCAACTGCTACAAGAATTGTTCAAACCAAGTCTTACTTCAGAGACTCCACATAACAGGTTAGAGTCTACTAGTCTGGGCTAACCTTAAATATACCCTATGAATGTGCTTATCTTGGAAAATTATATATTATAAATGCGAGTACTTCCACAACATGGGCCACAATTCTGTTATCACTTCTGTCAGCATGTACTTAAACCTACTGTAAAATCCTACTCAAATTGACAGGTCCCAACAGAAGTTAGGGAGTGCAAACACAGAGATCTATTTGCAGATTAAGAGTACTTGTTGCCTAAAAATTAATCTATTAAATCCATATTTACATTACTAAATATAAGTGCAAGAATTCTCCTAGATGCTGAATGAAATCTGATATCAAGTAGAGTGTCATAGGGATCAGTCCTGGGGCCAGTCTTCATCCTACAATATCTTCATCAACAACCAGGAAGATGCCATAGAGTGCACCCTCAGCAAGTTTGCAGCTGACACCAAACTGGGGGAGTAGTAGATACCGTAGAGGTTAAGGTTCAGAGAGACCTAGACAAATTGGATGACTGGACCAAAAGAAATCTCATGAGATTCAATATGGACAAGTTCAAAGTCCTGCACTTAGGATGGAACAGGGTTCATGCACTGGTACAAGCCAGGTACTGACTGGCTAAGCAGCAGCTCTGCAGAAAAGGAACTGGGGGTTACAGCTGAAAAGCTGAAAATGAGCCAACTGTGTGCCCTTGTTGCCAAGAATGCTAACTGGCATACTGGGCTACATTAGTAGGAACATTGCCAGTAGACTGATGGAAGTGATTATACCCCCCTATTTGGCATGGTGAGATCATACCTGGAGTACTGTCCCCACTACAGAAAGGATGCAGCAAGTTGGAGAGAATTCAGGGGAGAGCAACAAAAATTGGTTATGCAGCTGTGGTATATGACTTCTGAGAAGAGGCTGAAGGAACTGGGTTTATTTAGTCTGGAGAAGAGATGATGGAAGGAGGATTCAACAACAACCTTAAGCTGCCTGAAGTGTGGTTACAAAGAGGACAGAGCTAGACTGTTCTCAGTGGTGGCAGATGACAGAACAAGGAGCAATGGCCTCAAGTTGCAGCAAGGGAAGGTTAGGTTAGATGTTAGGAAGAACTCTCTCATGAGGAGGGTAGTAAAGCACTGGGACAGGTTTACTCAGAGAAGTTTTGGACTCTCCATTCTTGGAGGTTTTTAAACCCTGGCTACACAAAGCCTTGGCTGTGATGATAGCTGGGGCTGATCTCACGCTGAGCAGGGTGTTGGACTAGATGATTTCCTGAGGTCCCTTCCAACCCTAATTTTCTATAAGTCTATCATTCTAAGATCAAGCCCAGCCTTACATTTTCTGTGGATTAAGTACAGAAATGAATACCGTATGCATACCGACTAGGGGTTATACACACAAAATGTGTGTCAAACTAATTTAGGGTATAGGCGAATGTGACCATTGAATTAATATATAATTATATCAATGGAAACTAACCCAATTGTAACATAATGCTACAGGAGAAGACATGACAGTGTAGCAATACTATTGTAACTTTAATCCTGTTTCAACTAAGGTTGAAGTTACAGAAATTTAGCATGGGTAGAAGAGTACACAGAGATAAGAGTTACATTGTAGTAGTTGATGCACACTTTCAAGTGGCAGCTCTCCATTCACCTTTAAAGTGGTTAAAAGGCATGTTTGTTAATACCTGTATAGCATGGCTTTTCAGTGCGAAAACTTTTTCAGAGACATTCCACGCTAATTTACATACAACAGTCTCATCTTCCACGTACATCAGTGGCAGGATTTAAACCTCCTTGGCCTCCAGACCCCTAGCTTAAGCCTTTACTAGAGCAATTGCAGTTTCCAGTGTGAAGCAGTAGCAGGTTTTATCTTTTGGGCACTATAAGACGGGCAGGAGGGAGGACTAAAGGCCAATCAGCCTAACTTACATCCTAGGGAAAATCCTAGAAAAGTTCATCAAGGAATCTATCTGTGATAAGCTTGCAGAAGGTAAGATTCTGAATGACAGCCAGCATGGCTTCATCATGGGCAGGTCTTGCCTTACCAACCTCATCTTCTATGACCAGGTAACTTGCCACCTGGACATGAGATAGCAGGTTGACATTGTATACCCTGACTTCCAAAAGACCTTTGATCTAGTATCCCGCAATATCCTCATGAGAAAATTGAAGGATTGTGGGCTTAACTCCAAGACAGTCAGGTGGGTGAGAAGCTGGCTACAGGATAGAACCCAGACTCTTGTAGCAAATGGAGCTGTGTCATGCTGGTGAGAAGTGGACAGCAGTATCCCGCACAGGTTGGTGCTCCATCCAGTACTTTTCAACATCTTCATTGACAATTTGGATGTGGAGGTAAAGAGCTCACTGGCCAAGTTTGCAGATGACACAAAGTTATGGGGAAGCATGGTCACGCTTGAAGATAAGTTACAGATACAGGTGGATCTAGACATGCTAGCAAATTGGGTAGATTGGAACCTGATGAAGTTCAACATTGAGAAATGTAAAGTGCTCCAACTCAGGATGAGCAATCCCCAACACACCTATAGGCTTGGCAGCAAACTGACTAGCGCCATGAATTAAAGGGATCTGGGGGTAATAATAGACCACAGTATGAATATAGGCCAGCAGTGTGATGCTTTAGCCAGTAGGGAAAATAATACTCTGTCATGCATCAATCGATGCATCTCCAGCAAAACCAAAGAGGTGATTCTTCCACTCTACTCACCACTGGTGAGACCACATCTGGAGTACTGTGTCCAGTTTTGGGCAAGGACATGAACAAGCTTCAGAGAGTCCAAAGAAAAGTCACCCGTATGATCAGTCTTACATGGCAAGCCATATGAGGAAAGGCTGAGGGATCTGGAATTCTTCAGCCTGAGAAAAAGAAGGCTGAGAGGGGACCAGGTAGCAGCTTACCGCTACACTAGGGGAAGGGCTCAGTGAACCACTACACTACACTACACTACACTATACCACACCAAGGGCTCAGTGAACAACTGTTCACTAAGGCACCCGAGGGAAAAACCAGGAGTGATGGCCAGAAACTCCTAGAAGATCAATTCAGGCTCAATATTAGGAAAAACTTCTTCACAGTCAGGGTGTCCAGACTGTGGAATAAGCTCCCTCCAGAGGTGGTACAATCACCTACCCTAGAAATCTTCAAAAGGAGACTAGACAGTCACTTTGCTGGGGTTACCTGACCCTCAGTTACCTTTCCTGCTTGGTGCAGGGGGCTGGACCTGCTGATCTTCTGAGGTCACTTCTGGCCTTACAATCTATGAATATAAGATGAGATGGAGAAATATAGTAGAGAGGGACATGAGAGAGAAGGAGTTGGAAGAAGATAACTTCTGACGAAAGCTAGTGGAGAGCCAAGTTCTGCAACAGCAACATTATTTAGACAAGACAAGTGAGGTAAGAAGTTTCTACAGCATATTACCCAATAATCTATCTTTTCACAGAATAATAAACCAATAATGGTCATAACTACTATATACTTAAGCTATGTTTGTTTAACTCAGTATTAGAGCACCTCCTGTTTCCCTCTTCCCTCAACCTGCCAGTCATGGACAGAATTGTCCATTCCAGATTTTTTTTTTGATGCCACAAGTCAATGTTTGCCAGTAGCTTATTTTATATATATATATATATATATATATATATATATAAAACCCACCCTCAAACTTATCTGTAACAACTTTGTTTCAAAGGCAATTTACTACCTCCGATGACAGCAACTTTGAGCACATCTAATGAATTTTTCCTTCAGCATTCCCAGCTGGACTAGTGACGAGTTGATAGCAATTTATATTTGATTTGAGGCAGGAATTCTCAAAGCATATTGCTGGTGGGATGCCAATTAGATTTGCCTTCATTACTATAGCTTTTCTATATCAGTGAGTTCCGTAACCCAAAGGAATTTGACAGAAACAGGACAACACTTCGTTGGCTGAAACATATTAAAATGTTACATATTATACTGGAGATCTGTAAATCAGAGTGCCACTGGCTTGTTTTGTAGACAGGTCCTGAAAAAGAAGAGGAAATAGTAATCCCTCCCTGCAACCTGCTGACATTTAAGTAGCTTTCAGATAACTATTCGTTATTAAAGAACTCAACTGCCAACACTTACTTCGCATCACTTTAATTCTGCCCTGCACTCCTAATGACTTGGATTCATATATTCATGGATTAGATTGTTAGGGGCTGGTGGGGACCTTGTAGATCATCGGGTCCAGTTCCCCTGCACTAGGCAGGAAAGACAACTGGGGTCAAGTGACCCCATTGAGGTGACTGTCCAGTCTCATTTTGAAGATTTCCAGAGTAGATGACTGTACCACCACTGGAGGGAGTTTATTCCAGTCTGGACACCCTGACTGCAAAGGAGTTTTTCTAGGAACTGAGCCTGACTCAGCCTTCCAGGAGTTTGTATCCATTACTCTTGGTCTTCCCCAGGGATTAAGTTCTTGATGTACTTCCCTGATGTAGCAGTAAGCCGCTACCAAGTCCCGTCTCAGTCTTCTCTTCTGTAGGCTGAAGCAGACCAAGTCCTTCAGCCTCTCCTAGTATGGCTTGTCTTGCAAGTCCCTGATTATATAGGTGGCTCTTCTCTGGACCCTCTCAAGTTTTTCCACATCCTTGTTGAAGTGCAGCGCCCAGAATTGGACGCAGTACTCCAGCTGTGGTCTCACCAATGCGGAGTACAGTGGGAGTATCACTTCCTTAGCTTTGCATGAGATGCAATGGTTAATGCATGCCGGTATGTTGTTTGTCCTGCTGGCCACAGCATCACCCTGCCGGCTCATGTTCATGCAATCATCAATCACTACCCCAGGTCCCTTTCGGTCATGGTGCAAGTCAAATTGCCACCACCAAGCCCATAGGTATGTTGGGGATTGTTTGCCCCCAGATGGAGCACCTTACACTTCAATATCATCTGGTTCTGGTCTGCCCAAGTCTCTAGCCTGTCCAGGTCCACCTGCATCTGCAACTTATCTTCCAGCATGGCCACGCTCCCCCACAACTTGGTCTCGTCTGCAAACTTGGCCAGTGAGCTTTTCACCCCCACATCCAAATCATTGATAAAGATGCTGAAAAACGAGTCAAATAATGCAACATGGATACAGGCTGAAAGAATAACTGAAGTTTAAGGGGAGGGAGGAAAAGACATATAAGATGGTAAACTGGAGATACATTTTCCAAACCTCCCATGTTCATCAAAATGGAAACTAAAAAACTTAATTCATAGAAGCTGCTACATAGAGGCTGCCATTCAATGCAAACTGCTTACAGTAAAACTGTTACTAGTGTTCAAACCAGTAACAGACCCACTAGTGAGAATGAAGGGGGAAGATTGTTTCAAACACTTTCAACAGGATTTTAAAATCATGAAACCTACTCAAAATTAAAAAGAAGCATGAATACTGTGGTCTTTCTTTGGGATTTGAGATCCTAAACTCTTAAAATGCTTTTGAAAACATCCCCTTTAGTAACAACCATATTTACTAACCAACAACCAGGAACTACACAAATCTAGTAACACCTGTGAAGCAGATTTTGTCAAAGGGAAGTTGGATAGAAGCAACATTTTATCCAGGAAGTGATGCTGGCATGCAAATGATAAGGTCTTGAGGAATTAAAGAGATTTTAGCTGTTGATGTCACTGAGGTTGGTATGTCAGCTCCTCTTTTCAGTTTCCATGGTTTGGTAACATTACAGGATCCCTTCCCTGATGCAAGATATCCAATTCAATCTTGCCCCTGGCTGCTGTTACCACAGTTATTCAGGCTTGTGTCACCTGCACCTGATACTATTGTAGTGGCTGTACTTGAAACTACTACATTTGTACACGTGCTCATACTGTTCAGATGCTTTTAAAAAGCACTCAGTGCTGCAGAACATACAGCTGTATAAGCAGCAAAATGCACATCATTACTGAAAAAATGACAGTGGTTCACTTTTGAACTGAAACATTGGCTGCCATTTTCTTCACGTTGACATGCATTTCACTGCTCATACAACTGCACACGATACAGCACAGTGCACATCAGCTCACTGGATTTCTGGCACATAGTGGGATGAAAAGGTACGTGTGTAAATGCCTGTAGTAGACTATAAGATGCTTCAGATAGCCAGCAGGAAGGAATGGTTTTTCCCCCCATGGTTGCCAGACAAAACAAGTCAATACAAGCACACACAAGTATGCTGAGTACTGCATTGGCTTTCCATCCATTTCTACATGGCTTCCAAAACATCTATGGCTATTTACAGAGTTCTGTATTGCACGAGAATCTCCTACTGTACTTCCTCAACTGTCCCTCATCCTAAAACTCATGAAGGGAGTTACCAACTTGGCAAGATCTTATGACTTCACTGTGAAATGCCTGAGAACAGACAGCAGGATAATCTTGATGAAAAACCAGGTTGTAGGATTCCCTTCCACTTTGCTGAAGTCCAATCACAAGACTGAGAGTGTAAAAGGATCCATACTTTTGCCAACACTGCCATGCAGGCACACTGCAATTCAAACTATCTTATTTTCGTGCATATACCCCGCCCACCCCATGTATAACCCACACATATACCCCCACCCATGTATAACCTGAGGAAAATTGTATTTTTGTAAATAAGTCCATGTATACGCTGCACCCATTTATTCCCTGCGGCAGCATATACACGGGGAGGTGGAGCAGCCCGGCCCGCCTCGGCAGTGGTGGTACCGGCCGGTCTGCCTGGGACCAGCGGGGAGGCTACGCAGCCTGGCCTGCTCTGGCCCCAGCCCCCACGGCAGTGGCGGTGCAGTCCAGCCTTCCCGGGCCCAGCAGGGAGGCGGTGCGGCCCACCCTGCCCCAGCCCCCAAGGAAGCACAGCCCAGTGCAGCCTGCCCTGGCACCCACGGCAATGGCAACACAGCCTGGTCTGCCTGGGCCCAGTAGGGAGGCAGTGCGGTGCAGCTCAGCCCACCCTGGCCCCAGTTCACTGTGGCAGTGCAGCCAGCTCCCGTGGCAGCAGCGGCACAGCCCAGGCCCAGTGGGGAGGCAGTGCAGCCCATGCCAGCCCTGGCCCCCGTGAGAAAAAAAATGTCTGCCAATAGCCTGCACCCCCATATAGCCCACACCCATTCATTTTTTTTGTAAAATCGCGTATAGTCCGTGGGATATATGTGCGAAAATATGGTAATTAGCTTCCTTAATTTTAGAGCAACTGTTACATGTCTAAAACATGTTGTTTTGAATAGATAAAAGCAGATGTTCTCAAACTGCACCCAGAGCTGTCTGGGGCCAGTGCAATCAGCTAATTGTCAACACCAGCCCCAGACAACCCTATTCCTAGTCCAATCATAGTTTCACAGTTGGTAGGACTGGAAGGGACCTGAGCAGATCATCAAATCCGTCTCCCTGTCATGGCGGGAAAAAGTATTGGGGTCAAATGACCCCAGCAAGGTGTTCATCTAAACTCCTCTTAAAAACCCCCAGGGCAGGAGCCAGCACCACTTCACTTGGAAGTTGGTTCCAGATCCTAGCTGCCCTGACAGTGAAGTAGCGCCTCCTGATGTCTAGTCTAAATCTACCCTCTGCCAGCTTGTGACCGTTATTTCTAGTCACTCCTGGTAGTGTTTGGGGGAACAGGGATTCCCCCAATGCCTGCTAGTACCCTCTGACTAGTTTGTAACAGGCCACTAGCACCCCCCTCAGTCTTCTCTTGTGGAGGCTGAACAGGTTCAGGTCCCTCAGCCTCTCCTCGTAGGTCCTGCCCTGCTGCCCCCGATCACGCGGGTGGCCCTCTGAACCCTCTCGTTGCTGTCCACATCCCTCCTGAAGTGCGGTGCCCGGAACTGGATGCAGTATTCCCAACTGCGGCCTGACCAGTGCCACATAGAGGGGGAAGGATCACCTCCTTGGACCTGCCTGAGATGCATCTGTGGATGCATGACAAGGTGCGGTTGGCCTTTCTGACCACATCCCCACACTGTCAGCCCATGTCCATTTTGACATCAATAATGATTCCAAGATCCTTTTCTGCCTCTGCACTGACAAGAAGGGAGTTCCTCAGCCTGTAGGTATGCTGCTGGTTCTTCCTCCCCAGGTGCAGCACATTGCACTTGTCAGTGTTCTCATCTGCCCACCCCTGTAATATGCCTAGGTCCAATTGCAGCTCATTCCTCCCTTCTAGTGTGCTCATGCTGAGCTTCAGGATTAGACAACAAGACAGCCCTAGAGTCAGGGGACAGAGCTTCCCCCAACATGATCAGCAGGATCAGGCTGTCCCTAGCCTTGCTGTGGTGCAACTTAGATCTGTGGAATTGTATGCTTCATCCCAAACACAGGTGGCATGACAGGACTTGTGGTTTTTGGGACAGGACACACAATTCCTCAGATCCCAATCACGGCAATATTTTAATGTTTACCAGAAGACTTTGACAGTGCTCAAGGTTTCATTAACACTAACGACAGCACTCTTAAAAATAAATGGGTTGTCACTAGTGCAACGTTAGATATTGGGATGCAATCTTACTTTCAAGTTCAGAGAGAGTCTTTAATACTATATCAAACGTATTCTACTTCTATACAAAGCAACCAGCCTCTCTCTTCTTAACCTATTATAAGGCAGTAATCAGCTCCTGATTTATTTTGCTTAACAAGCTATAAAGAAAATATTTTAATGCAGTAAACTTCAGTGACTACAGAAGACATCTGTCTGAGGGTACACAAATTGACTTTTTCTATGACTCCAAACACTGTTAATGCTGTTGTAATTCACAAGCTGAAATCATTACACACACCTGATTATTTTACAGCCTGCTGCTCTTCCTCAAACCTTTCTATCCTTTGCATACCAAACAGACAAGAGTCATTATTAAATAATACAATCCTAATGAAATAGAAAAAATGTACCCAGGCAATCAAGTGGAGCTAAGTAGTTTAGTTAGGAACTGGACTCAGTGTTCCCATAAAGCAAGTGAGAGACAGTTAGCCCTTCTGGAGTAGTAATAGCCAGCAGCCACATGCACAGTATTTAATTCCTAGGAGCACAAAAGCCATGGTGATGTCAACAGCAAAAAGTAAGCTATATTCCAGTGTGACTAGCAAAAGATCGTTCAGAGATGGCCCATTATATCTGCTGACAGTTCAATGCAAAGCTCTGTGTCTGTTAAAATGGCATTAGCAGTATTAGCATTACATAGTATGCTATGGAACAGTTTAAGAACACTCCGAGTGACACTTTACAGTGTTGCTCTGATACATTCCTGCAGTGAAGCCTTCTTTAATACATTTTTCAACCAATTAATTAACAATTAAATATAGTAGTTACTCCCTAATAACCATGTCCATGTGGAATGAGTATTTTACCAAACACCTACTGTACTTTAAAATTTGTGGTCCAGTTTTATATTTAATACATTCTGTAACTAATCTTTAGGGTGGCAGTTGACAATAGTCATCAGACCAGACTGCTAACTTTCTTGATGGTTTGCTTATGGCCTCTGTTGTCATGGCAGAACTCAAAAAGGAACACATTAGGATGAGCTCTCACCTCTTCCTCTTCCCCATTCGAGGCAAATACAAGAGCCTGTATCTCAAGGACAGGTTTGACTTTAAGCCCAAGAGTAATTTCAATTCAGTTTAAGTATTTGCATGTACATGTGCTTTTTAAGTTATGCTCCAAGAGGTTTAGAGAGAGTCTGGAAAAGGACAGAAACACACACATACTCAAACGCATTAAAAAAAAAAAAGCTAGTGCAGAGTACAACTGGCAGCCTCCCATGATTGCAGGGTATTAACAAGTGTATCTCTATAGTCACAAGTTGGCACTAGCTTCTTCTTTGATTTTGATACATTGCAAGGTGCTTAAATACTGAAGTCTGGTACCTGGCCAGACAAATGATTATTTCTTATTCTATATCTATTTGAAGCAGTTAAGATAGTCTGGGATTTTAACAGCAAGAAATACCCTCAGAATTTTAAACAAAGCCTAGTCAGGATAACTGTAGTAAAAAAAGAGTTTCTCTATCTACTCCAATAAAAAAATTCAAATTCACCAGTTGTAATAACGAAAGGCAAAGGGTAATTTTACAGAAAATAAGTTTAGTGTGGACAAGGCCTAATTTGACAGCTCTAACATTAAAACATATTTCACTTTGCAGTTCAGAGCCCAAATATAATGCATTAAGAGAGCATACCAGAAATTAGGGTTGCAAGCCAGTCAACTGACTGGGCAAATATTGTTAATTATCAGTCAATTGACAGCATATTTTTGACCAGTCAAAGCTTATAGCAATCTTACAAAAAACATGTTAGAAAATTTTACTTTTTTGTAGTTTTCTTGACAGAAATATGACTTTTATTGCATTTGATACATTTCTTAATGGAAAAAAGGTACTTTTTTCTGTGTATTATCTAGACTTGTCAATTTTTGACCAATATTTGACCAGTCAATTGACCAAACTTTACTTGACCAGTCAAATACTGAACCCTACCATAAACATGTTTTTTGTTTCAATACTGGCAAATTTGGATAGGAAGGATTATGTTTTGGTTTTATGTTTTTTTTTATTCTGTTAACTTTTCTAATAGAATGGTGGTTCTTTAAGGCTATCAACTAGGAAAGACTTTTACCTTATTATTTTATTTTGAAAATAAAACACTAGCTGCAGTAGAGATATATACTGTGCCAGTTTGTAAAGAAAACAAGAACATGCTATACTATTGATTCTCAGGCAGGGTGCCACAGCACCTTGGGGTGCCTTGAAATCCACAGGCTGCCACATAATGCTAGTACTGGTAGGTTTACAAACACGATTCATAAGATATTTGAAATCAAAATCCATAGCTTTAGTTTCTTGGACTTTTTTGTCGCAGAAAAATTGCTCTATTATCTTTCTGTAGTCAAAAAAAGAGTGCAAACTTAGATGGCATTTTCCAAGGGGTCTATCCAGGGGTGTGTTGAATCAAAAAAAAGTTGAGAACCCTTGAGCTACACAAACATTTGTAATATGACAAGTGAGTTTTTCCTCTTTTCAGAAGATGCTTTGTGACAAAACATGTTTAGAAATTTGTTACACACCGCCCTCTATTGGGAAGTTAGATGAATGATTCTCCTTCTACCCTCAATAGAGCTCTAAAGTCGTAATGAAAATTAACTGAATTGTTTCTCTCAAACAATAAATATACATGGGGAGCTGGAAGCATATTCATATTTCTTTACAAAGGACATTTTCAAACTTGGCAGATTATGTTCAAATCACACTGCATGAGTTGTGCTAGCTGTAGCACAGAATAATAAACAAGGAAGTAGAGTCTTATACTTCTGCAACTTAACACTTATCAGAGGTTTTGCACAGTCTGATGGTATAAAATGGAAAAGGAACCAGCTCTTTTCACTGTATTGGCCATGTCAAGCCAAAAGCAATAAAAAATTACTTTTGTTACTTCACTAATACTCTGTACATAAAACTCTGAATAAAATACAGTTCTATTTAATTAAAAATGCAACTCTTAATTAGATATTTAGGGTTACATTGCAGGGGATGATAGTGCATTAAGAGAAAATCAGATCATTAGGAAGGACAAGGACACCAGTAAATATTTCATATGCTTACAGCACCTGTTTTTAAAGGTACTGTCTTTCTTTTTTCAATGAAACTTTGTCTCTTCTATTTTCAAGCTCACTTTTAAATTTTGCCAGGTAAGATTTGTATGGGGCCATACCAAAGACCTCATATCAAAAAGAGATTCTAGTCTTATTTCCCTATAGTTTACACAACGAGTAGCATTGAGAAAGAGGATCGGATCTACCAACCTAAAATCATTGTATTATAGCAAATAAAAGAGTTTTAGTAATTAAAATTAATAAGTAAATTTAAATTTTTTACTAACGACACAATTTGTAATAAGCTTATTCTTTCACTTTAGTGAGTTCATTGTTATTTTCTGAATTGAGATTTCAAACCTTTGTTTTGCTGGACAGTTGATACAGAGTACATACAAACATTTGGGAAGGTCAGGGGGAGGTTAGATCTTGTTAAAAACAGCTATCTGATCTAACTTAGTTTACCCACATGCAGACCTTACACTCAGATCCCTAGTTGGGTCAATCTAAGTGAGAACTGTACAGAAGTTCCAGGAAGGTTGAAGAGGTCTAAATTAATCAATCTAATTTAACCGTACCTTGGAGATGCACTGTTAGATTGGGTTCTGCTAGATGAGTCTAACTGAACTTTTGTACATGTTCCCAGAGCATCCTTGGGGCTGGGAAAGCCCAGCAGGTGGCTCTACCCTGACGACTGAGCTTTTCATATCCTGCTCCCAGTACCAGATTGTTTTTACCTCCCAGTCCCTCACCCCATGCCCACATGGACAACACCCCCCCACCCAATTCCCTGAGCCAGTCAGTCCCACCCACTTTCCTGAGCCTTTGAAACCTCCAGTCTGCTCCCAGTGCTGGTTTTATCAGCATTTGCCACTGACGGGGGACAACTGAAGTAAATCAGGGTGGGAAGATGTGGGGTGAGGGAATCAGTATGCCAGGGGAGTTGTTTGTCTGGGGCTGTGAAGGATCAGGGCTAAAAATAGCTCCTGGTCAGAGGAGAGGAAGAAAGCTCTTTTCAATCCCAGCAGCGCTCCCTACTGCAGAGCCACCAGCCTCACTGATTCCATCAAACTCCACTTGTAAAGCCACCAACCCCTCATCTGCCTGCCCCTTCACCCACCCTGACTTGCTTCAATTGGATTGGGGGAAGTTTGGTGGCTGGGGGTGGGAGTGGGGGGGGGGGGAGGCAGGAACCTGAGGAGGGTCCTGGGGGTGTGGCAGGATCAGAGCACCAACCCCTCTGTAGATCCCACTAGTACTCTCTATCCCCCCAAAGCCCCTCACTGCAGACCCTGCTAAACCCCCTGATCTCCCCAATCCCTCCCCACTAGTCCCGTATCCCACCCACCCCACCCCTGATTTACCTTGACTTAGACTCCTGGCATTTATCTAATTACCAAGTCAGATAGGGCAGCCATTTTTTTTACTTGATCTAACCTCCCTGAACTTCTGGCTGCAATTTATGTATGAAGCCACAGACTAGCTACAGATTCAATTTTTTCAATTCTCCATGTTACCCTCCTTCCCTCCACAAATATAGGATTTTTGAAATTGATCTATCCTAGAACTTAAAGAAGCAATCATAAGACAGTACTCAAATGTAAGTAAAACAATAATTCAACATTAACCACAAGTCGTTCTACTCATTACCTTTTCCGCTTCACAGCAAGCAACAACCTCTTTCAATATGGCAGCTTCCCTATACTCTTAGTTTTCATATTGTACAAGTAAAGAAATTCTTGCTACAAAAAATGACAGAGAGTATGTTTGATCATTCAAACTATGGGCTGTACCTTCTTGTTATCACATCAAAGATAAGTTTTCCAGTAAAAGAACCATATTTTCCATTAGTATGGAAGTGATCATGAAACCAGTTCAGTCAGGTACAGAGATGACAGGAATACGGTCCTCAAAGACAAATGGACCTCATGAAACAGGCCCTTTGCCTTTCAGCATGAAAACAGATTAACCTTCCTCACAGCATTCATATTCAGCTCTGCATTTCTAACAACAAGAGATACCTGCCTTGCCTCTCTTATTTCTTCCACTCTGTTAGAGGAATTTCTTCCATCAACCTAGAGAAGGGAACAGTCACCAACTACTGTTCTGTAACCCATGGGTCAAGCTTTTTGCTCTGGAGAGCAAAACATTACCAGTCGACCCCAAGCTAGCATAAAAAAAGATACCTGTATTGTCAGCCCCCAGTGCCCAAAAGGGAAATTAACTTTCAGGATATCATGTGTACTTTATTTCATAATACCACGGAAACAACAATAACATGCATCACCAGTATGAGTCAGTGGGTACATTACTACAAGACATCTGTCATCAGAGAAAGGTGGCAGTTTATTTACAAAAATAGGAAAATAAGGATTACAATTTCTAAATTTCAGCCTTTTGATAATTTAACTCCATGAATGTTCTAGTTTTTATATTATTTAGTTTTTGCTAGTGAATAGGTTTCAACAAAAAGTTAAAATTCATAATATTTGGTTTAGCAAATGCCTACCTCAATGAAGCATGGCTATACTACTACAGTTTACTTAAAGAAGGGACACATGGATAAATATGCAGAGTGGTTCACACAGGATAATGAACAAGACTTGTTTGGAGGAGACTGCAGGAAGAGAAAGGACAGTTTCATGACTAAGTCCATTGAATGCTGTACTGCAGAACTAAATTTGATACCTTCTTCTGGAAAAGTGTCTATGTTATACTAGGAATTGACTTAAACTGAAACATTCAAGGAGGGCTAAATCCCTAAAAAAAACTTAGGCCTGCTTAACTTCAAAAGTGTAATCCTTAAAACCCCTGTTTGGTTACTTGCAAACAAACCACAGAGGAACCTAAAACCCTTGTTATAAAAGCTTGTGTGTCTAAAATTATGCATGCAGATATGCCCATAGCATTTACCCCATCACTCAACCAATTAATGTCTGTAAAATAGGCATTTTTTGCTTCCGTAATCAGTTCATTCCAGTTATGCATGCTGCAAGAACATCTACCAGATCACAGTCCAAAAAATAAAGCTATAATATAGCTTCTGGTGCTACCACTATGCTTTTGCTGTGCTATTAGAGCACTAACCCAGAACATCAGAGACCTGTCTGTCTGACGGTATTTGAACCCAGAACAGAAAGCACCGAGGTTATTTGTGAACAGGAGCACTCTCAACTGCTCCTACTGAAGCTGTTCCACTTTGTATGTAATACTGCATTTACTCAAATACAAAATGCAGTTTTTCCTTCCAATTAGCAGGGGAAAAAAGCCCCTTGTGTTATAATTGTATACAGGAAAACCTCATTAAAAACATTGTCTATCATTAAACTGCTGCCAAAAGCATCATGTGCTCAGCAATGGAAACCAACTATGAAGCTGATTAAATATAACAAAAACACTGAGTATGAAAGTAAAGCACATGGCCCACATTGGGAAAACATGGTAATGGAAACCAACCACAAGAATAGCTTAATGTAGCCCATCTGAATAAGATATATGATAGTTCCCATTAAGCACAATCTCCCTCACTGCTGACTCTTCAAATCATGGTGAGCCATGACATTGCATACAATTTACCCAGAATTCTTCTGTTGCTCCCTCTTTTAACCTGTTGCATACAATTAATGTGACTGCAACCTCCATGAGGTGAAGCCAGACTAGGTTGCCCTGCGCCTCATCTGCATATAAGTTTCTGAAGCCCCCAAGACTTGTTACAAGAACACCAGGTTCCAGTCACGAATGTGGGCTGCTTAGCACACAGATTCTGTGTGTGGCGGGATCTGGAATACATACATGTACTGAGCTGCACTGAGCTGTGGGTCACTGTAATTTCCAACGCTTTTGACTCGGTTGGGGCCCAGGCCAATGTGCAACGTGGTAAATCATGAGGCTCTGGACTAATGTTACACATAGTTTGTACTGAGGTCCACTGAACTGTCTGAGGCTAACCTGCCACTGGCAGGCAGAAACAAATCAACCACCTCTTCTGGGACTGCCCATACACCAGAGAGTTGTGGAAGAACATATGTGCACCCCTGGCAATGACAAGTTTCAGAATCCTAACCAGAGAAGCAGTCTTGTATGAGCACTTGACCAAACAGGAAAAGGCCCCTGACAGACCACTATGACCAGGTAATTTCCTGCTTTAGGCATGTCCTGTGGTAAATCAGGAATCTATTCACAAATAGGCACTCAGACCCCACAGTCAAGGACTGTATTAAAATGAGACTAAGTGAAATGTACTGGTACTATAGGAAGACACAAGAGGACAACAGAAAAGAGATAGTGGACCTCATATGGTGGAGAAAGGACCGGAATAGACCTTTCAGAGGCAACCCTACAAAGAGGACAAAGAGGACAGCTGTGAGGACAGTGATGGCAATGAGGGTGAATATGATGATGGCAAGTGAAAGCATAGGAATAGTGATGGGTGCACAGTGTGAAATTTGTAATAGGACTAAAATACTTTAACTGGTAAAGTGTGTTTTGGTCTGTCAAGTGAACAACAGTAGTCACTTGACGTTGGTAGAGGTACAGTTATCTTTCTATCTAGATCTAGATAATAATATTTTTTGGAAATAAAAGCATATGTAGTACAAACTATAAGCGCATGGGTACTATATGCTAATTGCCAAAGCCATGTTTCATTTCAAGGTTACTGTTTTTGAATTTGCTTCTCATTTCCACATGCTCAGGGACAGCAAGGTCTGATAGTAAGGAGGGGCAAGAGGCTGCCAGAGGATAAAGGTGTGGGGGAAGAAACAGAGAGCAAAGTGCTACCTGATCTTCCAAATTCATTCTCCCTGGTGCAGCAGCGAGAGGGGTACACATAAAAGCAAATCTCCAATAATTAGATTCTGTTCTTGGAAAATTATATCACATTTATACATTTCCCATATATAGAATCTAATTATTGGGGCTTGTCTTATAATCAGGGTCATCTTCTATTCATGTAAATGTGGTAATTAGATATTGATTGGACCAGAGAAAGGAAGCAAGATGAGTGAGCATACCCAGAGCTGGTCTAGAGCTACAGTTCTCCCTTGGCATGCTGTATATCCCTTTCTTAAGGATGTAAGTCTTCCCCCTGCATTATATATACAGCCTAGTTGCTTAACTCAAAGCTGTGGCTTCAAATAGGGGGAAAAGTCCTTTTTGGATAAAGTTCTCCTTGTATTTTAGCTACCTCTGTAAATCAGACGGTAGGGTCCTAACTAATTTCTGAGAAATCATAGCTGCACCCAAGGTCAACGAGAACTGAGCTGTACTGTGTTTTCTTAATTAGAAGACAAGGTTTTCCCCCATTTAACATAGGGGAAAAAGCCCCTTGCCTTTCAGCCAAACATGAGGCATCAGGGACGCAAGCAGCTGCTGTGGCTCTGGCCCCAACCTGGAGCTGAAGCCAGAGCCATCTCCTGCCCCCTCTCACCTCCCCCTGCTACTTCTGTACACTCCACCACTCCTCCCCTGCAGTTCCCAGTTCTGCCCCCTGCACGGCTTCCACCTCTCTTCCCCACTCTGCTGCTCTCCTCCTTACCTTTGCTTTGCGCTGGCAAGCTCTGTCCTCCCTGAAGCCTGGAGCACATGCTCCAGGCCAGGCCCATAGCAGCAGTGCCTGCTCTACCTTACTGCTACAGGTCCAGGCCAGAGCCATGCTCCATGCCCCAGGTTGCGATAAGAAGGGAGGTGGGGAGGTTGGAGGGGCAGTCACTGGGAAGAGCCTTTGGTGGGGGGGAATGGGAGGAGGGGAGACAGCAGAAGCAAGGTGGAGGAGGGGGAAGAGAGAAAGGGGAAATTGGGGCAGCCTGAGGCTGTGGGCAAGGGCCAGCAAAATGGGGGAGTAAGTTGGGAAGGGCAGGCAGCAGGGAGAAAGCCTCTCACTGCATGCCTTTCACTGTCTGCCCCACTGCATCTGCCCCCTACCATATGTCACACTACTGCATGTCCCCCACCGCTCCCAACTGCCTGCCCCCACCACCTGCCCCATTACTGCCCCCCTCGATCACCTCTCCCTCTACCATCTGCAGTAGTGGGGAGAGGGACAAATGATGATCATCCAATAATTTGATGCCATACATGGAAAATGATAATACATTTATAAATTTTCAATATGCAGAATCTATTTATTAGGGGGTCATCTAACATTCAGGGTCATCTTAAATTTGAGTAAATACAGTAAATCAATATTTGTGAAACCCTTATATATGGTTGCAATTACTCTTAATGAAGTAATTAAGCATGGAGTCACAGACTGAATGATAGGCTTCAAATAGGGGGAAAGGTCCTTTTTGGATAAAGTTCTCCTCGTATTTTAGCTACCTCTGTAAATCAGACTGTAGGGTCCTAACTAATTTCTGAGAAATCATAGCTGCACCCAAGGTCAACGAGAACTGAGCTGTACTGTGTAAAAAAAAAAAAAGGAAAACAGAATTCAGCATGCAGAGATGGCTTAGGAATAATGCCGTCTGCCTCTCAACCCTATAATTTTGTACCTCCTCACTAAATTAGTAGCATCTATCCTGGACTTTGAATGACTTATGGGTCCATGGGATGGGCTGTTACTGATTACCTAAATATAGCCATTTGTAATACATAAAAACATGGGGGATAAAATGAAGGTTACTTAGGCAACCTTACTTCTGCTATTTCTTAACTTTTGAGTTTTTGACTTTCAAGCTTAAAAAAAAATTCAGATATTAAATGAAAAACGGTTAACTGTCTGGCTTCAATAAAAAGGCTAAACAACATATATAGTGATCAATGATAAGGTACATATCATACCTCAGCTCCACCCATCCATTTTGGTTCATCAGGAAATTCAGCACATAAAACATCCTTTGACTGCTCAGTCCCAAGTACATGGTAAAAGAGCTGCTGGTGTAGGTTAGTGGAGGTCTCAGTGCCTGGAACAGTTCAGAAATTTAAATGGACTGGATTAGTGTTCAATAAAAATACATTTAAAATGTCAAAAAAAGAAAATTTTTGGCTGTACCTCCATACATTGGAACACACATTTGTGGAAAAAGGAACTATTCAGGGATTTCAACTGTAATAGATTGCTTTGGGTCAGGTGCTGTTCTTTTTACTGTACAAGTCATGACAAGATAGTATGCTGGCAGGGCAGCAAGGAGCATGCATGATGAATATTCTGAATCTGAGGACTCTGCTTTCATACTCTAGAAAATTTCTAGAAAACCAATGACCTTACAGTATTTAATGAGTGTCAAAAGGTTTTAAAGGGTATTGGAATCATGTAAATACAAGATGACATTTATAGTCTTGCCATCTAAGAAACAGTATAACTGACTAAAAAGATACTGGTATCACAAGAAAGAGGGTTTTTTTTAGAAAACATGAATATGTTCCTAAATAACAACAACATCTGCTAACAACATTTCAAGCCATGGTAACCCCATAGCTCAGCGCTACTCAGCATGTGTGCACTTCAGATACCCCCCACAAAGGATCGATATGATCCTCCACTCATGACTCAAACCAAATGTTTTTGACATGTATCCTGGGGCCCTCCAAAAATTGGTATGCAAATGAGGCACAGGGCAACCTGGTCAGCCCCACCTCCTGGATGGCAGGGCCACACTGATTATATGCAACAGGCTGAGAGAAGGAGCCACAGAAGGTTTTTGGGTGAACTATTTTGGGGCCCATTTGGTAATGTTTGCCAGATAATTAAGGCTCATGAAGAAGCAGGGATCACTGGAAATGGTAAAGAAAGGCACAGCTCAGCAGTGGGAATGAAGTTGAAATTAAAATGTAGTCCACGGAGTGGCTCACCATGACTTGAAAAGTTGGTGCTGAAAGAGACTTCCCATGAATATGTATGCCCAATATGTGTCATACATTTCATAGTCATACTCAGTGTTAGTTGCATTTGATCAAATTTCATAGCTGGTTTGCATTACTAAGCACATGTTGCTTTTAGCAGCAATTAATGATAGAGAATATCTTTAAATGATATTTCCTTGTATGCAAATATAAGATGAGGGGCTTTCCCCCACCCCCATGATGATGTGCGTGTGTGGAGGGGGAGCTCATCATGCATTCAAAATACAGTATTTTGAAGTGCAGTGCAACATAGAAGCAGAAAACTAATCCAAACAGTCTTTTGTAGAGTAGAATTGGAATAGAAAGAGGCAAAGCAGTATTTAGCAAATTTCTCAACTCTCTAAAGACATTTCTTTGGAGAACTTGTTCTGGAAATGTTCTCTAGCCACTACCACACTAGCCAGCTAAGACAAGGTGTAGTCAATTTTCCACAACAAACCGATGATATGTGACTGACTTACCATCACTTTTTCCATCTTGTTTGGGATAGCAGTTATAAAACATGCCTTTTCCATCATGGGTCCAAGCCATGCAGCTGAATTTAACTCTTTCTAATGTATCTGAAAGTTCTTCCAGGCCATCTACTTTCATAAACTTAATTGTGACCCAATCTGACCCACTGGAACTCAGACCATATGCAAAATATTCACCATCTTCACTGAATGCATAACCTGTAGATAAAATACAAACAAACAATGATTACAATAACAATCCACTTTATCTCACTATTTAGCTGCAAGACTTTTTACTATTTGACACACATCCAATTCTGAACAGTGTGAAGAGTCAAAATACAGAAACAGTTAAAAAACTATATTCACAGAGCAACTGAAGGGGAGTTAAGTCGTTCATTCTGCAGAGTTTTACTCCAGCTTATTTAACAAAAATAAATACAATTATTGTGGCGTAGTATATGATTAGCTTACATGGACAAGCTTTGAAAAAAAGTAAGACTCATTTAAAGATCTCTAAATATTTTTTTAAACAGTTGTGGTTTGTGCTTCAACCAACAAGTAGCAGAAGCCTACTGGTAGCACTAATGGTCTTTGGTAGGCAGCAATCAACCACTTCATCCTCTTTTAGAAATGTCCCATCTTCTGACATGAAGCATGATGCAAGTTATTCACATGAACTATGTAATGATTTTTAAAGAAGTGTGGTCTAACGTACACTAAGGAGACATGTAGGCAGAACTCTTGTTTTCTATTGCCTTGTCTGCTATTGACACCTACCGAGGGCAAGGGCTTATCATTTCTAATCCTCTATTTAGGATAAATCATTACATGTAAAAAGTCAGTTAGAAACTGCACTTTCCTGTTGGACCCAGCAGTGCTGTTCCATAATACAATCTGTAAAACTTGCCCCTTCATAGTTTAATAATTACAAACATCTTAAGACTCTTTTCCGAGATAAATGGTACTTACAGAAGGCCATTTCTTGGCCCTATGTGAATATATTTCCTACCAAACCTCCTCTCTCATTTAAAAATTACCTTTCCTTACCATTTTTAATGCATATCTTCTGCTACCATACAATCTAAATACTGTATTTTCTCACATATGACACACCCCATAATATAACACAAGCCTTGTTTTTGAAAAGCAAAATAGAGAAAAAAAAATGTCCTTGACTGAGTAATTGAGTGGCAGCAGCTAGGGAGTCCAGCCTGCTTACTGTTGTACCCCCTGTGGATTACTGTAGATGTTACTTTTGGTTTCTCCCATAAGATCTCTCACTGTTTGTCTCACATATTACACATGCTCCAATTTCCAGGGCATCTGTTGCACACAAGAAAACATGGCACCTTCCCCTGATCACCCAGATAAGAATAGGGTCATTATGATGACGTTAAAACACCTGATGTTCCCACTCTTGCAACAGTCCAGCTTTGGAAAAAGCCAGAGAAGGTAATGATTTTACAACATATCCCATATTTTTATGATGCTAAGTAAACCATTTGTCCCCACTTCAAAAAGTCTCATAAAAAAAAAAATCACAGTAGACTTTAAGCGTAAGATCAACCTACAACTGGATCAATATGGTACTATTATATAGAAAACCTAACTCTGCATGGTACTTTTTAGGCTGGTTAGTACGGCCCCATGGAGGGTCATCTGCTCCATCACAATGGTAAGTGCAGCTGATGAACAGAAAGATTACAAAAATTGAGCGACTCAGAATACAACTACTTCACAGCTCCCAGGGATCTCTCTGGTCTGCTCCACAAGAATGGGAAGCAGGCCTTAATCCTCCTTCAGGGAGAGTTTATGAGATCCAAGATACATATTGAATGTCAGGTTCTGATCCACAGAGCCCTAGCTCCACTACAGAGAACTGGGAGGCCTTAAATCTCCATCTGTGGGGAAGCCCATCTGGCAGGCACCACTAAAGCTACAGAGCCAGGAAACAGCCCATTAACGTGAACTGGGCGGAAAACACACAAATTCTGTTGGAACCCTGCCTGTGTTTCACTAGAAGTTGGTCAAAACGAATGGGAAAAATTACTTAATCAAAAAATTAGCCTTTTCAATAAAAACAAAAATAAATATCTGAAAATCCCCAAACAACCATCTACTTTCTCCATCTCAGCATCCCTGAACAAGTTATGAAAATATGGACTTTGAACCTCTAAAACCAGGAGTGTTATGATGAAGGTTTTGGCTTCAGATGTTGCATGGAATTTGAATCCAGAACTACAATGCAAATCTGGCCTTTTAGTAAGGATCTGCCTTTGATTAAACCTGTAAAAAGTTTCCTCTTAACTAAAAAATATTTGTTGCAATATGTATTTGGAAAGGAAGAATGGGGACCTGCACTCAAATAGAGCTAGCCTATGCCAAAACAGAAGGACTAGTTAAGTTCTACTGCATTACAATCTATATACCACTCCTGGTCCATACACCTTAAGAAAAAAGGCAACATAACACTTGACCTAGGAGTTCATAGGAATGAATAGACAGGAATCAAGTTAAGAACAATACTCCATTTATCACTAAAATAATCCTCATAGAAGACGCATACCTTGAATTTGTCAGCTAAAGTGAATTCCTGAATGTAGCTGGGCTTTACAGTGGGTAGAGAGGGCAGCATAAAACGGTGCAACAGAAAGTGCCCAGTTCATTTACAGAACTTTGCAAATATAGGTGAGACTGTTCAGCTGGATTCCAAATTAGACAGCCAATGACAAGGCAAAGTGGTACTTTGGAGAGTTCCCAGACTGTCTTTCTTGATGATTAGTACTAGACAAATATTCCTTAAAGTCATTAGACTAGACAGTGCACTCTGAAAATGAGGTGTCTATCACATACTCTCTCAATCAGTAGAGACATTATAGACATTCCAGGAAAGCCATTAATACATGCTGAGAACACAAGGAGAGATTATCTGAGGTTAGCAAAATCATGTTCATTATGACTTTCCTATACACAGAAGGAGCCAACAGTTATTAGCTAATATCCCTATCTTCTTTGCCATTTATTTGTGTATGTGTAGAAAATCCATATCCATAGCTGCTCCCAGTAGAAATGTACAGACAGTACGTATTTTTCTGTGACTCATCCTTCTTCTCCATCTTTTTATAGCTAAGCACACTTAATTACACCTACTTTCCACTTGAGATCCACATTTGTTTTAAGAACCGTTTATCCCACTGACCTCGTAAAGCCACGGTGCCATCATCAGAAAGTTTATTTGGATCGAGAAACACTTTGGCGTCAGCCTCCAAGGAGTCTTGAACATATAATACTCGTTGATTTTGCAGTCCAGTATTGTAAAAGTGAAAATATCTAGAAAACACAGAAGTCAAATTTAAAGTTCAGTTAAAGGGGAACAAAATGCAAACAACGTGACAAACTTATGCCATAAAAGACAAAGACAAGTATATAAAGGGAAACATAAACCATACAGAAGTGGCCTTTTACAATTCAATGAAATTTCACATTCTTCTGAAAGAGGGCTTTGAAATGTACTTAAACTGTGTTCTTAAAAGACATTTGTATGTGAAAGTTAAGGTAACTTCCACTATACCTCACAATATATTTCACTGAACACCTCACAATATATTTCACTGAACACTCTTACGTCAACACTAATAAACTAAGGAACCTTTAGCAGACTGCTTGCTGTAAATGCAGAAGTTCTAAAGGTGTTGCTGTAGACACAACTGTATCAAAGTTTTAAATCTGGATTACATAAACCTTCTCCTTCACATCCTTACCCCTTTCCTGACTCCTGTATCCAGTAGCTGATAATAAAAAGAATCAACTTTGAAACCATTTCACTTGTGGTTCCTGCTAAGGCCCAATAAGGCTATACCTATCCTGGAACACCTGTGAGAACTAAGTAATTCAAAAGTTATAGTAAACCACTGAAAGTGCATTCTTGGAAATGGGTAAAAACAAAGTGGGCTTCAAAATTAATTAATTAAATCAGGTAATTCATCTCATCTTTGTGAATTAGCAAAGGCCTTAGCAATAGGTTCATGTTTATTTCTTTATATAGGACTTCTAGGCAATTTAACCCTTACTTGTGATTTAGGGTCACAAATAGCATCCATAACTTCACTGTAACATAAATTTTCCTCCTCAGTCTTCTGTTTCCAGAACCAATACATTCAAGTCCACATTTTCATTCAGAACATCCAGTAGTTGTATACAACTGCAAGCACCCATGAGCAGTGATAAGCAACAGGAAACTACTGTGGCAATGGGCTAGTGAATATCCTCAACTCAAAAAACAGACCATGGGACAGAAGTGCACTTAAGATTATGAAAATTCAGAAGATACTCAAAATAAATACATTTGGGTTTTCTTCCTGTTTGGTTGTGCATTTTATAGTTAGTTTCCCTTCATTTCTTCCTTAGCCTCTATAAAGTTGGCTTTTTTTATGACAGCTACCCAGAGATGCTGCAGCTCCTAATTCTTGGTTGAAAACTGAAGAATTTGATATATGAATTTCCAAATATTATATGCTGTTCATAAGCTTAGTTCACTGAATCACAGTTTGCTAAAAAAACAAAACAAAACTTTGTTTAAATGCAGAATCTTTTCCTGAGCTGCACAAATAAAATAAATGAGAAACACCACAAATATCACAATTTAAGTTCAGGCACATATGAGAAGACAGGTCTGGAATAAAGGGGCACTGGAGACTTATGAGGCATCAACTAAAAGGGTGAATTTAATGAGCATAATTTAAACATATTAAACCTTTTTGCAAATGTTCTCCTTGAATCTAAGGCTAATCTAAGGCTATTTTACCCCTGAATAAAAGCATGCACAGTCATGAAACAACATGCTTTAATTTATGGTCTTTAGTCTATTTCTCTGAACATTGCTGATCATTCTGGTGTACCTCAGTCCTGGCAAAACAGGAACAAAACACAGATACAGTGAACAAAACACAGACACAGATCTTCCCCCTAACCCTTTTCTCTGGCTTGGTACAGAAAGACCCAAGTGAGTTCCTTCTCTCCCCAGTTTAGGCAGCAGACTTGAAGGAATAATGGATTCCTAGCTCCTGCCTTTTTTCTGTCTACAGCTGTAAGAAACCACACAGCATCAACAGTTTCCAGTTGAAAGGAAAAAGATGAACTACAAGGCAAAAGAAATAGCTCCTTATGATTTCACAATTAAAAATGTTGTTTCAAATCTCTCAACACTGCAGAAGTTTTTTTGATCATAGTTATCAGGTTCTCCCTTTACTCTTTCTGCTGGAAGACCTTTTCAATGCATCTAAAGCAGTGATTCTCACCCAAAATCCTTTGAAGGGTGCAGCAGGCAGTGTGAGCAGGCAAGAGAGGTATGAGGAAATAAACAAATAAAGAAAGGCATGCCCAGATCGTAGGCGTGAGGAGATATGCAGATCAGGGTAAACTCAGGCACTCCCTGCCTGACTGCTCCCCTGCCCCTTCTGCAAAGAGGTAAGCCCTGTAAGTAATAAATTAGTTTTTGAAATGTGGTACCATTTAATTCCCAAATGTTATGGAGGGGTGCCTTGAGTCTGATGAGGGATGCCTTGAATTTGAAGAGATTGAGAAACGCTGGTCTAGACAGCCAAGGTACCAATGACACATGAATCTGATGATACATAATCAAACCTGCAACTCTGCCTTTCTACATCTCTATTTGAGAAAGTCAAATAATCAGCACCCTCCTGCCTAGCTCCACCCAGTTATAAAGGAATAAAAGAAGCCAGCTCACCTACTCTCAGAAATCAGACTTTTTAGAAGAGCACATTTTATGTCCCAGTTGGGTTTTTGGAAGGTGGGAAGGGCTGGATGAATATAAAAAGAAAATGAAGTTTTTCGACACTACTGTTTATGTGCAAGTTACTATTTGGCGAGGGTATCCCCACTGTTTTTTCTTTGGATATAATATACAAAGCTGTTACTTTCACAAAAAGAAAAAAAAATAGTAAACTGTTCTGTTTTAGTAACTGAGTATTTTTAAAGTAACTTTGAATATGTCATTATATGGGTATAAAATATTCACATAGAAATCTGATTTTCTGGCTAGTATCTTTTTAAACAAACAAAGCCCTATGAAAAGCCCCTGACTATATTCAGAAGTACTTTTACCCAAGGATGTCAGAGTTTACCAGCTATTATTTTCCCATCATATAGAAGCAGGAAACTGAGACACAGAGAAGTAACCTGACCAAAGAAGTCTCTATCAGAACTGGAAATCGTATCACCTGATCTCAGTCTATCATGCTATATCTTTGGGACTATCTGGCCTCATGTTAATAATGCTCTATTTCCTATAATATAGTGAACTGTATATATACAGACCACTACATATATAACTGTTTATATAACCTGCAGCTCTTCAGAAGTTTCTTCCTTGGAAACTGGTCACTATGTGCTTGTGCAAAGATTCAAGGAGATAGATGCATAGTAACTTCTAAAGAGTTGCACATGGCTCTGGAGCCACAGATTGCCCACCCCTGTTATAGTTCATTACACTGGACAACTTAAAAAAAAAAAAATAGTCAAGCTCAATATGTTTCACTTTACTAATGAGTGGTTATTTCTGAATACTAAGAGCCGAGAATTACAATTTATTATCTCCAAAAAGATTCCTCACATACCTTTTTCCTTTCTTGAAGTGGCAACTGTACTTAGGATAGTCATAAAGTTCAGTCATTCGTTCCTTGAATAACCCTCGGACAGGACACTGCTCAAGAAAGGGCATTGTAAGCTTGTTCTGGGCCTCAACAAAAGCCTGGAGATGAAGAAAAAAGCAAAAAACATACACTTGTAAAGTAAAACAAACATATCCTTCCTGACACCAGCGGTTCTCAACAGAGGCAAGGCAAAGGGTAGGGGGAAGGAGCACAAAGGTGACACTGAGAAGCGAAAAAGCCAGTTAGCCCAGCTGCAGCATTGCACAATTCTGCCCTGCTGCAGCCATTCCTGATCTAGCTTCTGCAGAGCTGGCTCAGGTGTCTCTGCAGCACACTCATTACAAGCAGGGATCCAGGTTTTCCATTCGCCATAGAAAAACATGGTAAAACCTGGATTTTTTTATTTTAGGGAGAAAAATGGAAGAAATGGTCAGGTAAGTGCAAGGAGTGAATTTGCATCCAAAAGAATGGAAGACTATTTCTATTGCCACCCTCCACTGGCAAGGATGCCTTTAACATACTAAGAGCTCCAATCTAGCTTCTCAGTACCACCCCAGCAGTAATCAGCATGGGAATGAAAAATCGGAAGGATAATGATGGAATATCCATCTTGCACCACTGGAGAATAAAATACAGAGGGAGAGTGTGTAAGAGTCTCCAAGCACCTGAAGGGTGGTTATGAAGTGGATGGTGACAGACTATTCTCTGCTGCTACAGGGAACAGGCCAAGGAGCGATGGTCTTCAATTGCAGCAAGGGAAATTTAGGTTAGATATTATGAAGAACTTTCTTATCATAAGGGTAGGTAAACATTGGACTAGGCTACCCACAGAGGATGAGGAATCTTCGTTCTTGCATGTTTTTAAGAGCATGGTAGACAAATACTTGGCTGGGATGATGTAGTCATGAATAATCTCACCTTGAGCAGGGGGGTTGATTAAATGACCTTCTGAGGCCCTACTTGTCTATGGTTGTGTGCGCATTCACACAAGCAATTCCTGGAGCAAGCCCTTGAAGCTTATACAGGAAAAAAAGTTAAATCAACTTTCCCTGAAGCACTGTCTAATACACAAAAACAAAACAAAAAACCTAAAGAAAACAAGTATTCCTCCCTCAATTTTAGCAATAATTTTAAGTTACCTTGAAGAAGAGCCAATGCATTCTGAACCTGAAATAAGGCTTTTAGTTTTGAATATTCATGAGTCACCTTCCAAAAAGGATTCCAAAATACATAACATTTAACTCTCCAAATGCTCTAAATTGCTGGATGTATTTTTATATTTAATATAGGAAAAGTGTTGCATAATGCAGTTTCAATGGAACAAGAGCACTGAGATATCCCAGATAATGTCTTGCTGCTAACATTTATAATGGTTAAATATTACAAAGTTTTCAGTGTGAATTTTGAAATATCATCTGTGTATTATCCTACAAAGATCTGTGACTAAACTTACAGTTCAATAGGGGGGAAAAAGTTACCTTTGTTTGTTCGCTATCAGGATCTTCAAGCCAGCAGTACGGGTCAATTATTTTATGTCCATGGTAATCATGAACCTGAATTCAAAAGAAATATTTCATTATTAAAAAAAAAAACACAGAAAGAAAACTTTGGGAGTATTTTTTTTCCAGGGCAGAAAAACAAGTGAATAATTAACATCAAAGGAGAAACTCCTTGGAACTTTACAGGCGTGCTTTCAGTACTGGGAAGTAGGGAAGACAACAAAGTTTACCTCTTCAGAGACTTAAAAATATATCAAAGTGAACCAGCCAGTATTATGGCAAAAAGAATGATGGCCAAGTTGGTAGCATTACAACATGAGAAAAGAAAAGTAGATCATGAGGTACATCTAATTCTTTTGCTTTTTACACAAAGGAAACCAAAATGACGTAATTTATTTGTCTGTCCCATTATATATAACAATCCAACAAAGGCCCAAAATCCAGAGCATTCTTTTGGCATGATGCAATTTAATTTCACTAGAGCGCTTTAGTTATCCAATAATTACAGTTTCCAATTATTTAAGAATGGAAGCGCATCTAGTTGTAGCTCCTGTCTATTTTATTTACTTTCCTTGTCATTAAACAAGTATGTTATGTAAATAAGGAAAAATCTCAAACATTAGAAATACAAACATTTTTCACAAATTAAGAGAGATCTACACTGTTAATAGTTGCACAGATCAGAAACTTTAGCTTTCAAAATTCATTCAGCTTTAATAAAAGAAAAAAAAGATCACCAAAGTCCCAGTCTTGCAAAAAGCTTGTTTGTATGAGCAATGACAAAAACATATGCAAGTAATCACACGTGTCAGAATAAAACACTGCCTTTTGTTGAGCAGGCGACAAGAAATAAAATTAGTTTTGAACAAATGCATACTCTATTTTTAAGTTGACAAAGCTCTCTACTTGGGGCTAAGCAGTCATTTTGCAGGTTCTCTGTGCAAAATCATGCACAGATAGCTTCTTTAATCTTCCACAACTTTTACTACAGAGGTGAGGGGCTGGTTTTTCCTAGTAATTTTATATACTTCCATTTTTTTTTGAGTTCACGACCTGAGACGCTTTGAAGAGGCCAAGTCTCAGACACGAGAATATCTACCCTTTAAAAAAAAAGACCACTTTAAAGGTGTTTTAAATTGATAATCCAAAATCTACAATACAGTCACTTTTGGAATAATTAATAAAATCATATAAAGTTAGCATTGGAAGGGACCTCAGGAGGTCATCTATTCCAACCTCTTGCTCAAAGCAGGACCATCCCCAACTAAATCAAACCAGCCAGGGCTTTTTAAGCCAGGCCTTAAAAATCTGCAAGGATGGAGATTGCACCACCTCTTTTGGTAACCCATTCCAATGCTTTACCACTCTCCTAGTGAAAAAGTTTTTCCTAAATTTCCCTTGTTGCAACTTGAAACCCATTGTTCCTTGTTCTGTCATCTGCCACCACTGAGAACAGCCTTGCTCCATCCTCTTTTGAACCCTGCTTCAGGTAGTTAAAGACTGCTATTAAATCCCCTTGTAGTCTTCTCTTTTACAGTTCCCTCAGCCTCTCCTGGTAAATCATTCAGGTTTATGCCTTCTCTAGGTAAGTGACATCTGGCCAAAAAAAAGTTACCAAGAATTTAAGATTTCATAACTTCTTCACTTCACAAAATGCAAGACAAGTGCTGAAATACATTCCTTCATTCCTTGCTTTATTAATCCTACGATCACATCAACACAGCCACTGCAGCAGTTTTAGATTTATACAGCATGAACAGCATTTTAGTGAGCAACTTCTGCTTTGAATTATAAAGGGAGGGAAATCCAAGCTACTAGCACCCAACTAATGTGCAGAACAGCAGTGACGGACAGGAAAGAGGATTTTATGGGCTGGGATTAGCATGAGGTGAGAGGACTACAGTTCAAAGCTGTGAGACACTTTTGCTGCCAGCAGGATTTCCCTTGTCTTGAGAACTGTGCCACAAACCTTACTGTGACCCCAAATCATAACTGGCAACCAAAACAACAAGCATGATTGTATCACCTGATCCTGACCAAAATCTCTAAAGTGGAGGAAAAAGATTGGCAAACACCATCTGGCCCCGAGAAAATGCTGCTAGTGCATTAGGAAACTGACTCAACAAGAAGCTTGTGCTTTCAACAAAATGGGGATCACTCATGGCCTGGGCCAACCATTGTGGGGCTACCCAGCACTGGCAGGCACTAGAGCAGAGATTGTCAACCAGGGGTACACATATACCCCCAGGGGTACTTATACAGGCCCTAGGGGTCATGCATGAGTGGGATGGGACGGAGTGCCACCATGCACCATCCTGCACTGCCCACCTGGCTAAACGCAGAGGAAGCTCGCACATGGTGGCTGCCACCGCTCCGCATCTGGCCACGTGTCAGCCCCCGTCGCTCGGCGGCCAGAGGTACATTGCTCCATGTCTGGTGCCACAATGATCCAAAAAAGTTGAAAGCCCCTGTGCTAGGGCAGTGTCTCCCAACCAGTGTGCCACAGCACAAAAGTGTGCTATCAGAAATGAACAGGTGTGGTGCAGAATTTTGCCATGGCAATGAGCTATCACAGGTACGAGGATAGGGAATGCCTTAGCAAGTGTGCTGCAGAAAATTTTTATTAACGCAAGCATGGTCTGGGCTGGAAAAGGTTGGAAAACGCTGAACTAGGGAATGCCAGCACACGCTGCCACCTGTCTAAAGCTCCCCTCTCCTATACCCCCTCCCCCTGGGGTGCTCCATCCCAGCTGTGCCATCCCACCGCTGCATCCCGACGAGCGTGGCCACGGGGTCCATGGTACTGCAGACCCACCTGTAGTGCCACATACAGCAGAGGTGCTCCCTGCACTGCTACCTTGCAGTGTGGCGGGGTCCACCCCAGCAGGTAAAAAAAAAATCCTGCACCTTAAAAAACAAGGTGACACACACTGCGGCAGCTCACACTGCCCCAAACCAGAGCCAGGGGGCTGCAGCTTCCCGAAGCCCCCAGGTAAGGCTGTGGGGAATGGCACAGTTGGCAGCAGGACAAGCAGCGGGTCTGCCCTACTACTTGCTCCAAATGTCCGCTCATCTGGAGACACCCTAAGGGTCCAGAAATCTTCCAGCGGTAACCGTGACACTCCCGAGCCCTGATGACAGCCGCGTGCATGAGCATGGCTGCCTGGCGCACGTGGGGCCGGAGCCAGCTCCAGCTCCCGCGGGGCGCGTGCCAGGTCGCAGGGCCCCCACGGGGGCAAGGGCGTGACGTCACAGAGCCCCCGCGCGCGACACAGCCCCAGTCCCAGAACCAATGTGGTCTGGCCCCGGCGCCGGCCCCGCAGCTGAGGGAACAAGAATAGCCGGGCCCCCGTGCCCGGCCCGGCCCGGCCCAGCCCGGCCCCGGCCCCGGCCCCGGCCCCGCGGGCGGCACTCACGGCGGTCTCGTCGCGGTACACGTCGGGGTAGTGGAAGGGCTGCATGGCGAGGCAGGGGCAGGACAGGGCAGTGCAGTGGAAGGCAGGGCAGGGGCGGCAGCAGCGAGGAGCGCGGAGCACGGGGCGGGCGCCGCCGCAAGCCCCGCCCCGCTGCCGAGAAGCAGCCACAGTCGGCAACAGCCAAGAGTGGGCGCGGAGGAGGTGGCGCTGCCACAGCTCCCTCTACCGTAAGGCGCCCAGACTGAGCTAGGATCCGGAACAGGGAGAGGGAGGCGGGTGTTTCCTTCCCCTGGAGCCCCCCCGCCTGCTCCTCACAGCTGGGAGGAAACAGGCCACACGCGTGTGTGAAGTCCGCACTTCCAAGCTGTCCACCCTCAAGTTTACGTGAGTCCCTTCTCTAGGCCTGGGTTCAGTTATGCTTTGCCCACCCCAATTTAAACTGATTCCTTGATTTTAAAAGTCCACCTCGGTGCAGGAGCAATCCGGTCCCAGGTTTTGATTTTCAAGTGTTACATGATGGCTCTTGTTTCTTATGTGACCCCGAGCTTCCTCTTGATTCACCCTCGCTGAGCCCCTCGCTTTCCCTCCAGGCCACTGCCCGCCTGCAGCCCGCAGAGCCGTGGTGTTCCTGGCCTGGACAGATCTGTTTGCATACAGTATATATATTTTATCTTCCTCCTGTGGATAATATAGGTAAAACAGATGTTTCAGTGGGTATTGTTAAAAAAACCCCAAATGAGTATGTTTGACCTGAAGATGTACAAGATCTTCAGAATGTCCTTGTGCACTTTTAAACTTTACTAACTTTGTTTCTATCATACCAACAACCTATCTAAACGGCATTTAAAAGCAAATCTATTAAAGTTTTAGGACAACTACTATACACAATGCTAGACTTGAATGTAACCACCATCCATCATGATACAGCGCTCAATCCGCTCTTCCAACTCCTTGAAAACATTTCCCAGTTGCTCTTGAGTTACTGCACTAATTGCATTGGTGATCCGAGCCCTAAGTTCCGCCAAAGAACGCGGTTTCGACAAGTAAACTACACTTTTAAATACGTCTCCATGAAAAGAAGTCCAAAAGCAACAGGTCAGGTGAACAAAGTGGCCAAGCAATTGGTTCGCCTCTGCCTATCCACATCTCTGGGAAAGTGTCATTTAGGAACTGTTGTACATTTAGAGCGTAGTGGTACAGAGCTCCATCTTGTTTAAGAGTAAATTCATTATTACTTATGAAGTCTACTATTGTGTACTCTAGTTGTCCTAAAATGTTAATACATTTGCTTTTAAATGCCATTAACAGATTGTTTCTATCATACCTACAACCTAAGTTTTTAAAGTTTAAAAGTGCACAAGGACTTCATGGAGACCCTATGTAGCACAGCCCCACCTCCATTTTCTGTCTAGCATACTTTGGTCCACCCCCTGGAAAGAGGCTGGGGCTGCCCCTGTCTTGCTTCCTAGCTGATTGGCTCTTTCTATAGCTGGCCCTTTATTTCTATCATGTCATCATTTCTTCCCACCTACGGCCTGTCTCCATTTATTGTGCAAGTCCCTGGCGAATTGTGTTATAAATCTAACATAGAGAAAGAGCTGTTACATATCTTTCAAGTGTTAAGTTTTGAGCCGGCTGGCTCATTTGAGAGCTGGACTGGCATTTTTCTTCTGTGGTAATTGCTTTGCAGGTATAGCTGGTCTACGTTAATTGTACAATTCACCTGTGAATCGTGTAATGTGGATGAAGTGGAGCAGGGGTCCTAGAGCTGTTACATGTTTTCAAGTGTTAACTTTATAGCTGGTTGGCTCTTTTTGTAGCTGGACTGACGGTTTTATCGTGTGATAATTCCTTCATATCTGTGCCTGGCCTACGTTTATTGAGCAATTCACTTGTGAGTTAGTGTAATATGCATAATGTAGAGCAGGGGCCCTAGAGCTGTTGCACCTTTTCGAGCATTAGCTTTATAGCTAGTTCACTCTTTTTGTAGCTGAGCCTTGTTTTTGTGGCATGGTAATTTGCAGGTGTGTCTACTTTTAGTTTATGGTTCACCCATGAATTGTGTAATGGACATAACGTGGAGCAGGGGCTGTAGAGCTGTTACACATTTCCAAGCGTCAGCTTTGTAGGTGGACCATCATTTTTACCATGTGATAATTCCTTTGCATGTATGACCATTCTACATTTATGGAGCGATTCATCCATGAATGAGTATAATATACATAATGTCATTTTTGTGGTGTGATAATTGCTTTACATTTATTGCACAACTCACCCTTGAATTGTGTAATTGCATAACATGGAGCACAGGCCCTAAAGCTGTAACATGTTTTTGAGCGTAAACTTTGTCGCTGGTTGGCTCTTTTTGTACCTGGGCCTCATTTTTGTGGTGTGGTAATTTGCAGGTGTGGCCAGTATATTTTTAGTGCATGATTCACTTGTGAATTGTGTAATGGACGCAACATGGAGCAGGAACTGTAGAGTGGTTACACATTTTCAAGCATTAACTTTGTAGCTGGTTAGCTCTTTTTGTAGCTGGACCATCATTTTTATCATGTGATAATTCCTTCCCATGTGTGGCTGGTCTATGTATATTGAGTGATTCACCCATGAATAAGTGTAGTATACATAATGTGGAGCAAGGGCCCTGGCACTGTTGCACGTTTTCAAGCATTAACTTTGGAGCTGGTTGGCTTTTTTTTTGTAGCAGGGTAGAAGTTTTTATGGTGCAATAATTACTTTGCATGTGTGGCTGGTCTAAATTTACCCATGAATTGCACAATGTATGCAATGTGTAGCAGGGACCAATAAGTAGTCTGCTTTAAATTTTTCCCTGGAATAGCTGTTTTGTTAATCTGCCCCAGAAGGAGCCTGATAAAAAGTATTCATCCATACAGCTTCTGGGAGTGCAGGAACACAAGATTCCTCACCAATCTGTTCCACCCTGAATCATTTTTGTACGTTTTCCACTACCCTATTTTTTAAACTTCCTAACAGTAGGTTTAATATTCCAGTTAGCTGATATCTGGCTATAGTGAAAGCTGTGAACTAATAGGAAAGTGTCTCCAATTATCTTCTCTTGTAACCCCAGTTTTTAGAGTTGTTGCTCTAAACACTCTAATTTAAAGAGAGTTCACTCTGGTTCCTATAAATAGGAAAGGGTGCTGGCTGATGTGCTTTGCTCAGTGTCCACCCTCCTTGGAGCGCTTTTTATTAACCTTTGACCCACACTTCCACCCCTGGTTTACATTTGTTATACCACAGAATTGCCACTTGTGCCCTCTATCGTTTTTGTGATGTACCTGAGGCCCATCCAGAGGAGGCACACTGGTGCACCTGCATCCCTCTGATTCCTTGTCCACCCAAATTTACAACCAACTGCCTGGCAATGACAGCAGCAGTCCTAGTCAGGAAGTGCAGAGAGAATCAATTGACTTCCTGGCTCGTTATAATCTACCTGATCCCTTCTAAACTCTTCATTCCTCGGGTGTTAACGACCTCTCTTCTTTTGAATGGTCTTGATATTCCATCAGTTAAGCTAGCCTTTGTTCTGCAGTCTGTTAGGTGTCCCTGGTAATAAAGTTCCTATTCCACAGCCCTGCAAATTGTTTTCAACTCATTCCGATGAAATTATATTGTTTTTTGCTTCAATCATAAACTGAATAATATAGTCCTAGGGCTCCTAGTATATTAGTAAAGCTTCTCATTTATTTTCATCTGGAGAAAAATGTGTTTTGTTTTCATATGTGATGATTCATTTCCCCATCTGCACCCCTCTTTTCAAAATTCTAGATCCATCTATGGGCGCACCATACTGTGGTACAACAAATAGGTCTGTAAGTGGGGAGAGGATCTGGTCCAAATTAAACAAATGTTCTCCAAGTGAAGCTGCCTGAAAAATAGGCTGATTCATGAGAAATACCTAGTTGTGGGGGAGATGGGGTTGCCTGATTTCAATCTCAAACAGACCAAAATCAATTTTACTCCCCATAATTTATGACAAAGTGGAAACTCCTTGGAGCTTTGCAGGTGCTCAGAGAAATGAATGTTCTTGCTGGTTTATTGCTAATAGCATGACAACAAAATGTGTCTTTCACCATGTAGCTGCAAGGAGCTTGCAAGCACCCTGGCTCAGGGGAAGACCCAATGCCAGGACATAACTTCTAGGAAGCCTAGACTGAATGAAAATTCATTGAACCTGAGATGTTTCAAGTGAACCATCCCAGGCTCAAAAAACTAGCGTTTGTCAAGGAAAGATCATCCTGGAAAATTTCTGACTGACTTTACTTCAGAGTCACCATCAAATCCAGTGCTTACGGTAGCATAACTAAGGCAGAGTGAGTCCCCAGCACTGGCACCGACTTGGGTACAGGGCCAGACCAGGAAAATAACTGCTGTTGCCAGAGCTACAGTACCAGTATAGTGGCAACCAGAAATCACCACTGTACTAGTCATCCTGTCTTGCACATTTTTTTTTTTGCATAAATGAACCATGATATGGGGCTTTTAATGTTCTTGGTATGGTCATGGGTTGGCACAAATGGGAGATGAAAGATTCTAGAAATGGAAGTCATATTTAATCAATAACATAGGCTTTATAGGGTTGGGTCATCACCTTCTCCTGGACATTAGTTATCTGGGGAGCTACTAAGTTGGAGCAAGGGAATAGGTAAATTAGAAGGAACATACTTGGCCAATAATAGTAAATACTACCATCTTCACTATCTCACTGTTGGGCCTCCACTTTTCTGGTCTGAAGAATATTCTTATCAGACTAGACCTGAGAGGGAATCATATGACCTCACTAGTTCCATCAACAGATACTAGTAGGTAACCACATTAGTCTGAAATCAGGCAGAAGACAGGGTAGAGATGCATCTTGTAGACTAAATAAATGAGAGATGTGTGTTCTTGCTGGCTATCTTTATCACCTTATTTCGTCTCTGGATATCTTTGTTTTTTTCTCTTCGTTTTAAAACAAATCTTAGTTAGCAGGCAGGACAACCACATCTATTCCAACAGTGTTGTGAACATGTAACCAGGAGGGTAGCTAATACCAATGCCTTCTTAAACTACACTATGCTGATAAAGTTGATCTGCCATCTTTGGGTCTGTGTAAATGTCACAATGGAACACTGTGCAGAATCAGTTCTGAATAGATACTGGATACCGATATAGATACTGGCTTGGATACTGGTAGCAGAATAGCCATTGAATGCTGTGACCTGGATAAGTAGATTCACTGAGGAACAGGATATATTAGCTGGGGTGGAGTGTCATGTTAATACAGCTGAACTACTTCCAGGACCCAAAGTAACTCATTCAGAGCTAGCTAGAATCTCTCTACACAACACTACATAGTGCCATGTAAACATACCCAGAGACTGATAAGATTTTGTGCTCAGCACTGTTTCTTGTGGGGGCCAAGAAACACTGGCGGAATGGGGCCGCTGATGGAGCAGAATTGAGGTGCTGGAGATGCAGCGGTTGCAACAAAAAAAAACTTTACTTACAGTCTGTATACACTGTAGGCACATCTCGTGGAGTTACAAACAAACAGGAAACAGGCACACTGATGCTTACACTCACGCAGGGTATGGGGCATCAGATGATTCCGGCGGGGAGTCGTTGTCGGTTGATCAGGCCTCCTTCGTGACTTGGAGACGCACGCGAGGATCTCTCCTCATGTGCATCCGAGCACTCCTCCAATTTGGGCGGGCATTGCCCAAGCCTTTTATGTGGCCAGCGAGCCAATTGCTGACCAACACGTTTGCATAATTTACGGTGAGCCAATCATAAGCATGCACTTGATGGTGCAGCTGCAAGGTTTTGGCGGGCTCTGATCTTGCACTGAGACTTTTTTCCGCGTTGCAAGGGAAATCCCTGCACCCGTGCTTGCAATGTGCTTAACACAGCTGTGCCAAGGCATCTCTTTAACTGTTCTGTACTGACATTTCTCTACCTGTGTTTATAATTGAAAGGAAGCACCAGCTTCTCTTTACTGATCTCTTTTCTCCCCCGCACTTTTTGTCTTACATAAAATAAGAACAGTAATATCAATTTTACTCCAACTTTTTTCCTTTCATCAGAAGATCAATTATTACCATTTTAATATCATTGGTATTAATGGTAATTAATTACCAATATTGCCATTGTAATACCATTAATACCACTATCTAATAGCCCATCCTCATAAAAGACTCTTGTCTAAATTAAAGGGGAGTGTTTTCTTGTCAGGAAGAGTTAACTGCATTTCTGATTTTTCTATGTCTTTATATAATAAATCATTATAAAAGATTTTAATGGTTGTTATGAAGGAGGTAAACCAGTGATGACATGAAATAAAATCTGGAACCACACTTTAGTGTTTAATGTTGCAGCAGCAAACAAGGGTTTTATTACCATCTTATCCTTTTTTTGCCCTGTTAATCAATTTCATAGTTTCTGCATAATGCCTGATAAGTATTTTTAAATGAAGGATGGTAAGCTTCATGTGGATTGTTGATGGATAAAGAAATGCTATCTTCCTTTATTTTGAGGGGTTTTAATACATTTTCTAGTGTCAAACCCTGTACGTAGTTTGTTCTAGTCATCACCTACCCCTCTTAACATAAATTTATTTAACATCTTTAAATTTATTCTGTTACCTCTTGATAATACTTATATTTTTACTGATCATCCAATCATACTATATTTCTTTCAGTGTAGTTATCACTTCCATACTGATTCACTTCCATCATCGTATTGACTCAGTAGGAATTGACATCATTATTACTGTAAAGGAAGATGTGAAAAAAACTGAGAATTTATTTTTTACTTTCCCTTTCACTTCCCCTCTCCCACATTTGACCAGTATGACATAAATTAACGAGAAAGCAGTCTCTGTCATAGAGAGATTATTAGCTCTCTACCTTCACTCTTCCTTTTTGGCAGTATTATTTTTTTCCATCATTTCAAAACGCTAGTTCTGCTCTTCAGACATTTATCAACAGGTGGCAGCAAAAGCTCAGTTTTACTGCATCACAAATATCAACCAAAAAGGCAAAACTACTTATTTATATTGGTGTCTATTGCATTATATAAGAATCTAATTTAAAGGTAGAACATGGCTTTTAAAGTATCTACCATACTCAGTAGTTTTCTCAATAACACCTAAATGACTGAGAAGCTTAAGTTCCATTGAAAATGGGGTTTAGACTCTGAAATTGTATTCACCAAATGCATTTTATTTACCAGTGTTAAAATAATTTACAGATAACCAAAAGCTTGCTAGACTGGTAAGAGGAAGTGTGAAATGCTATCCATATACATGTGTTTAATATTACATAATAAAAAGCACTTTTAATAATTTTGTTTCTTTAAGAAAAGGTATTGAAGCTTTACCAGCAAAATACTTTCCTCAAACATCCAGAAATAAATCAGTCAGGTGATTAAAACATATTTATATTTTATAATTCATTATGATTAGGAGTGCACCAATAAAGATCTTTTGGGGCTGATGCAAATGGTTATATGGCCATTGGTATCGGCCAGTACCAGTCCAATTGCCAATATGCAGCCTGGCAGCTTGGAGAGCAGTGTCTGGCTAGTAAGTCTGGGGGGAAGAGATGGAGAGGAGGAAAGGGGCATGGGGAAGCATATCTAGGCCCCTGAAGTAGGAGAGAGCGTGGGGGTGGAGCTGGGGCAGGCACTGCACAGCCAGGGTTGGGTGGGGCACAGGACAGAGCTGAAGCTTATCTGGAGGTGTGTGGAGGGGTGGCTCCCACTGCTGTGTGCACCTCTGGGGGAGGGCATGGGGGGGCATGTGCCCCCTGGATCTGTGCATGGGAGGTAGGCGGGCTGCCTGCTGTGTGCTTGGGGCTGAAGGCTGCAGCAAGGGGGCGGGCCTAGGCTGTTCTCAGGCTGGTTGGGACGAGTGGCAGTGGTGCTGGGAGAGGGGCGCTACAGCCACCCCAATATTCATCATACCCTGCTCGCAGTGCTGTGGCAACCTGGACCCAGACCCCCATCAGGAAGAGGCTGGTGCATCCTCCAGCCCTGAGCATGCAGTGGGTATACCCCCTGTGTGCAGATCCAGGGAGCACATGCTCACTATGCCTCCCTCCGGGGGTATGGACAGTGGTAGGAGCTCCTTCCCCCCCTCTCCTCACACCTCCTAGATGAGTCACGGCTCTGTCCTGTGCCCTGCCCCCGGCTGTGCAGTACCTGCCCCTGCCCCACTCCCCTCCCTTACCATGGGGGCCTCAATCTGCCCCATCCTCCCAGTGCTCCTTCCCCCCCACAGACTTACCGGTCAGACTTACCAGTCACACATGCATGTAGCATTTATTGGTGATGTTATCAGCCATATCAGCCAAAAAAAGTGTCGATTGCCAATAATGTCAATTTTCCTTTTATTGGTTCTGATACGATATGGACCGATGTATTGATGCACCTCTAATTATGATAAAAAGAAAATCTTCTCTAGAACTATAAAGTGAAGATATAAAGAAAGGGTGAGAATGGATGTGCCTGGAGGTTCATTTATATGACTATGATATTTATCTTTGACAGTGCCTTAGCACCTTCCAAGGTGGACAAAAATTTTGCAAAAGACTGAGGTGGTAACCCTCAGAAAAATCTGCCCCTAAAATTTAGAGTAAATACAGACATTCAGGGAGATTAGATTGAGTTTAAAACAGCCACCAGATCTAAAGTAAGTTGCAGGGAACTGATGGGTAGAGGCTTGGGATGATTGTGGGGGCAAATGGGGTCTGTGGGGGGTCATAGAATCACAGAAGTAGGGTTGGAAGGGAGCTTGTAGATCTTCAGGTCTGACCCCCTGCCTGGCCAGGAGCAAAACTGGGCTCAAATGATCCCAACCAGGTTGGCACTGAGCCACTTCTTAAAGACCCCCAAGGTAGGAGCCAGTACCACCTCCCTTGGAAGCTGGTTCCAGATCCTAGCTGCCCTAACTGTGAAGTAGTTCTTATGGATGTTTAATCTAAACCTACTCTCCAACAACTTGTGGCTGTTATTCCTTGTTATCCGGGAGGGGGGTGTGCTATGGGAAACAAGGTCTCCCCCAAACCTTTCTGGTCCCCCCTAGTGAGTTTATAGACAGTCACAAGGTCCCCGCCCCCCAGCCTTCTCTTGTGAAGGCTGAACAGGTTCGGGTCCTGTAGCCTCTCATTGTAGGGTCTGCCCTGCTGTCCCCGGATCATGCAGGTGGCCCTCCTCTGGACCCTCTCAATGTTGTCCACATCCCTCTTGAAGTGGG
>JAGPOW010003642.1:81041511-81052150 GCA_030014935.1 Caiman crocodilus
CAGGTTTAGGTTGGACATTAGGAAACACTACTTCACAGTTAGGGTGGCTAGGACGTGAAACCAGCTTCCTAGGGAAGTTGTTCTTGCTCCTACCTTGGGCGTCTTTAAGAGTAGATTAGATGGGTACTTGGCTGGGGTCCTGTGACCCTGGCACTCGATCTTGCCACTGGTGGGGGATTAGACTAGATGGCCTGCTTAGGCCCCTTCTAACCCTAGATACTATGAAACTATGAAACTACCCTTCTAAGGGGAAGCATCTTGATCATCTAACTGGTATGTTTCATCTCTGTTATAATGTTGCTAGCACTTTAGAGAATCCCTTTCTCTCCCTGAATTCATTCATTAGTTTTCTTAGAACTATTAATTGTTTTGTATCAAACATTTTCACATATGATTAAAAAATTATGGGAAAGTCTTCTAGTTACCTGTTATTTTTATGTAAATAGCTATAATCAAGTTTTCAAAAAAGAATCAAATATGCACACTAGAAGCCAAGATATTTTTAGAATTAGGACTTGCTTGCTAAGTATATTTGTGCTCTTGCTGTTGTGAACTTCAGAATATTTGCTAAAGTATAACGGTTGTTACCACACCAAATAAAACTTGCAAAATATCTTGATTTGTCTAAAGACAGACGTGTTATCTAAATCTTGTAAGCAATAAGTTGGCTGCAGAAAGAAATGTACCTTTCTCTTGTGTAAGGTTGTTTTGATTTTCTATTTCAATGGTAGGATGACTGTATTGAATGGCATGTCTAAGGCAGCTAGCAATTCCTAGATAATGCACTGATGACACATGAATACATTTTACCCAACCTTGATATTTTTCTGTATAGCTCTTCTGAAGGGAACAAACAGAAGATTACTACACACATAAGGCCTCTGCAGGTCAATGGTAGACTGAGTCTGAATTTGGTAAGCTCAGCCAAAGTGTACCTGCTTATCAGTTAGTCAGAAAGAACAATGTTTACTTTAAGGCTCAAACCTTCGGAAAAGTTCACAAAAATTAGTGACCATGCATTTACACCCACCTAAGAAAGTGAGCTGCTCTTCCAACTGCAGGGTAATAAACTTAATGATTTAATTTCCTTGAGGGTACTGAAAATGAACAAAGGTTGTTCCCATGTTTCAGGGACTAGAAACACTGACAATCCCTTTTTTCGCCTTGTTTCCAAAGAATATAAACAGAAGGTACCCTTTTTCCCTTGGAAAGGTTCACAAAGTTGATGTCTGATTTGACCCAGATAAAATAATCACTCTTCACTCTGATGACACAAGTTTTTGTGGGGCTTTTAGACCTGTAGGAGGCCATGCTTTGCCCCATCCACTGGAACAGAACAGACTCTTTTCCAGGTATATCACCTGTGCCCCTCAACGCAGTATAAAGGAGAGCTGGCACTTCTCCTCAATATCCACTATCTCTCCCCTTTGGATGATTTGCCACCCTACGGAAATAAGGATAAACAGGCACATCCAGATGTGCAGCGCAGCTACCTGTCCCGAGGGAACGACCGTGCCACACATGCTTTGGCACACAGCAAGTTACCCCGAGGGCGGTAGAGGAGGCTGAGGCCAGCACTGTGTTGACCAACAAGCCTTGCCTGGGGTCCTCCTAGGGCTGCATCTTCAATGATTCTGCCGTGCGGAGCCTGGCTGGCAGCAGAGCGCAGCTCTGGGCAGTCTGCCTCCGCTTTTCACTGCCCGAGCATGCGCTATACTGTTCTTTTTTTTCCACCTCTGGGTATGCAGGGGTCAAAAAAATCCATGGAAGAAAAACCTGTGCAGTGCAAAGTCAGATAGTGTGCCCTTGCAGTGTGGAGAACACTGGACTGTGCAGTATGTGGTGTTCACGCACCACGTACTGCACAACCACACATCTCAACATGCCCACAGTGCCTTATTAAGGGGGGTGCTATTGTAATAATTCCTTTCATCCAAAATTATAAAGAGATTCTTCTACTTCAGAAGCTGCAACCTTTCTCAAACTGTGGGCTGGAAGAAGTCCAGTGGGCTTTCCCAGTGCCCCTACCAGAGCCACACAGCTAGGGGCTACACCTCTACTGCCACTGCTTCCACCCCTTGCTTTCCTAGCTCCAGGGAGCTGTGGTGGGACTGGGAATTTAGGCACTGCTTCCATGCTGCTGCCACTTCTCCTCGTCCCCACAGCCCATCTGGCTGGGCACTGCTCTCACACTGAAGCCTTGTGGGGGAAAGAAGGGAGAGGGAGTAAGGGCAGAGAGAAGATGCAGCAAAACAGGCAAAGCTTTCAGCTTCCTGCCTCAGCATAAGTCTCCACCCATGAGGAAGTGGGGAAAGGAGAGAAGTAGCAGCTGCATATGTACAGCTTCCAGCCTCTTGGCACCAACATAGTTCTTCACTGTTCAGTCCTAGCATAGTACAGGCAAAGCCCTGTGGTTCTGCACACCAGATGCAGTGGCTCCGTAGGCCTGATTCAGCTGGCAGGCTGTATGTTACCAACTCCTGTTCTATGTAGTCCTCATTTTGGTGCAATCACACAAGGGCCAATTGCAGTCTGGTCCTGAACATGCAAATCCAGGTTTACAAGAGATTTGAGGACACACTGGAAAGAACCTTTCTTCCAGCACTGCATATCTATACAGAGGCTATGAGCCCAGGAACCAAGGTGATAAAGTGGTCCGAATACTTAGACATAAAGCCTCTGATTCTTTCAATCCACTAGCTATGGCCTTTTTTCTTGCTAACCTGGATTATGTCTTTACTGCAGTATTAACTCAGGTCACTGAATCTTAGAATTATAGGCTGTTTACAGATATGGGGGGAAAAACAGTGCTTTACTTTCAAACTTGGTGTGCCACCACGCTGTTCAGAAGAGGCATCACATCTGTTTGACCTGGCTTGCCCACTGTCTGTATAGCTGGTGCTCTTCAGTAGGGCTTCTTGGCACTTTTATGTAATACCCAAATCAATCACCTATGAGATAAAAGTACCCAAAGGCCCCACTGAAACACATGAGCTATACAGATACTAGGCAAGTCAGGTCAAACAGACATGATGCCTCTTCTGGTAAAGTGCTGGGTTTTTTCCCCCACATCTGTCAGCACCCATAGAATTACAGGGTTGTAAGGGACCCCATGAATCTCCACATAAGTTTAGGATTTGTTATTCCTAAACCCCTTCAGCCTTTTCCTGAAAGCCTTCAATGAAGAGATTTCACCACTTCCCCAGGCAGCTAGTCTCATTGTCTGTCATACAGTTAAAATATTTTCTGTGATTTGATTTCAGATTTCTTTGCTTCAGTTTAAAGTCATTGCCATACATTCTACCCTCCATCGCAAGGGAGAATAAGGTTTTTCAGGTTTTTCTACTTTCATTATGAACCATCCAATTTTGAAAACTGCTATCATACAGCCTCTTCCCCCACAATCTCCTTTCCTCCAAACTAAACATACATGCTTGCTTAGGCCTTTCCAACTCCTAGCATCATCTTTATTGCTCATCTCTGGACCCTCTCTGTTCTTTCACATCCTTCGTAACATTTTACTTCCTAAACTGGACCCAGTACTCCAGTTATGATTTAACCAATTCTGAGTAGAACAGTGGGTCTCAACTTCTTTAGTTCAAGGTGCCTCTCCCCAATCTTTTATATTGGGAGGCACCCCCATGGAAATCTACAGTTGTTCTACTTCATCATACCCCTAGTCTCTAGGGGCAAGTATGTTTGCTATGATAAGTTTGCTCCTGAGTGCTTGGAGTACTGCAGAGATTCTCAGTCAGTTCTGTGACAACCTATAGTGATGCCAGATCCTTTAGAGGGTGTATGAGCTGTGAGGAAATTAACAGAGGTACAGACTCAGGCTTGTTCCTGTCTGGCTACTCCCAATCCTCATTTCCAGGCCTCTCTGCAAGAAGGCAGTCACTGTCATGAACACCTCATGCCTCCCAAGGCTGAGGAGGTGCACAGTGACTACCCACAGGTGGGGGTGGGGGCATGGTGGTGGCAAGCGGGGACTGCCTGCAGGCAGCCATGGTGATGGCGGCAGTGAGGGTGGGTTGGGCAGGGACTGCCTGCAGGCAGCCGTAGTGGGTTTGGGGGTGAGCGCCAAGTGGTGATCAGTGGCAGGTGGAAGGGGAAGGTGGCAAGCAGTGATTGCCTGCAGATGCCGCTGGCAGCAGCCAATCTCAGGAGGTGCACGTGCACCCACTACAGCTTGCCAATGATCACTGTAATATATAGGATGAGTTTTTTAAATTGGGGTGTCACTCAAGTCACAAAAATTATGGAGGAAGGAGTGCCTCAAGTCCAGTGAGGTTAAGAACCGCTGGACTACTGTCACATGACTGCTGGTATCAGTATGCCTGAGAGTGCTGAAGTGATGCAGACTGCACTGTTATTGCAGAGCTGCACTCCTACTTTACACTGGGAATGCTGGAACACAGCAAGATTATACACAGTTTTGTTTTAAAATTGTTGAGATATTTGTGATCAATGTATAGAAACAAAAATCACAAAGAATTACCCAGACTCAGCAATGTAAGTTTAATGAGGAAAAAGGGTAATTTTTTTGACAATGTCTCTTAAATTTTACTCTATGATTTCTTGTTTTGTGCTGTATTCCTCCTCTCACAGTTGACTAAAGCAGCACTCAGCATTTCGATGAAACACCAGCCTGTTAAATGTTTTCTGCTTGTAGGAGTACAGGGGTATATCCCAGGACCTCTGCTTGCCTGCTATGCAAGCTTTAGCCTGAGGATTTAAGCGAATCCTTCACAGTTCCCTGCAGGACTCCTGGACTGTGCATTTTATAGACTGTTTCCAGTTAAAACATGAGCACTTTATTTAGATTTCATTACCATCTTTTGAGTCATTAACTGAAGAAGGAAACTAAGTAATGCTTTGGTTGTCAAGCAGGTGCTGCTGCCACCACAGCCATGGGAAGGGCTGTGGCACATTCTTTCCCACCTTGTTAGGGTTCTTGAAAGCTTTAGGCTTATCAGAGAGCGCTGGCATGTGCTGCAGCCCTTCTTGATTTGGCTGTACATTAGGTTCATTAGGTAGTTTTACCTGGCTGCTCTGGTGCCTCTTGAGATGTATATTGCCAGACCCCCCCTCAGCATTTCTACTGTTGTGCCAGCTATTCCCTGCTGTGCATTTTGTATTTTTCCTTCCCTATGCATAGCATTGTACGTTTGTTTCTATTGAATTTAAATTTTCTTATCTGTAGTCCAGTTCTCCAGTTTTCATCCTACCCCCAAAGTGTTTACAACACATCCCAGTTTTGCATTATCTTTCAGGTTAATCAGTGGACTCCCTAGCTCAGTGGTTCTCAGCCTCTTTTAGACTCAAGATATCCCTCAAACCTTGCTGGTTCTTGCCTTTTATTCATTTTTTGATTATGAAAAATTAATACAATTATTTTTCTGTTGCAAAGAACTCAGAAAGATTGCAACAGATCAGAATGTTTTTCATACTGTGGATTCCTAGAAATGCCTTATGAATCATATGTAGGTGTTTGAACACCTAACAGTGCCAAGATTGAGCAGCACTGCATGTATGATTATTCAACAAGTTATATCTAATGGTAATTATACCTGGCCCACATTTCTACATCCAACATATGAGAAAGGCATATGGGACTATGCTAAAAATATACCTGGACTTTTGTAAGAGTATGTCCACTCTATTTCCCTTACCAGCCATAACAAATTACGTTGGGGAAAAAAAAAGAAATGGTCTGGTTTACCAAGATGTGGGTGCTAGTGAATGGCCCCCTTGTTTTTCAGATATTTAAGTGTATTGTTTTATCCTTTATTCTAGTAACTTCCAAGCTATTAAAGTCAGACTGCCCAGTCTGCAATTCCCCTAGTCTTCAATTTCCCTGCTTTTTTAGAAGGGCGCTGTTAAATCTACTTCAGTTTTCTGGGACCTTATCTGTCATATCTGAGTTTGCAAATATTATTGCCAATGACTTTGAGATTACTTTAACTAGTTCTTTCAGTATCATGGGGGAAATTCTGCTGACCTTAGTTCATTCCAACTAGTCAAAATTTGACAATAGTCTTCCAAGGGTCTTAGGTAGGCCAGAGTGACCATAAGCAGCCATGCTGCATGTCTGCACAAGTTACTTCATTGTCACTGGAGCCGTACATCACATGGGTCTGTAGGTCTCATGGTTCCTTATGCTGCAGTAATTACCTAGTCTTGCACATTCAGCATTCCCTTTGCATTCAGAGTGAAGATCTTATTTCTGGTTTATTTTACTTCCTTATCACGAACTCAAGAGTCAGTAGTATGTAAAGTCAAATCTCTTGAGAGCTAGGGTATTTGACCCTGACCACAACCTACTGATCCTTTAACAAACAATTAAGACATTCCCTGTGTGGATAAATTGGAGAGCAAACTCAAGAATCAATTTTTACATTTTCAGTAGGGATATAAATAAGAATCAATCTAACCATTACCCAAAAGATAAGCCAGAACTTTTCCAGGGTTCAACAAAAGTTCAAGCAACTCTAGTTTCTGAACCAGAACTTATAAAGGCTACATTAGGGAATGCAACATCTACTTGAAAAGTTATGTGTACGTGTGTGGGAAGGAGTTTCTCTGTTTTGGAATGTCTTTTCATATAGAATCTGTGTGTGCATTCCAAGCTATGTTGCATGGATAATTTCTAATCTGACTACCATGCTCAAAAGGTGTGCTTATGGTATTCATCATCCTCCATCCATCACTAATGGAAAGGTGAGCCTACTTATGGGGATGTTTGTATGACTTAGGACTTCACATATCTTTTCTCTTATAATATAAGTCTCAAGTCAGATCTTCAGCTGGTTTAAATCTTCATCACTACAGTGAAGGCAGTAGAGCTGCACAGACTTATGCCATTTTAGAAACTGGACCAATGATTTAAAATGGAGATAAATTTACCCAAATTTAATAGTAAAAATAAATAAAATAATAGTACCTGCTTGGCAGATTTTGTGACTAGCCCACACAACTATTTTGTATTATATGATCTTGTTCATATTGGCTGGATTTTCTGGGAATACCATATTCATATAAAATTAGTTTTGCTAATAGTATTTATAAAATATTCCTGTAATAGGGGGCCTTCCTACAGATTGTTAGAAGTTGGCCCACCCACCTGTTTCTGGGCTAACCACCCACCTCTCACCTGCCATGCTTTGATGGAAACTGATTAGGATATTACCCAGGTGGGAGGCTGCCCATTTCCTGCCCTGATGCCAGGGGGTGCTAGCTGCAGTTCCAAAATCTCTCATATACCTCAGCCCATGCCTCACAGATGGCATCCACATAATGTCCATAACCCACACCACAACTGGTGCTCCAGCATCCCACAGGGACTCTCCCTCCCTCCCTGGAGCAGCAGGTCATTGGGATTAACTTTTAGGTCTTTCTTTCAATCCAGCCTCCTTGTGTTAGAGAACTTAACAGGGTCAGGACTTGTGGGCTCAGGTAGACTCAGCCATGCCTGGCCCCATTTGCTAGATGTAACCCACCTAAAGATGGGGACCAGAGGTTATTAAGGTGCCCTGACCCATCTTTCACCAGGTTGGTAACAGGCGTGGCATTTCCTGGGGTCTCCCACATCACTGGGAACCCCACCATGCCACCCATCCCCAGCAGGGTGTAGTTTCAACTCATGCCCAGGACCAAGAGCCTCCTAGCCATCCCCATAAGCTCTTGCCCTTACCTCCACATATTCCTGCTGTAGCTTAGCTAGACAGTATTTCTGCTTAGGCTGGTAGCAGCCAACTGCAGCCTTTATATACCTAGTTTTCAAAATGGCTGCCACCATCAGGCACCTGGTGACTGCCTGACTCAGCCCTTAAAGTGGCAGGCAACCAAAGATGCACTGCCACAAGTCCAAATTCACTTCTCTATGTCAGTAGCTAATCCTATCTGGGCAGAAACACACTACACAAAAAACTGTAGCAGATGAATTACTGGTAATAACTAATTTTTGGTTCATTGGCACCTTCATATATGACACGGAAAAGTGAGTGCTGAAAAAGAGGCACGGAAGGTATTTGAAAATATTTTATCACTGATGACTTTGGCAGTGTGTGTGTGACATGAAAGTGTCATGCAAAGACTATGTCTCAAATGTAGAAGTAAGGAAGACAGTTGGTGCAGCTTCAGTGTCCAGACTGCTTTACAACAGTTGAAAAACATGGCTTCGTTCTGATGAAGAATGCAAGGATCTCCATGCAGGCTTTGGGCTGGATATCATCAGAAAGGAAAGGAAAGAAAAATGTCTGTAGAATACTGCAAAAGATTGGGCAGTTGTGGGAGGAAGTGTGTCATGAAGTCCAGGACAGTAACCAGTGGGGAGTGATTGCAACACATCCATCTGATGTAATGGTTGAAAGAAGGATTTTTGTTAGTTAAAATTCCTGGAGTTAATCAGTAGAAAAAGTTATGAGATCATGGAAAGTGACCATATGTACACAGTTTCCCAGGTGATGAGAAATATGAAGTTCATTTCTCAGTGTTTGTAGATTAAATGTTACTTATTAACTATTGGCCAAACTGATAACTCAATGGACAGAGTCCATTTATAACATGGCCTCATTTGTCTAGTCCACAAGATTTTATAGCCTGCTTTAACATTTGTGTACATCATGTTGTCTTTGCAAATTATTTCCCATGCAGAAATTACAGAAAGTAAACAAAATCTTTGGCTTTTCCAAAGGACAAAACAAATTGTCAGACATTTTTCAGGTAATTACTGAAAACAGTTTTATCTCTGTTAGCCTTCATTGTAATGGTTCTGGGGTGCTGGTTACTGAATATATGGCTGGAATTGCTCAAATTCTTAATGTTGCAAAGAGAATTGAAAGGCATTTCTACTTATAGAATAAGAATATAGTATCTGTATCGCCACACTAGAACAAGAACCAGATGCTTGAACATACAATTTCAATGAGTTAGATGCCACAGATCTTTGAGAATCTGTGCCTGAGTGTCTGTCACAAAACATTAACAGCAGTAGCAATGTCCCTAGTGGATTTCACAGTATCTCCAGTACTTCCCCTTTTGGGAATCAATACTTTTCTTGAGGCAGAGTTCTTTGGGTTTAATTATTTAATATTGTTGGGTTTTCAGTTGGCAGGGAATTAGGGATAGAAGATAGCAACAATGTAATTCTTAAGATAAAAGTGATGTGGCAAATAAAAGAAATCCTTCGTATGCCATTTAAAATACAAGGTCCTTATGTCAATCTCAGTTACCTATCCGTCAGTGCTGGGACATGAGCAGCCATGCCTGGGGGGACAACTGCAACATTCCTGGATTGGTACACAGACCAGAGTCAAAGAGGGCAAGCAGAGTTCAGGAACTAGCCAGGTCAGGAAACCAGGAGACCCAAAGAAGAATAAAGTCTACAAGTGAGCCAAGTCACAAAACTAGGAGGTCAGAAAGCAAGCAGAATTACCAGTGTTATATTAGGTAAGGAAGAGCCCTGTTGCCCAGATACTTCCAGTTTTTCTTTCTTGTCTAATACAGGAGCCAGCCAGTAGGCAATCAAGGAGTGGGCAAAGTCTCACACACTCTTAGAGGCTTTAGGCAAGCTGCACCCAGCCTCTGGCAGCAGCACCAGGGTGGTGGTCAACAGAGAACTGTGCTGATCAAGCCAAGACCCTGGGTTCAGGGCTTTAGACCTGACTTTTCCTCCCCACCCCACTCACTTAAGAGTGGCTGCTACATGGCACTGGCAGTTGTGATGGAACTCCCTTCATAGACTGGGATATGGATGTTTTCTGTATGTTCCTCATGTGCACTCCTTAGGCCCATACCCCTCCCAAACAAGGGGACAGTTTCCCCTGTCTCACTTTAGAATCCAAGATTTCATGAACAAGGTATTCTTCTTGTCTCTGGACTGTCACAGGGAGCAGTGGAGGGTGAAGGAAGGAGTTTTCTCTATATGATTTGTGGAGGGATGCATGGAATACTGGATGGATTTTTAGCGCTTGAGGTAGTTGGAATTCGTATGTTATAGAGTTGATCTGTTGGCTAAGAAGAGAAGGTCCTAGGAAGTGGTGGTCCAGTTTTCCTGAGAGCTAGTCTGTACAGAAATGTTTAGCAGACTGCCATATCATTGAAGGTCCTGGCTAGTGGTGTAGCACTTCTTGGCTTGCCCCAGCAAGGAGCTGCTTGGGACTGGGAGAAGCAGTGTGAGGGGGACTGTAGGCAGGGGCATCACGTGCATCTCAGCACTGCCCTTGCAGTTACACACAACAGACCTGAACAGGTTGGACAAGTGGGCAGAAAACAACAGAATGCAGTTCAACAAGGAGAAATGAAAAGTGCTGCACCTAGGGAGGAAAAATGTCCAGCATACCTACTGCCTAGGCAATGTCCTGCTGGGTGGCACGAAAGTCCTAGTGGACTCCAAGATGAACATGAGTTGGCAGTAAGACAAAGCCATCAGAAAACCCAATGGCACTTTATCATGCATCAGCGTATGCATGACGAATAGATCCAAAGAGGTGATACTTCCCCTCTATCGGGCACTGGTCAGACCACAGTTGGAATACTACGTGCAATTCTGGGCACCACACTTCAAGAGGGATGCAGATAACCTGGAGAGGGTCCAGAGAAGGGCCACTCGTATGGTTAAGGGCTTGCAGGCCAAGCC
>JAGPOW010003642.1:81052250-81095869 GCA_030014935.1 Caiman crocodilus
GTGGTGCTCTCCCCTACCCTGGGGGTCTTCAAGAGGAGGTTAGATAAGCATCTGGCTGGGGTCATCTGAACCCAGCACTCTTTCCTGCCTATGCAGGGGGTGGGACCCGATGATCTATTGAGGTCCCTTCCGACCCTAGCATCTATGAATCTATGAAAGTCTGTGGGGGGCGGGGGTTGCAGGGACTCTGTGTGTGTGTGTGTGTGTGCGTGTGTGTGTGCGTGTGCGTGTGTGTGTGTGTGTGTGTGTGTCAGGGAATGGGTGTGAGAGGAGGGAAGATGTCTGGGTGCCGGGGCTGCAGCTAGGTGGGGAGGCAGGGAAGATGCCTGCCCCTACAGCAGGGGAAGGAGGTAGGGGGGTTCTTTGGGGGCCACAGGGAACTGTGTGGGCAGCAGGGTTGGGGGGGTAGGTGGCCATGAGTCAGGAGTGAGGGGTACCATCAGGGCTGAGGGGGGGCTGTGGCTTGGGAGCGAGGGGTGCCACTGGGGTGGGGGATTGTGGGTTGGGAGTGTGGAGCACAGGAAATGCCAGGGGGCTGTGTGTTAGGAGTAAGGGGTATCATCAGGGACAGGGGATGGGGATGTTGCAGATTAGGAGACAGGGGCACTAGCATTGTCTTACTGTGGGTTGGAAGTGAGGGGCAACAGCAGGGCTGGGGGGCGTGGCTTGAAAGTGAAGGGCAGGTGTAGGGTATGGCATCTCACTACTCTCCCCGAGCACAATTATATTACTTTTCATTCCACCCCAGACAGGTGTCCTTTTTTTTTTAAACTGGAATAATGGCAACTCTAAATCATCTATGATCTGAGTTACCCAGCTCATGTTACACTAAGGTGTAGCTATTCTAGGCTACACCTTAGTGTAAACCTCCCTACTCCCCAGTGCCTCAGATCAGACCCACATCTGCCCCTGCCCTCCGCAGCACCCCAGATCCCAGCTCACTGCTCCCCTGTCCCCCCACAATCCCACCCCATTTACTTGTGGGTGCCTGCACTCTGTCCCAGGGAGCAGGCAGGGAAAGGTTAACCTTCCTGTCTGGCCACTGCTGCTGCCACTTCTGCTTTTTGGGCTGGGCTCAGCCTGAAGAAGAGGCAGCAGCTCAGCAGGAGCCAAGCAGGTGGGTTAACCCTTCCCCACCTGCTCCCTTGGAAGAGACAGCACAGGCAGTCACAAGTAGGCAGGGACATGGTGGAGCCGTAGGACAGAGTGGGGCAGGGGGAGCCCTGGGGGGCAGGAGTCAATGTGGAGGACTGGAAAAGGAGGGCTGGGATTCTTATCTTTCAGTTTTCCAGGCCCTTGCTGGCCAAAATTGGGACTGCTCCAAATTCAAGTTAGCACTAACACTGATCAACACTTGTGTTGCTGACAGTGAAAGTGTAACAAGGCCCTAAGGCTGTGTTCAAGGCTACAGGCCTAACACTAAGTAAATAAAATATTTTTTTGTTCATAAAGAATAAGCAATAACCTCAATCTATCGAAGAATAATCTCACTATATTTGGCATCACTGTCTCTCAAGTTAGGTTATAACTGTGAATTTTAATTCAGTACGTATGGCCTCTGCACTTCAGCCCTGGATTCTCCTCATTCATAAAAAATTTTGTGATCCTTGAAATAAAAACCTAGTTCCTCTGATTGAACATGCACTAGCCAGTAACAGCTGCTGAGTTTGATTTGTGTTTTGGAAGCATTAATTAATTTGTTGAATAAAAAAGATCAGCTTCATATTTTCTTGTGTGACATCTCTCCGAATAGAGTCATTCTCTGAAGGGGTTTGAACTGAAGTATCTGAAATAAAGGAAAAATCTACTGGTTAGACTGTATATGATATCAGAATGTTAATATAAATAAGGTATAATATTTTATATCAAAATGTAACATAATCAAAACAAAAAGTATTAGCGATTCCAAAATACTTTCTTCAAAATTTTGTCCTATAAAATATTTCATAGTTTTGAATAGTCATTTGGATTTGGAATTGCAAATGTCAACACACAGGAATTTTCCCATGGAACAGACATTTCCATGGAACAGACTACATTGGAAATTTTCCAACTACCTTTAGTCTATTTACTTGAACTGAGTAAAAAAAAAAGTTCCAAATTATCATTTTATTAAAAATGGAGATTTGGAAAATTTTGCCGTTTTTACCAAGTTGAGGTACCTGACTTCTCATTCAATGTTGTACAGAATTTCTTTGTGTATTTTAAATCATAATTTGAAACAAAATATTTATGTATTTCCTTTTTTTCAAGTTTAAGACAGAATTTATCTTCTCATTATCTTGCTGGTTTAGGGGAGGTTCATGAGGATCAAAAACTTCAGAGGTCAAAATTGCAGCTTGACCCTTAATTGTCAGGCTGTTGAGCATTTCAGTCCATCAGGGCACTGATGGCTTTGCATCTTCAGTAATGCTTGAAATATCTTATTTCCATTGAGTTCTACTGAGAATCCCAGTTATACAACCAATGCTTTGATTTGGCTGACTCTTGTCTTTTTTACAGTGCTTTCAGTGTTGTCCTACTAATAACACCAAATGGCGTCTATGTTGCAGGTTTGAAATAGCAGCTCATATACTGTCCCAAACTAGGGAGCTTTTACAATCTAATCCAAAACCAAATCAAAGCCATGGAAGTCTTTCAGTTGACTCCTATAGGCCACCTGAAATGTAATGTAAGCATATGTAGATTGCATTACTTCAGATTTGTAGGAAATTGTTTTGTTTGCAGGCAGCTTAGGGCCAGATCCAGTATCCATTGGCTTCAACAAACTGTCCTTCAGGACTGTATTTTGTTCCTGCAGAATGCATTATTTGGCCAATACGCAAACTTTTTTTTTATATTAAATTTAAATATGATGAAGGGTGTTCATAAATGATAGTGACTGACATTACAGATGTCAATAGGTACAAGGGCCTAAAGCTTGAAATTCTTGCTTATATTTATTCGGTGTTTACATATGCAAAATTCTTATAGGCCAAAATTCTAACAGGGACTGATCACTCCCAGGAGAGTTTTTGCTGAGTAAAAAGAACTCCAGAACTTCATACAATAAAAAAGGAAGTTCTGCCCACAAGTTCTTCTTGCATAACATGTAAAATAACTCTGTTTCTGAATTTATGCTCACAGAGTTGAAATGGTTTGATCCCACTGTAAAGATATATCTATCTTCTTATCTTCAGGAATACTGATTAAGTTTTATTGTCAGATCCTGTCTTTTCATTCCTTATAAGCTATTTGTATGGCTGCACTGTCTCCTTGTATGCAGGGGGCACCCTTAGTACACTTTGTTGCCTACCTTTGAAAACATTTAAAACAAACAAGACCCTTTCTCTTCCCATAGACACTACAAGTAATATTAATGGTTATCTACCTGTGATAAGCAAAGCAGTCTCATTTTACATGACTTGAAAGGGTCATCCATATCGTCAAGCCCAATTAACTTGTCTTACTCTCACAAAACAGAGGTGGAGAAATGGGTAACTTAGAGGCTATACCCTTCCAACATACCTTGGAATGCAGTTCCGGTACAGCAGGCTGATCAAAGGATATTAAAAGTTTCAAACAACAAACAGAATACCCACTTTTATTTAGTACACAGGAATTTGCATTGTGTTCCCTTGACATGATATCTGTAGGTATGTGTATTCACTGGAAATTATCAGTTGCATGAAAGGTTGAACAAGTTCTGGCTGTAAGTTGCAACTTGTGCTATTTAAAGGAAAGAAAGTGTTAAAATGTTGTTGACAATGTACTGGATTCCAATCAAGAGTTTTTAAGGAACTGATTCAGTTTATGACAAAATTTGTGCAAAAGTCTTGTTTCCTACACAATCTAATTTGGAAATTTTTGTCGTATCACTTTAAATGGCTTAGGACTGACTCACCTAAATCAGGGCTGTATTATAAAATTATGGTTGAGAAGTAAACCTTTACAGTAAGTAGGTATCCATGTGCTGTGACCCACGCCCAGCTGTCACAAGGTTAGTACAGTAAAACCAACAAACCAGCAGAATGTTTCAGCAAAAGATATTCAAAAAGTATAGAGGTGCTGTAGAAAGTGGTATTTATGATTTATCAGGTTGGCCTGTTCCCTCTGGATCACCACTGAATCAGTACCCTAATCAATTATTGGATCCATACAGTGCTGGTGGAAAGGTCTGCATTCAGGTTTTAAGGATTTCATAGCCTTTGTCACAACAACAGACTTAAAATGTGGTGAAATGATCAAATACCAAAATATTCCACTGTAAGCATAAATTCCTTCGACAGTTAGATATTTTTACTGCCTGTCCAGAGTATTGTGGTTAACTTGTTGCTACATTTTGTCAGAGAGGACTTCATGTCAGCAATAACGGGATGAAGTGCTCCCTGCATAGCTGGTATTTCAGAAGTGTTTAGGGATTTTTTGGGAAGGCAGGTGATGCTGTAAATGTAAGATTTTATTTTAAATAAAAAAGACAGGGATGAACTTATAATTTTAAAGAACTAATCTGAAAACTTTTAGTTTATCCAGTGTTTTCCCATTTTATTTCATATATTCTGTTTATATATTTTGTTTTCTTTCCGGATGTAGACACACACATATGTACACATCTGATTGGGAAACCATTTTTCCTGTGATTTGTTTTAAAACTTTTTAGTGAAAAAATCAAATAAAGGCAAAAAAAGGAATGCCTACTACCTTACATGTTTCATTCTTTTAAAATATGTATATATGGAAGGGGAGGGGGAAAGACCAAAGGAAAAAAAAATGTGAGAGAGAGGTTCTCCTCCACATACCTTTTTTTTCTTCTGAAGAAGGTTGAAATGGTTAAAAAGTAAGCAGAGCTTATTTTTTAAAGATTTTTTTTCTTTTAATTTCCTAAAGAAACAACAGGAAACATTGGGGAAAATCACTTTTTTTAATTTCAAATGTTTTGCAACTTTTATAAAGAAACTAACTTGCTTTGGTGAAACAATCTTATTTTTTCAAAATGTTCTTTTTCCTCAAACTATTATTTAGTTGAAAACATTTTGACCAGCTCTAAGCTCCATAGGCTTTGTATAATTAAGAGATGTGAAAATAGTTTAAATATAAATTGTAGAGGAAATTAAGCACTGTTTTAACTCTTTGAAGACTTAGTTGCAATACGATGTGCGTTTTAGGAGATCAGAGATGGGGCTATCTCTGTCGCTATTAGAGATTGACAGCTGCTGTAACATGAATCTAGTTAAAGGTCAGTGGTTGTGCTCCATGGTCTGCTCTGCGCCTATCAGGGCCATCTCTTGAAATAACAGTTACTTCCAGGACTCCTTCATCTTCTTCACTCTCTGGCCCTTTTCCCCCCTCCTGCCCAGATCTCCAGTCCCTTTCTGGCACATATCCTTCAGCAGCATTCTCTTTTCTTTTCTTGCGCTTTTCCTGTTGTCATCACAAAGACCTCTATGTCCTTTATTGTAATACGTTCCCCTAACCTCACTCAAAGGCTATCACTGTCTTCAGTGATAATCTACAGTCTCTTTTTCAAATGGGAGGAGAGTTTAATTTAGAAAAAAATCTAAGATAGACACTAAAAAAATCCAACCTTCCCCCTACCTCTTCCAAGTCCTACTAACACTTTCATTGCTGCAGTGATTCACTGATGTAAATCTAAGCATTTGTGTTGAATCAGTTAATTTCATTTCTCAGAGTCATACCCTAGCTTTGTGAATTTCCTGAACAATCTATTTATGACCTATTCCCTTGAAACTTGGAAGTAGTTCATTTAACAAAAGCTTCCAATTTTGTGTGCCAAGATAGTTACTGAAATAGACCTGTAACCTTGTTGTTTTGAGGCTTCATGACCCTGCATTCACTTTTTTATGTTAGTATTTGAAGCCATTTTGTTATGATAGAAATTAAGTTAAGTACACAATAATAAAAGTGGAGCAGTAACATATTTACAATGTAAATTATTATAGAAGTCTCTATATAAAAAGTACAATTTTCACATGTGCTTATCTCTTATAGTAATTTGAGGATTGGGATATGTAGATTGTATCAAGAAACCTGACAAACCTGTAGATCTAACTTATTTAGAGAATGGGAATGTATAAAAGCAAGTTACTGTATATTTTTAGAGCTAAAATCCTGGACAATGTTACTTTCAAGCACAGAGCTGTCTGCTTCTTGGATTCTAACTAAAACCTATAGTCATCCAGTTAGTTCCATTCTATGATTTTCTCTTGTGAATATCATATATGACTTTGGGGCAGTGGAAGATATGTCTCAGACATCTTCCTGAGTCATACCAGTCAGGAGAGTGGTTCTGCCTAGCAAATTGGCTGATGCAGGGACTGGTCTTACAGTTCGGTCCTATTGCCTAATATAAACCCACAGGGGTCTGTCCCACTTGCTGGTTCCTTCCCAATGCCCTCACCCCTTTACCAGTAGTCACTCACCTGCCACTCATTTGACATTCCTTGTTGATGTGGCAGGGACCCTGAGGGGCAATAGTTGCCTTGCAGGTAGGCTTCTTTGTCCAACACAACCAGCCATACCTGAGGTATTTTCATCTTCTCACAGTACTTCCCCTTTAAGAGGATACACTGGTAAGTTTCTGAAGCACTTGTTGAGGTCCTGGCTGTCACAGCCTTGGCCCCTTTTTTTTTTGCTCTGGACACACCCTTCACCTAGGCCTGCTGTTCAAGACCTCAGTCTCTGGGGTTTGGCCTTGCCATGATGGCAAGGCACTACTGTGATGTAATAAAAGTTAGAACATGTTCTGAGCAGCCTTAGAGTAATGATGTCTAAGATCTCAGCCTGCCCTGCACAGAGCTAGAGCTGCTAGTGCTCCTCTCTGACTCCCCTGCCCCCCAACAATGAGCCTGGCACTAGGAAATGCAGCTCATATATGCATCCATGAAGATGTGCAGCTCCTGTTCCTAGAACCATCACTCTCCTACCCATACACCCAGCGCTGCCCAGGTCAGGAGCACCTACCCCTGGCAAGGCAGGGTGATTCAGGTCTCTGGCACTGGTGGTGGGTAAAGGCAACTAACCCTAGGAGAAGCTGCTGCTTGTGCTGCTAGAGCCATGCCTATCACTGAGCCTGCAGGAGCTGGGTCTCTGCACCTGGCAATCTCACATTGGCTTCAGTGTGGCTCTGGGGTTGGGATCAATAGTCAGCTAAGTGTTGGTTCCAGCCTCTGCATCTCATGAGCCTTTTAATGTTTTTTGGTGTGATGAAAAGTGATCATAAAATTATCAGTCCCAGCCTGCATCACTGGAATCTTGTATTATCTCCGTGGAGTGGTCCAACAATAGCTGAATGCATGCTACTTAATATGATAGGGAGATACTGTTCTCACAAAAAATTGTAATTTTGATATGATACAATGACACTTAGCACATAATTTACCACTGGAATGCATGGATGCTTGCATTTAAAATGCAGTTAACGTGTCTTAAGTATAATGCGTGACATAGGCCATAAAGAACTGAAACTGAAGTTGTACTACTTTCTTATCATCCTTCAATAAAGATGCCCAATCTCAGTCCAAGGAGCTTCAAAAATCATAGGTGCCTACAAATGCTATCAGAATTAACACTAATCCCTGAGGAAAACATCATCCTATGTCATGGGAATGAACATGTACACCCATAATGCCTTCTCAAATACCACAAATCGTTCTGCATACACTTACCAAAAAATGGTCTGCCTACACTTACTATTGCATCTGCTAAAAATAAGCTAGATTCACAGTGTTCACTCAAGAAGTTCTACACAACCCAAAGAGTCTCAGCTCAGGATTTGTGAATCTGACTCATGAACTTCCTAGCTTGAGAAAGATCTGTGAATCAGTAAATTAAATTAAATAGCCAATGCCTCATGCAGAAAGAGACTTATTTTCCTCGTACAAACATACAATAATCTGACCATCAGTCTAAAAAAACAATAAAGTTGGGAGCCAGTTACCATCTAGAGTCAAGAATTCCATTCCTGAGCAAACTCATAGGGAAATTACCCAAGGCCATCTATAAGCTAATCTAATTTAAGATGACTGAATACCTGGCTTGACTGAAGATCTGGCTAACTGAAGACTTGACTTAAGCAAAATTCTGGCCATGGAATAAAAAAATGGCACTAATGGACGATCTCTTCTTGTCAATTAAAAGGGGATAGATAATCATTTTTATACTCCTGAGCCTCTCAGAAACATTTAGCATTTAACTACGAAATAGGCAGAAGGAGTTCAGGATTATAAAGTTGAATGGTCTGAGATGCCTACCTGCCTCTCCCCCACTCCACACACACACTCAAGAAGGATGCAACCAAGAAGTGGGTAGAGCTACTAGGCTTCTCACTTGTGATACCTACAATATCAATTGCTTCTCTGGTCTTTTTCAACATCTACATCCAAATTATCTACAAGGCATTGCATATCCTTGGCCTGGTATAATAAATAGACTGCCTTAAATCCTGGGATGAAGAACTTCCCTCTTTCAGCACAATAGAACCATCTACAAACAGAAGACAGAACTTTCTCAGTAGTTGGTGGAAAATTGTGAATGACATTCCCTTAGCAGTAGTGTAACTGAGCAGGGTGACCAGAGCAGCAGCCCTGAGCTCTGTCTTTGGGAGAAGAAGGCACAAGAGTAGCTGCTGCTATAGGCGGCAGGTGGCCATGCCTCCACTGCAAGCTCCAGGGAAGCTGGTACTGCCCTGTGTTCCACCACTGCCCAAGATGTGGAGCTGCCCTGTCCCTTCTCTCCCTTAGAAGTTAAAATTTGTCACATGTTTGTCAACTTCTGCTGAAAGGCAAGGTCCACATCTTTGACCTTGCCTTCCCCACTATAAATACATAGCAACATGCATATTCAAAACAAACAAGAAAACAAAAAAGCTCAAAACACTGTGCTGAAACCACACTTCACTATATTTGCTCCTCCCACTTGGTAGAAAACAAACAAGCAACAAATGTTAAACACGTTGCACTGGCAGTTATTAAAATACCATGTTGATGAGCTAGGTATAAGGTCCTAAATAGAATAGACTACAATACATAGATTAGAGCATAATTAGCAGCATTTCATTGCTAACCCCACAAACAATTCAAATTAGATTTATAAACATGAACTCCCAGCAGGTTCTAGAAAGAACAGAGCTCAGATGGTACATGTAATCACTAACATGAAGAACGTGTGCATCTAAAGCATTATTTACAGAACATTTGCTCTGTGAACAAGTGTACTTGAAGACACTTAATGTAAAGTGTTACTGTTCGCCAAAGATCTGTTCACTTAACATTTGTAGATTGGTAAAGTGGTTTGCAAGTCAATTAAACACTGATGAAATGATGATAAATGCTTCCTATTGAGAAATGTCACAGCATTCTTTCTGCTTCATTTCCTCATGTCATCTGATGCACTCAAAAAGCATTCGAGTGACATAGCACTAACTCTAGTACCGTAACACAGTACAATATACAATGTTAAGCCACATACATAATATTCATCTATTGTGTTCATCTATAATATTTCAGTGCAAACACATGCTTCCAAGTAAGTGAAGAACTGCTGTATTTTCTGCTTTTAGAGCAAATAAAAATAGTAAGAAACATCTTGATAAATGGGTTGTTCTCCCTCATGCTTGAAAAGTGCAGACAAATCTAAACAGCAGCACACAGGCACATGCAATTTAACACCCAGTAGCTGTCTCTTCCTTCAGGATTAAAATGTCTGGCAACAAGCATTGGCAGGATCTTCCTAGGATTAGATTTCCTAGGATTAGATTTCCACAAATGGAAATGTTAGCAAACTCTGTCACTTCCGTCAAGCTAATGTATCACTTCTGCTCTTTAGGAGCCAAATCTTACTGGATTTTTAGGAAACTTTATCTGATTGTATTTTAACCAATGCTTATGATTTAAAAAAGCATTTTACAGTGATTTTTAAAACAAGCAAATTATATTACAAACTATAATGTATGTCAAGAGTTGGGAGAAGCTGGCTACTAACTGACTCCAATGGCACTATAACTTCAATCAGACGGTAGCTTGTTTCAAGGTAAAATGTTTTGCTCTCAAAACTAAGAAGTGAGTGTGGAGGAAGGGAGAGGACAGAAATCCTGGCTTGTGGCTTATTCTTCCCTGTGGAAAGACCTACAACTTCTACAGATGGATCTGTGTCTCAAGGATTGGACTTTTTAGTCACCTCAAGACCCATCAACAAACCATGGTGGAGATCATGCTCAAATCTAGGGACTGCCAATGACAATGTATGGCCTTCCTGGTAATTTTAGGTTCTTTGTAAGCAAAATTCAACAAGAGATTTTGGTTACTCTTTGGAGCTAAGTAGCTCTTTTAAACTATCGGTGCAGTGAAAGTAAGAGACCACACAGCCAGGCTTTGGGCTATCATATATAATTTTTTTCGAAGTTTGCTTAAGACATATTACCAAGTGAGCTATGTTTACTTTATATTAACAGTCCAGTGGAACAAATGTTTAAATGAGCCAGACAGTATATGAAGCAGAGAGGAAAGATGAATAAGCATAGACACTGTCAGAGATCATCTTTTTGCTTCAGGCAGATGTTAAATGATATGTGGTTCATGTTTCATGATAAACCAATTCAGGACTCTAAGTTACTGGAAAAAAAATCCTCCCTTCTGAGAAGTGCACAAGTGTTATTGTTGAGTTAGAGGCTGGCAGTGGCAATGGCACCAGCACACATTTAAAAAAAAAATCCTTTTGTCTTCTGTGCAAATATTTTTGGAACCTCATTTTCTAATTTTGAAAATACAACATGGCTTGTGATTGAAGAATAGGAGCTATTCTGCCTTTGTGATACAGAGACACTGGGAGGGTGGAAAATCACAGGCCTCAAAACTCACATCTCCTATCAATAGTGTAACTGAAGAAAGATGACTGAGGCAGCAGCCCCATGAACTGCCTTTAGTGGGGAGGGAGAGCGACAAAGGAAATGTCGTGCTATGCCTGTTTCTTATTCAAGAAATAGTATGCCCTTATCTACATTCTTGTTAGTTATTGAGAAGAACACAACAGGGCCAGGTCAGCCATACCAAATGTGGCCATGGCCTGTCTGAGGCATAGAGCTGGGGAGTTTGCCTCCTTCCTATTGTGACCAAGCAGTACAACCTGAAGTGGGTGCTAGTGTGTAGGAAGAGAGACTTCCTGTTTCCCACACTTGTGCTTGCTCACAGGAAGAATCTCCATTTGACCCCAATTCTCTGTTGTACATTCATGTCCTTTTATAATTGAAGAGATATTTTTATTGTGATAAAATTTGAATAGGAAAAACATTGTAGAAAATACCTGAAGATTTCATTTTCTAAGGTTTTGTAAAGAGATAAAGGAACATAAACTAAAAAGAGAAATGCACACAACCCCCAAGCATCATGGTTTCCTGTATTTGTTCCCACTCCCCCCACCCTTTTGTGTATTTGAGGAAGAGTCAGTAAATTGTATGACAGTCACTCTTGAGAATAAAATTACTTTCTTTCTTTCGAAAATTGACTGAACATTTTTCAATCACGTAAAAAATAAACAACAGTCAGACTTGGTTATATCACACTTCAGGTGTAATTCAGGAAGCAGAAACTCCAAAATGACTTAAAATATTTCTTCATTAGATATTATATTTTTAACTTTCTATCTTATTGATTATCTATTGAGGAGAATGTGCAAAAAATCAACCAGCACCCTATGATACACACTCTGAGGCACTCTGGTATGATAAGTGACCAGAATTTATCTCATCCTACCTCAGTACACATATGCCTTGTAATTCTTTCTTTGACTTTGGTGTTTACAATCAAAGTAGTGCAATATTTTGACTCTTATGCAGAATCACAGTTAGAATTGGTCATTGGAGTCTTAGGGCAAAATCTGTATTAGTTCTTGGGGAGTTTAAATGGGACTCAGGAATTAAAGTTCCCAGAAATGATAAGAGAATGGTACTACTCCAGAAGTCACAAGACTGATTGGGTGTTGACATTTTCAACTGAAAACCTCCACTTGGGTTTCTGTGGATGCCCAGACTGATATAGTTTGAGCACCAAGACTCTTAGCTCCCTGTTGGGGTGCACAGTGCTGCTGAGGTAGTGAATAAACTCTACTCTTCAGTCCCTGAATGGGCCTAAACTATTAGATATCCTTGGAGTATGCCTAACGTACAGATATCATAGAGTTCAGTACAGTGTAGCACTCCTACCTGGTTTCACACATGGCGAGACACTTTTTACACAATAACTTAATAGTTACAGACTTGTTAAAGGAGAGAGAGAGAGAGAGAGAAAGCAAGAAAGAAGCCTAGTAGTTAGAGAATTCAGCTGAGAGGAAGAATACTTGAGTTTTGGTCCCTGTTTTGGGGGGTAAGTCTATTTTTTATCTAATGTGTGCTTAATTTAAAATGTATAAACAATCTTGGGACCAGAACTCTCCTCCCTCCCAAAGGAGGCCCTTATCATTGGACTACAAATCAGGATACTTCTTGTTTGTTCTTCTGACCTGTGACTCTTGCATTCTTGCTTGTGTAGTTACCTAGTTTCTGCAAACTTAATTCATGCTACCTAGGCACTTGACATGTAGGTTTATATCCTGTAGTCCAGGTCTCCCACTTTCTGGGTGAGTGCTCTATCTGTTTGGGTACTGTGCAAAAGGACATCACCCTCCTACTGCACTTACATACCTACCCTTGGTAGAAGGACTAGGTGCTCTGGAGTCTGACTAGACAGAGATTCCTAATATGCCTGTGTAAATCAGGCAGTTTAGACACACCCCTGTGCTCAGTAATATCTATCTCCTATTTGGGCACATTTTTGGAACTAATGTTAACTAACTCTTATTTTGACTGACTTCCTGGAACCAGATGCCTACTACTTAGGCAATGGAACACCTATATGGTTGCCAATCTAGACCTGACTGATTGCTCAAGTGAAATGAATGAACAAACAAAAACCAGTAAAAGCAGTGAACAGCACCCTGGCCAGCAGGAATCTGGGGCACTGGGCATCACTGCCAGGGGCAGGGGATAGAGCAGCCATGGCATGGGGAGGCAGAGGCTGTGGCGAGAGAGCTGCCGCATGCTGATCCTAGCCTCTGCATGCTGCTTCTGGCCAAGTGGCTGGGCAGGGAGCAGGGCTGCCTTGAAAAGATGGCTGCCGGCTGCTGGCAGGTGCCGCCAGAGCCTTTTGCTCTTCCTGGTGTCAGCAGGGGCCCATTGCAGGGCTGCAGGAAGTGGGCCCATTGCATCTCTGCATGTGTAGATGGCTGCCTGGGAGCGTTTACTCATGAGTAGTTTACTTGCAAGTAAATTGGTCCCAGATCAAATGCACATGTAGACATACCCTGCTAGAATAATAAAGTCAGGTCAAGACCAGAAAAGCCTTTGCCATCAGCCATCTAGCAAAGCTAAAGAAAATCTGGACAAGCAGCAATATGTAAAGAAACAGTACCATGTATATTATGTTACTATATAACATAGTATAATATTATAATAACATATAATATTGTATTACGATTATGGATAATTATATATGGTATATACATCTGTTTCTTTAAATGTTGATACATTGTGTGCCTCTCTAGGTACCATGTTTCTTTTCAGTTTGGGTGTCTTTTAAAACAATAAATTTATGAGCAGTGTAAGCCATGTGTGGTCCCCTCTCTCCTGTGCTAGTCTGATCTCTCCACTACCATGGAGCTACCACTCCCTAACTAAGGAGACTGAGAAAGTTTGTAATTGGGAGATGATCCTTCAATTAAATAGCTGGTTAGTTAAAGCCAGACAAAGAGTCTGCAGAAATTGCCTCCGACTCCACATATACATTTAATTGTCCATCTTCTCATTCATTGTATGTCTGTATTTGTTGAACCCAGTGACACTACAGCAGTGACATTTCTCTGTCTTTCTCAAAGTTTCTGGGAGGTAAATACATATAAACAACTTTTATTTCAAATAGCAAGGCAAAAATAACGAGGCATTTTCAAACCTTTTCTCTGGAGGAGTCTCTGTGAAGGTGTCACATATGAATCTTTTGTTTGTTGGGTTTTATTGTTTGAAGGTATTTATGTAAATCTGTAAAACAATGTAGACCACAAATATGTCATTGACAAGTTTATCTCGCATATATTCTTTTTTGCTCTGGACATTTTAATTGGAGTTGAGAGAGACGGAAAAAACTCCTGACAAGTGTGCGTTCTACTTTAAAAAAATAAAATTGCACTGTCTGTGAGTTTAGGAAGAAACTAATTAAGGTAAACATTAGGAATTATCTTTGAAAGTTAAAAATGAGGAGACAGATGGAAGTAATAAAAGTAGGATATTATCCTCTTTATGGCTGTTCTGGTACTGAGCCCTCTGTGTTGCCACTGATCATTAGAACCCCTGGTAATCAATGGAATGAGAGGAAAAAGTGGGACAGGTGTAGATGTATTCTGCTTCCTGTGTTTTGCTGCGTCTGGACTATTAAAGAAAAATAGTGAAAGCTGGATGTCAGTGAGAATGATCAGTCAGAATGTTAACAGCGTTGCCATGTCCTAAGGACCAGAAAATATAATGCAAGCTCTTGCAATTTGGCAACACATAGTAAAAAAGCATAATGTGCCCTGGTCTTCCTTTTTGAATGAACATGAGATTGAACTCTCCTTCAAAAATTTGTACACTCCTTCCATGTTCTAATACCTTACACTACAAGGCCATCCGTTGCCATTATACCTTCTAGCAAAAGAAAGTACTATAGTACAGCATGATGCACAGCACATGTTGCACCAGTAGTAGAATGTGGGGTGAGTGGGGTACATGGCATAGATGTTATCTAAGGGAAGAGGTACCAGAAGGACAGGGAGAGGATGCTTCACCCTCCTGACCCAGGGTGCTTCTGCATGGAGTGCTGCAGGAAGCAGCTGGCAGTGGGAGTGTGTGTCATGGAGTGCATGGCATTCTGGGAATTGTAATTTTGTAAAGTGGCAGTAGAGGTTGCTGCTGGGAGGGGAGAGAAAGAGAGGGGAGAACTGACCCCATTTTTGTGACTGAAATCAGCATTTTTTGTCTTCCCGATATGGCAGTAAAAAAATAGGCTGAGTGCCCTCCAGCAGCTGCAAACTCCACTGCTGCTCTAGAGAACTACAGTTTCTAGATTAGAACACCTTGTCCTCCATGACAGATTGCTTATGCCCGTCACTTGCTGCTGTTCCTGCCCTGGGTACATTCTTTGACGTTATGCCTCTATGTTGCACTATTAGGCCCTCCTTTAATAACTTGGAACTCAATGCACCATTTCAGCATGAGCCAGAAGTAGTAGGTAGGTGTACAGAACCACATTGCCCAGGTGGCAACTTGAGGAGGGATTCCCCTTGAAGCTCACTGAATTATGGAGAGATAGGAATATAGGCAGTGTCTAAAGCTGCCAACTTTTTTAGGTACAACATATTCATTCTCCCTACTTCTCTGGTCCTGCTCTTTGAATCAAAATGAACATGTGAAGGACCATGGATCCGTCTCCTCTCCCTTCTTTCCTGCATCATTTGGATCACAGTGTCCCTATGAGAGTAGAGAGAAAGCATCCTCTGACAGTTGGAAAAAGACCCATTCCAAATCTCTAAGACAGAAATTACACATAGACAGGTATAGTGACTGGAAACCAGTTCAAATAGGTAACACAACAGAATTTCAGTGCACATAAACTGCTTTCAAACTGGCCAAAAGTGGTTTAATATAAACCTGGATTGATGTCGTATCAGACTTAACTGATTTAAATTAAATTGTTCTATTGAACTTCTGCCCCAGATCTCCTCCAGATTCAAGTTAACTCACAGCCCCTGCCCAGCATCCCAGGATACTTTGCACCTCTCTTGCAACCCTCCCTCCCCCACCCATAGGGTGGGCGAGCTAACTTGGCCCAAGCTGTCTGCTCCAACCAAGCAGGGGGGCATGCCCAACTGCTCCGCACTCTGACTTTTGGCCTGGGCCAATACAGGCATGTGGCCACAATTCCATTGTTCTCTTGGTTATCAGTTCAATCTATGCAGCTTAGACTAAACTGAGAAGATTGAATTGGTTCAGCCTCAGGCTTTTTGGCTGTCTGTACATTTATATAGTAAATGGAGGGCTCAAGAAAATGAATTATTTAAAATTCCACTTTTTCCCTGCATTTTAACTCTGTTCAAATATATTTTTTTCCGGGGAGGAACCAACTTCTGCCCTAGGAGCAGAGAACTGCTCAAGCCAGTATGAGCAAATATGGGCTGTCAGATTTTGCAACAGAGACTCAAGTAGACGACACTGATGATGCCATTACTCTTTAGTTTTGACTGTGCACAATTGTCCATCTGTGCTGACTGGATTTTACTCTAACTCTGCCAAGCCCTCTCCTTCACCTTTATTCCTGCCTGCCTTCAATACTCCATCCCTCTTCCCTTTTCTCCACTGTTATAGTCTCCTTACCTGATTTCATCTTAATGCTGTTGTATTTCCCTTGATCTTTCTCTTTAGTTACCCCCCTCCAAAAGTAAGTCTTATCCACAGAATTAAAAAACAACAAATGTAATACAATCTGCATAATGTGACATAATATTCAGAAACCATCACTCTGTTCTAGCAGTTCTCAATCTCTGTAGTCTCAAGGCATTCCTCAATGAATCTAAGGCACAACTTGGAAAATGCCAACTCTTAGTGGTAACTCATTTTTATGCTACAGAAAAAAAAATAGAGCAATTCTCCAGAAAAGAACATAATGGGGCAGAATGTTTTCCTACTGGAATGGATTTCTATTTGAAATCTTTGTGTTTATCTTGTGAATCACGTATAAGTTTTTACTATATGTACAGGGGTATAGGCTGTAGCTGAGTTGGTCTAAAGACATAGTCAGATAAGGTTTGGGGGGTAAATCTGATAGCTTTTATTAGACCAACTCAAATAGTTGGAAAAATTCTTCTTTGCAAGCTTTTGGGTATAAATACCCTTCGTCAGTCTGAGGACGCATATATGTGAGCCAACTCACCCTCACCCTCAGAAAGATCTTGTGGCATCCCAGAACTCACTGCTTTATTCACTCTGCTTGCATACCACATTGCTTTCCTTCGCAGCTCAGATCAAGTGTAGCGGCTTCTCAACCATACAACCCCACCAAGGGAAGAAGAGAGTGATGGCAGTGGTGAAGAGGAACAGACAAGTGGAACGAAGTACAGCGACAACAGCAGCAGCAGTGGGTCCTCCAGTGGAAGCTGAAGCGACAATGGCAAAGAGTACCTGACCCCCGAAGTGAGGCATGGGTGGACATGAAGGTAGGGCTGGTCCAAGAGACCAGAAAGGACTGAGTGTGTAGTTTGTGTGTGTTGCGCTCGGTTGTGGATATTGTAATGGGTACGGGTGGCCAGTGGACCTTTGTACAGGTGCATGGGTGTGGTTTTTCTGTAATGGGGTTGTTTTTAACCCTTTTTGGGATAGAACGTGTTCGAGAGTAGATATATATAACCATATATAGAGAGAGAAATACATTTTTACAAAAAAAAAAATGGCTTCTTAAACTGGCAAGGAACATACCACATATCTGTGCCAAAGAAGGCAGTTTTCCCGAACCACTTTTTTTTCTGGTGTGGTTCAGTACCCATCAAGGTGCAGGGGCTTTAAGCCCAGTTTAGGGAAATGGGAGTCTTCTCCCTTGCTTGCTCTGAGGGCCTTATGGCTAAGGGAGAGCAAAATTTGGGGGCATCCAAATCCCATGCCGCTGGGCTTGGGCCTGCAAGTAGGATGCCTGCCAAAGGTTTTGGAAACATCTGACGCCCCAGGTGCAGAGGGAGGATGTTTGCCAGTAGTAGGGCCACTTACGGTTCTGGACTCTTGGATTTGGAATTAGTTTTGGCTAATTTGGCCTTGGATACAGATGATAAAAAAAAATAAAAATCTATCTTATCTAAATGGACTGAGAACTCTCTGGGACAGGGACTGTTTGGTAGTCTGTTTCTGTGTGGTTCTATCATGTTTAGCACAATGGGGCTCCGTCCTCAGTTGGCCCTTGGGCAATACAGTAATACACATCCTAACTATAACAGGGTTGGGCTTTGAAATGCAATCAGTTCAATGCAATAAAGTGCCCTGTATGGTATGTATGCACAATACTACATTTGTTTTTTTACTGCATATATTTTCTTTCCTTTTCACTGCTCCTTTTTCATTGTCTCACTGTATTTGTTTTTTCTCTCTTCCCACTCTTTGACCTATTTTTCACCTAGAAGCTCTCTCTCTCCTGTGCTCTCCACCCTTGCAGTCTCACCTAAGAAGAATGCAAACCAAACAACCATTCACACTGGAGATGAACTTTAAAACCCATTGCATTCAAGTGGGTTTGAAATTGGGGAAAACAATTTCGCCATTCCATCACTTGAGTCCCTGACAAACAGCTTGTTGCATCTTTAAGTTTAATGTTCAGAAGGATGTGCTTCTGCATGTTTCCCTTTCATAAAGGAAACTGGAATGTGGCTGCATATCAAAACGCTTGTTGAAACATGGCCTGCTAAAAGGAATACAAGAAGTTTCAACTCCTCTCCTTTCAGTGAACATAAGAAAATGTAAGGATGTGTCTTGTTAATTGCTTACATTGGGGGTTTTTTTATGGTTAGTGATCAGAATTCACTTATTCTGCTTCAAATGAGAGGAGACCCTGACGCAGAGTGTTTAAATGAGTTCTGTTCATTCCTTTTCCAAGTGGTAAATTTGCACTTATTTTCAAATGGCACACTTGTATAGTTCTTATACAACTACTCCTTACAGATTACACAATAGTAAGGAAATGTAGTCATTTTATTTTCCTTAAAAATATTTTCTTAGGGCTTATTTTGTCACTTGAGGACAAAATTAAGGACCAAATATCTATTTTATTTCTCTGTTTCAGTAGCATTCAAATTAGTATAACTGAGAGCAGAATTGGGACCCTTAACTACATTTGAATAACATTGTTTAATTATGCAAATTATGTATTTTTTCTCCTGTGTTGGTAAATTGGTGATACTAAGTCTAAATGAGAACCAGTTTGTATTCTTACTTCAGTGTGTGCTAAAAACATTGACAATGGATCATATAGTAGCAATCTCTCCTACTGCCGGGTGATGTCACTATCCCATCAATACAATGCTATGCCTTTATAAGAAAAAAATAAACTGTGAAAGGAGGGAAGGGCTGAGGACTTCAAAGACAAACATAAGGTCTTAGCTATTTGATATCACATGAAACAGAATATTTTGTATTTATTATTTATTTGGTTTACCCATCTTTACAAAGGAGGAAGTGTATAATTATTCTAATAGCAAAAGTGAAATAGAATGACTTTTCTGGGAACCCACAAATATCACATTTGTTTTGCTGTTGCATTAGTGGGCTATACTCTTTTTGGAAAGCTTTTAACTCATGGTATGTCTTCCAAGAAAGCTAACAGTGAACCTAGAAGTTTTAAAATACAGGAAAAGAAACAGCTGGGATTTACAGTCACGTTGACCTCTCTGAATGAAGATCAAATTCTCAATGCAGACACCAAAAAGTGACAGACACTGCATTTACTTAGCTGAACTGTGAACTGGTACAATCTGGGTGCATCTACATGTGCACATTTACTGCGCAGTAACCAAAATTACTGTGCAGTATGGGCATGCGTCTATACATGCACTCCTGTAGTGTGCAGTCAATATGGTGACTTACACTGACTTGAGTGTAAATTTTAGATCTGCATCATGAAGGTATCAAATTTATGCCTGATTAGTTACTGAGCAGTAATGCACATTTAGATGGGTTACTGTGCAATAATCCAGGGGGCCTCCCTGCTGGGTCTGGCCAATCACTGAGGGGCAGCCGGAGCCTAGCCCCATGGCTCCTGGCTGGTCCCATCTCTTGCTGCTGATTCGGGCTGCTCTTTGGCAGCCGCTGGTTGCAGAATATAAAACCCAGGAGCCATTTTGTGCCATGGGCCACACACCACAGGAAGCTGGCAGGATCTGCTCTTTGTCCACAAGCAATGTTCCCTCTAAGGAGCAGCAGTCCGTGAGTGTGCTGCCTTGGTCTGGTGTGGAACACTTACTGAAGGAGGCTGGGGCCAGGGGCCAGGGAGCTGGGAGCAGGGGGCCAGGGGCTGGAGGCTGGAGCTGGGACCCAGGAGCTGGGGCCAGGGGCAAAGTGCTGGAGCCGGGGGTCAGGGGCTGGAGCCAGAGCCTGGCATGGGCTCCCCAGCTCAAGGGAAGTGCTCTGCTCCCCCGCATCAGGGCTGGGGAGTGGAGCACTTCCCCGGAGCCAGCAGACCCTGCACCAACTGCCCACACCAGCCTCCATCCCTGCCTTGCCTCACCTCAGGGAGGAACTGCTGCCTGCCCTAGTGAGGCTCCACCAGCTCCGGGACACTGCTCTGCTCCCCGGCCCTGATGCCATGTGCCTCCTCACTCCCTGAGGCCATGCGGGGGAGTAGAGCAGTGTCCCAGAACAGGTGGAGCCTCACTCGGGGCAGACAGCAGCTCCTCTCCAAGGTGAGGCAAGGCAGGGATGGAGGCTGGCATGGGCTCTGCCGGCTCCAGGGAAGTGCTCCAGTCCCTGGCCCTGATGTGGGGGAGTGGAGCACTTCCCTGGAGCTGGCAGAGCCCATGCTAGGCTCCTGCCCCAGCCTCTCCTGGTATGTGGCCTTGAAAAGATTGTGTGCGGCCACACTTTCAGTTGTGCACAACCACATACGTGCACACTTTAGAGGAAACCTTCTCCACAAGTCCAGCAGGCCCTGTGTGCCCCCTGGACACCCACATGCTGGGTGTGCCTGGACTATCCCCTTCCAAACTTCCCTCTTGCCACAGGTGAATGCAGCAAAGGGCTGCAGCTGGTTGTATCCCTTGCCCAGCCTGAGACCCCCCCAGGGCTGCTGGCCCTGCTGGCTGTGCCCCCAGGGCCAGCATCTGCTGCTTACTGCTGCTCACCCCACACCTCTCTCACTTTGCAGGACCACAGTGAAGTGCCTTTGCGATGCAGTTGCAACTCCCTGGCTGTGCCCCTGTCAGGGGTGCTGCTGCTAGCCCTCCAGGGCCAGCATCACAGGGCCAGCTGCATGGGGACCCAGTTAGCTAGTGCAGGACCACGTGTCATTCACTTCCCCTGCCTTCAGCCCTAGCACCACCCATGTGTACCCATCTGTCTGCAGTCCCAGGTGTGCAAATTGGACCTGGGAGGAGGTGTATGCTCTTGTGGCACTCTGGGGTGAGGAGGAAGTCCTTACACAGTTTGCTTAGTGCAGATGCTCGAATGGCTACATTTATGAAGCCCTAGTAGCTGGGATGTATGGTGGGGCCACTCCTGGTCAATGCAGCAGTGCTGCGTGAAGGCCAAGGCCCCGTGGATCCCAGTGGGTGGCCATGACTAACCACAATCACTGGTCCAGTGGGGTCCCCTGGACCATGCCCTTCATATGGCAACTGACCTGCATTTTGGCCCCCCCAAGAGCCCATGCATGTGTCTCTGCCACCTCCTGTAACTGAAAGAGGGGATCTTGGGTCTTCAGTGCCCCGCCCTGCACTCCTCCCCAGCTGCTGTGCCCACTGGCAGCCTGGGGAGCCCTGCCTCAGCCTTGTCCCAGCCCCACAGCTTTCCAGAACCAGGAGGCAACAGCAGGCTCAGCAGTAGCGGAGTGTAGTGGCTAGGGCACCCCTCTGCCTCCACTCCAGGGCCAGCATCACAGGGCCAGCTGTGTGGGGGCTGAGTCAGCTGGTGCATGACCACATGTCATCCACCTCACCCACCTCCAGCCCCAGCACCACCCATGTGTGCCCACCCATCTGCAGTCTTATCTCATCGTGCACTGCACATGGCATGCCAGCAGCAGCATGCCAGGGATTCAGCAGTAGCATGGCAAGGGAATGGGCCCAGGATGCCTCCTCAGAGAGGCTCCCAGTGGGGAGGGTGGGTCCAGCCCCCTGCCTCAGTTATCCGAAGACCAGGAGAGTGGTGGGCCTGCAGGCAGTGGCAATGCATAGGGGGTGCACAGGGGTGCATGTGCACCCCCTGAGAGCACTGGTGCACCCTCTGACATCAGCATTCCCAGGCAGGTGGGGCAGGTGAAAGTGCTGGTGCACTCCCTGAGAGCATCGGCCAGGGAGTGAATCAGGAGAAGTGGTCCCCTTGCGGCCAGTCCCACTGACCCAAAAGTGCCAGCGGTGCACCTGAAAGTGTCAGTGGCATGCTGCTGCCAGTTTCAGGTCAGCAGGATCAGCCGTAAGGACCCTCTCCCCCTGGCCTGAGGGATCAGCCATGGGGGGACTCACCACCCTAGTCTGTGAGATTGACCATGGGGGAACCACCCCCTGGTTACTGACTGTTCACTAGTGGGGCAAGTGCTCCCCCTGACTCAGGAGGCACCAGTCACCCATGCCTGCAGAGGCAGAGAGGGGGTCAGCAATGGCTGGAGCCACAGCAGCAGGTGCTGTCAGCTACCAGACCTGGCCTTCGCTGGGAAGGGGAAGGGAAGGTGAATGGCCTGCAGCTGGTCCTGAGGGAGCTAGCAGGGATCGGGGGCTTGGGCAGTGCCCACTTAGCCCCAGGCCTGCCTGGCCAGTTTACCATGATTCCTGGGCACTTGCGTGCTGGTGTCCTCCATAGATTCATAGATGTAGGGTCAGAAGGGACCTAAGTAGATCTTCAAGTCCGACCCCCTGCTCTGGGCAGGAGAAAATACTGGGCTCATATGACCCCAACTAGGTAATCAAGCCTTCTCTTACAGACCCCCAAGGCAGGAGCCAGCACTATTTCCCTCAGAAGTTAGTTCAAGATCCTAGCCGCCCTGACTGTGAAGTAGTCCCTTCTAATATCCAGCCTGAACCTACTCTCAAACAACTTACGGCCATTATTCCTTGTTACTCTGGGAGGTGCTGGGGGGAGCAGGGTCTTTCTCATTCCCTGCTGGTCCCCCCTGGTAAGTTTATAAACGGCCACCAGGTCTCCTCTCAGCCTTCTCTTGTGAAGGCTGAATAGATTCAGGTCCCGTAGCCTCTCCTCATAGGGTCTGCCCTGCTGTCCCCAGATCATGCAAGTGGCCCTCCTCTGGCCTCTCTCGATGCTGGCCACATCCTTCCTAAAGTGTGGTGCCCAAAACTGGATGCAGTACTGTGGACTGACCAATGTCACATATAGGGGGAAGATCACCTCCTTGGCCCTGCTTGTGATGCATCTATGGATGCATGACAAGGTGCAGTTAGCCTTACTGAGTGTGTCCTCACATTGGTGGCCCACGTTCATTTTGGAATTGATAATGACTCCAAGATCTCTTTCTGCCACTGTGCTTTTGAGAAGGGAGTTCCCCAGCCTATAGGTATGCTGCTGGTTCTTACTGCCTAAGTGCAGTACCCTGCATTTGTCCACATTGAATTGCATCCTATTCTCATTCACCCACTCCTGTGGGTAGTGGACCAGTGGTTATGGTGGGAGGAGGACCTAATCTGGGAGAAGGCTCAGCTGCAGGTATACACCAAGCATGGAGCCAAGCTGGTGGCCCTGGAGTGGCAGTGCATGGAGCTGCTGGAGTTGCAGCTAATCACCTAGGGCCACCCAGCAGAGGCTATGCCCATGGCCCCCTATGCCTGATTCCCCAAACTGGCCCTGCAGGGCCCCAGGTCCCTGTCCCACAGAAGAACCCCTGGCAGCATCCTGGAGCACATGCTGCAGCATCTGCTGGTGTCCCCAGGCTCTGCCACAGCCCCAGACCCATGGCAGACCTGCTTGTGGCTGGGGTGCTGGCCACCTGCCGCTGGACTCTCTGCTCCGGTTGGCTTCACCCCTCAGTCCCTCACAGCTGGACTCAGGGACAGATTCCAAGACATAATTGTCATTTGCTGCTTGGAAGTTAGGGTTTTACTGGGGGTGGGGAGGGTGATGGGTTGGCACTGCTGGTGGAAGGGGGGAGGAGGAAGGGAGCTGTGTCTGTTGAGGGAGAAGGGGGAGGGATAGGGGGGTGTTGCTCCATAAATAAAGCTTTTTACTGTTTCACCCATGTGCATGTCCTGGAGTGGTGCAGGAAGGTGGCCGGGGGTAGGGAGTATGTGAGCAGTGAGACAGGCAGGCTACAGGGGTAGCGCTCCAGCAGGTGGTTCACCAGAGCCTCCTGCACCCAGTGGTGGGTGCACATGTTGCCGGGGGCTTCCAAGGTCAGGAGCCACCGCTGGTGTTGACTTGTGTTCCCAGGTGTCCTAGAATGCCTCCCCTCAGGTCTTGCACACGTTGTGCAGAATGCATACTGCAATGATGACCCAGGGGAGGTTCCTCTTGGCCACCTGGAGGTGGGCTGTGAGGGAGTGCCAGTACCCTTTCAGCTGGCCAAAGGTGCGCTAGACCAGGGCATGGGTGCTGTTGAGGCACCTGTTAAAGTGTATCTGGCGGGGGTCTAGCTGCCCAGTGTAAGCTCTGCAGCAGCAGAAGCAGTGAACAGCTACATACCTCTCATCCAGTGGGTGGTCAGAGCAGGTGGGGGAACTAGGTGGTGTCAGGTGGCCGTGCACCAGATGGTGGTACTGGCAGTGAATGAGAAGGACAGCTGCAGTAGCCTTGAGGAGTGGGGGAGCCTGTCCCTGGGTGCCAGGATTGGGAGCAGGGTAGGCCATAGCTGGAAGATGAAGCTGAAGCAGGAGGATAGCTGGCAAGTGCAGGCTCTGCCTCTGCCATGCTGCTTCTCTGACACAGGAAGTGGCTGCTCAGAGGTCATGGTGCAGAGGGTGAGCTTTTAAGATGGCTGCAAAGTGCTGGCAGCCATGTGACTGGAGGCTGGAGCTCTCCACAGTGACCACAGGGCACATGGCAGGCTGCTCTGACCTGGTCCTAAATTTAGTCCCAAGTTGTCTCCACATGTGGATGCTGACCTATTCCTGCTTACTGCGCAGTAATTTACTGTGCAGTAAATTTAAGATAGCATAAATGCACATGTAGACATGCCCTCTGACACCTTTTTTCCTCCTAAAAGTCCTAAGAGCCTAATCCAAGACATACTGAAATCAATGAAAAAAGCCCAATGGGCTTTGGACCAGGCCCTAACAACCCTTGGGAAAATTGGATAGAGGTGTTAAATTCAAACTTGTAAAGGAATTGTATGCTGAGATACGCTTTGGAATTGTAGGCAGAAATACGCTTTGCTTTTATTGACAGTTTCTTACAAAACAATAGGTAGTTTAGGGAGTTTTTAGTGTAGAAGGAATTTCATTTTGTGGAACAAAATAAAAGCAACAAAACAAAACGCTGTCTTGGGAAATACGTACTTAAAACCTGTTAACAAATAGTGGATGAAGTATACATCTTTCCACAGTCCCAGAAATTAAAAATACAATAAAGACAAATCTAGGAACCTCCCTTCTAATTTAACCTTTATCTACACTGGAGAAAAATTAGCTGGCATGTCTGCAACAATATAGCTATTTTTTATGAAGTTTATATTGGCAAAAGTGATTTTATTTGCTGCAGAGCTTATATTGGTTCTTTGAATGAAAGAAATGCTCCTGAAATTTTTGCTGATATAATTACACCTATATTAGACACTGCTGGCATAACTGTTGCTGAGACTTTTTTTTCTTTCACACTCTCCATTGACTTAGCAGTGCTTATAAAATGTTTAAATATAGACCTTGCCTTAGTTTGGATAACATTTGCAGGGCTAAAGCAGCATGGAGCTGTTCCTTACTTAGGTGATACAGAAGAATGTGCTTAATAAGCTCTTCAAGAAAAAATTACATAGACACTTGATCACAACGATTTTGCAGGTATAGAATCAGTGCAAACCTGATACATTTCAAAGACTAAACAAGGGCACACTTAATCTGCTAATGGCTGCAGATGGAGCAGGATTACACACAGAAGTTGCTCCAATGTAACTAAAGGTGTGATGTTGCACGTATTTGGTTAAACAAGGACAACTCTACCTGTTGACACTGTGACCAGCCAAATATGTTATTTAACCTAATCAGACTGTGATCTAATAATCTGATGAACTCTGATATAAATCTCATTATTGAGCTAGACCGCATCACTTACATTGGGTAGTGGAATTTTTACTATATATCTATTTTGGTTTAATTCAATGGACCCCATTAGAAGAACAAACAGGAAAGCAACACAATGGCTCACCAGATAAGAACATCCCTGCACTAACTTAAGAAACAATTATAGTGACCAGAGGACTAAGCAGCTTTTAAAGGATACTCTTCCTGAAACAGGAGAGTGAAATGGTTTGTGAATTAAAGGAATAATCCCTTAGAGGTTCTAAAAAAAGGATAGACCTACCAAGATTCCCCTGTCATGATGGATACATACCTGGCAAGCAGGACATGTTGCTTTGTTGACACATAGATAGTCTGTTTTAAATAAATAACATTAGATAGTTTAGTTATTGCTCCAGGATAGATCAGAAATGTAGACCAGTGTTTCCCAACCAGCATGCCATGGCACATAAGTGTGCTGTCAGTAATGAACAGGTGTACAGTGGAATTCAGCCCTGACAATGAGCTACAATAGGTATGAGGATAGGGAATGCCTTAACAGGTGTGCTGAGGAAAATCTGTATTAATTTAAGTCTGCCTTGGTCTGGAAAAGGTTAGGAAACATTGCTGTTGACACTGGATATCTTTGAGAATGACTGAACACAATGGGTGTATCTACACATCACCATATGGCGATGTTGTTATGGCACCGTGCTTTAGTACTTCCCTTTGGAAGTACTAAAGAAGGCACAGTATGGGTGGTTACTCCACTGTGCAAGTGGCATATTGTTAGATTTTGCCACTATGTCCCCACAGAAGTGCACTATACCGGGGAAGCATGCACTATGGTGAAATAGCTGGCAATCACGTATAGACCCACATGATGTAATGCATCACTACGTTGCCATAGGGTGACGTGCAGATGCACACAAAGGGGACTTCAGCTTCTACCCAGTTAAGAGTGGGAGAGTCATATGATTTTATTCCGAGCCTGGTTGACAGCTACACCTCTGAAACATGAGACTCAAAGAGACCTGAAGGGGCGAGAAAGGTAGTTTGCCAATGCACTTAGAGAGCTTTGCTTACCTTGCTTTATATATAGACCTTCTTCTCTCCAGTTCAGATCTCCAATATGTGAAGTTAAAGATGGTGATGTTACCATTCCTTATTTCTTGTTTAATTTGCTTGAAAGCAAAATGGCTAGTTTAAACTTAGATGTAAAAATATTGTTGCTGGCTATTAGCAAACAATCAAACGTGACACACAAACTTCCCAAATTAATACACTGATTGTTGTAAATCAGCCATTTTAATTACTATATTTGAAGGAAATAAAAAAGAAACCCAGTTCTAACAGCATAGTTACACACATCAAATCCATTAATTAGCAAGTTGTTGTGAACCCCATTTTAATCTGTTTTGCAACAGTTTAGTCAATTGTTCAGGTGTGTTAACTCAAGGAAGCTTTAAGGAATAACCTTGCTGAAATGAGGGATTTATTCACATTGAGGCAATGTACTTAACAGGTTTTAGCTCTACTGAAACCGATCATTACACACTTTAAGAAGTTACTAGGAACAATCTTACAACCCTGCGTTACATATTTGATTTTCAGATGAATGAACCCTCAGACTGTAAATGGACGCCTTTTATCCCTTCACAAGCAAGACAGCACTGCTCTGAGGTCTTTGTTTTTAAACGGTCCACAATCATTGATGTTATCTCATACTAGATAACTCTATGACGGCCAACCAAATTTCAGAGATCTTTTTCTATAGACTTTCTAAAATGTTTAACATCCCCCAATTGTAATGCAAAAATTAAGGAAGGCTATCAGAATTGCAGGATGTATATTATATTTTACTAGCTCGTTCTCATTTTCCTCTGAACTAGACATTTAAACTAACACGGAAATCAAAAGCCTGAATCTGGCTGTGGTTCATTTCACTCACCTAGATCATTCTAAAGAGGGGCATTTCAAAATTCCCTGGAGATCAGCATGTCAATGGAAGCTACAGTTTGTTTTACCCCTGAAGAATGATAATGCTGCTAAACAACAACATTGACTTTTAGGATGGGAATGTAAGGTGAGGAAAAGGCACTCAAAGCACTCAGAACAATACCGATTCCTTCACCTAAGACTGTTTGTCAGAAAGGAATTCTTTTGTTTTAGTTCCTCTTTTTCTATTCACTGATTTTCTTTTCTAAAGCTACTTTTCTCTAGTCTAAGATTTTGCCAGCTTTTCCACAGAAGTTTTAATTTTTTTAAACTGGCTTATACCACCCAACCTAACAGTTGTCATAAGACTCACTAAGACAGGGACATGCAAATCAAGTCCTACTTCATTTCATGCAGGTTACAGTAACCATCCAAAGTGCTCTTTTTCAAACTGGTATCATTCTAAACATCTTATGTCATATTTTATAACCCATACAAGACATTTCCAATCTGTAGATGTTTATTCTTCCTAGCTTACAGTGACCAATTAGCCATACCACCCTCTGGAGCATACCAACAAGCAGCAAGCTTCAGTGCAACAAAATATCTGTAATACCTAGTGGATGTAGTAGGTCTTGAAACTGAATAGCAAGGGTGTGCAAAATGGGCCATATTCAATTTGGATTTAGATTTGGCCTGATTCGATTAATTGATTCGGATCACTGTCCCAATTCAATTCAGCCAAATCCGAATCTGAAAATTCATTGTGGATTCAGAGAATCAGTAATTTGGCCACAGACACAGCTTTAAAAGTTTTTTCTATGTACCTGGAGGGTACCAGGCATGGCTCATGAATGCTGCAATGCTGTGATGTCAGTGATCATTTTTCTGAGCTCCTTCAATGAGTGATTTGTCATTGAAAAACAGAAAAAAATACCTGTCTGATGATGGTGTTCCTTAGGATGAGTCAGATACAGTAAGTCTTGTCAGCCATTACCATCTTGCCTGATATAGGCAAAGCCCTAGTTAAATATTAAACCTCAGATCAATTCCAGAATTATATCCCATTACTTCCAGAAGTGGGTCTATGGTATAAGATTGGAAGAGACATCCATCTATTTCTAGTGCTAGGATCCAAATTCCAATTCTCTTAAATGCCAGGCCAAACTTAAAATTATGTGAAGCATTATGTTTACCAGTTGTATTCAGAAATTGATAAGTTTCTTTTTCTACCTTTAAAGGATGAGTGAAGTCATTTGTTTATAACTACAGACATTTTTCTGGCACTGGAACTTTTTTGACCTAGTGTTATAATTCTTTCAAATACATATTTTTTAAATCTGTTAAAGTGTTAATTTGTACTCTGGACTTCTGAAAATATCATTTGAAAAAACACACTTGTTCATTCAGTGTTAAAGGTTTTGTTTCTTTAAGGGTGCGGGGAATGGATACTCACTTATCCTGTACCCACTGCTGACCTATTTTAATCTCTGTGTTGTCCATGCAAAAACATTTGTTTAGAACTAGTGCTTTGTGGTCCTAAAGTATGTTTTTGACATGGAGGGGGAAATAAACAAGGCATTCTGGCCTAGAAATTTCAAAGTATGGAACCACTGATTTCATTGTGAGTTCAGGTGACTAAATAGCTTTAAAATTCTGGGCCTTCACCTTTAGTATTTTACATGGTATCTTACTAGATGCCTTTTAGGGATATCTTAGAATAAATTTTGTTTTCATATAGTGCCTTTCCTACTCTCAGAATCCAATCATCTGGTGCCCTTCCCAAGCACAAAGTTACCAAATTAGAAGAGATATATTTTACACTCTTTTTGCACTGGTGTAAATGACTACACAAGAGAATCAGGGCCTCAGAATCTCAGAGGAGGAGCGCTTTAAAGAATTAGATACGGTAGTGCTCTTCTGCTGGCAAAACTAGCAGCCATGAAGCACTCAGCAATAATTCACACCTACCACATCACTGCATGCCTAGAACCTGTTTCACTGAAAAAAATTAACACCTCATACTAATGACATTTCTGTCATTGCAAAGGCTCCCAAAGCACTGAATAAACCACAGATAAATTACTCAGCTTACTATTGAAATGCATCTACTTCTGGGGTGTAACAAAGCAATTATTTTATTACATGCAGCAGTGCAGTTTAAAGCAGGAAGTGAATAATACAGTATGCAACAGGAATAGGCTGAATGTAGTTACTTAATTATAAATTGTTGTAGCAGTAGTAAATACATTGCTAGCATCTGAAGGTCAGAACTGAGATTAGGCTTCATTGTGCTAGGTACTATTCAAACAAAGACAAAGGACAATTTTTGCTCTGAAGGGCTGACTGTCTAAAGACAAAGAGAGGAAAGGTTGGAGACAGGCAGACGAAGTGTAAAACAAATGACGTGGTAAAGAACCTGGATAGTCTTTTTTATACGTATTGAAGGTATTGTGTGTTTAAAAACTGACATGAGAAGGTTGGGGAAGAAACAGAATGAAGGGAAAGAAGCATGTGTGTAGCTTAAAGGTAGAATTTGGTCAGGATGCAGGTCAGGTTAACATCTCCATTTTGCACAAAATGCTCATTTAATTACCCCAAATGGTCATAACTTTGCCAGTTCCAGCAGCACAGCAGCCTGTAGAATCATGGGGCACGGACAGAAGAGCAGCTCCCTATTGCAATTCACAGCACTATGAGTTGCAACGATCCCTAGGACCTAACAGAAGTTCTTTGTTGGAGCCTGAAGTCCAGTCTCCACAGCAGCACCACTCCCAACTCCCAGTCCTGTCACTGTTTGTAGAATGGAAGCAAAGGGACCTTGTTTTTGGAGTGCCCCAGATGGCGCTGGAGGCTAGGGCGGGAGAATTAGAGCCGACCCACATTAGGGGGCTTTAATACTTCCGTCCCAACCTTCAGCAATGTCTGAAAAAAACACTGATTGAACTCCCTCTGCTCCTTTCCCTCCCTCCCATTCTGAAAATAGCAACAAGCTGGGAGCTCCTCAGACACAAGTTACAAAATGTACTCTGTTTTGGAGCATGTGCATCTGAGCATGCAATCAAAACTTAAACAATGTGTGACTTTTTCACGAAAAACAGTTGTTTCCATTTTACATAAATAAATGTACTATTTTACCAGGACTTGTAATTAACAAGTTAGAGGTGAGTCTGGAATGTAATGTGCAATAACAGACAAAACAATTTTAGACTAGCTACAGAAGAACGTCCCATAAAAATAGTACCTTTCTATGACACTTCATTGCCAGAAAGAAACTGATACAATGGAGTGAATTAAGAATCCATCCAGAAAAGTTGGTAGAAATCAAGAGCAGAGAGATAGAGTTAGATGTGTTAGTCTGATGCCAAGTAGAGGCTGGGCAGATTTGCACCTTTATAGACTAGCCAAATAGATTTATGGGACAGATCCATGAGAAGTGATTATGAAGAGTTAAATAGTTTAGTTATTAAAAGAAGGCAGCTTTGGTAAGTCACTACAAGCATTTGAAAGTATAATTACTAAGGTGAAAGAAGAATTATTCCAGTTGTACATCTGCAACTAGCAATAAAATGAGGAAATCATAAGGCAAACATTAAACTGGAAAACTTCTCTTACTCTAAAATCAATTTGACTTCCGAGAGACATGGCAAAAAGCCTATTAAATCAGACATTTAGATTTAGATCTGACAAAACATTGTCATTTATGAACAATCCTTAATTTTCATGAAACTGAATGGTAGGGCTGATTTTTTTCTTTTTTGCTCTTTAAATTCTGTGATGAATTGGGTTCAAATCTTGAATGGGCTGGCAGACACTGAAACAGATGGGTCATAAGCAGGTGAAAACAAAGACAGGAAATGATACAAGAATCTTTCCCAAAATGCTGGTGTGTCAGGAACAGATAAGACTGATCAAATTCACCATCCCAGCATACCCACAGGAATATAACAGTTATGCAAGAACAAAGAAGATACTTAAAGATCACCTGATTCCTTTTTACAATTCTGCTGCACAGAGGGGAGAGTGCAATGAATCAATTGATCTTACCAGAGCTTAGGGAGTAAAATGAGAAATACAATTTAAAAAAATGATAGGGACTAGTACTTGCAAACCTCATTCTTGTTTGTTCTTATGATTCTCATGCAGTCAGTACATATCAGTATATACAGATGCATAAGTCTGTGCCACCCCTCAGTGATAAGGTTTGGTTGGGCTCAATGGGTCCTCATCTTAATAGGACAACAAATACGTCTGAACTCTGGACTCTAGGTAGCCTGATTTTTATTTATGCAAAGAGCCCGTTATGCTGCTTTTGTAAAATAGAGAAGCTTTCAAGCCAGTGTAAATGTAAATATTCTGTGTAAAAGGGCCATAGTGTAAATAAAAATCAGACCCAGTTTATTTCATGTCTCTTACCTCTTGTCTTTTAGGCTGTAAACATTAACAACCTGAGCTATCATTTGCTACATGTTTATGCAGTGCCTAGCAAAATGAACCCCTTCTGATGGGCTTGAAGGTTCTCCAGTAATAATAAACTAATGTAAAGTTGTGTCATTGGCCATACTTGAGGTCAGAAGCAGCTTCCACAGATAACATTAGAAACTCCATAATGAAGATTGCTCATAAAGTCAAGACTAAACATTGTTCTTAATAAGGATAGAGTAAATTCCCACATAAATTAAGGTCTGAATGTGTGCATCCGTCAATTAACTTGGATGAGATCTGTATCAAGAACAAACTGATAATCATAACATTAATATGGGCTGCTGCAGAGATGCAATTATCTTCTGGATGGTTTAAGATAATTTATATTACCATTTCTACTAGCATCCCTATTAAATGCTATGTGGTTGTCCCTAAAGGCAGACTACAAAGGTTAAGGGTTAGAGCAAATTGCTGGGAATCAGGGAAGTTCTAGACTTCACTTCCACCTAACTATTGACTCACTGTGTGACTGGTCAAGTCACTTGACCCCTTTTGCCTCATCCCACCAAGTTCAAAGTCTAGGGAAGATGTTGAAGTGAAAAAGAAACAAAAGCTAAACTCAGGCTCTCTGAGTCAGTGCATCTCAGAGGTGGCTAGTAGGGAATGTCTTTTTGTGGATTAAAGTGTATTCCATTTGATGCTCTGCTGAGAAATAATACAATTGTCACTTAGCAAGAATAAAGAGTAAAATCTTGACAAGTTAAATAAACCTTGGGTAAACCTTTTGAGTCTTGAGTCTTTTTTAATTTGCTGTTTTCAGTGTTGCTTCCTGAGAAGCCAGGCATTGTTTTAATTGATCCTCTGACACTTGTCTTAAGATGGAGGTATTTGTTTTAACTAATTTGTACTTTGATATATTAGTTTAAATCTCTTCCACTGTTCTTCCTTTTTAGCATTAGATGTGTTAAACATGCCTTGACTGATTTAGTTTTGTCTGTCTGTCTAGTCAATAAGGGCTGGAAAATTTATATTCACACCAAAATACTGAGTTAATAATGATGAGGTGCTGAAGAACGTTTGGTCCACATCCAAGTCTATGTTTCCAAAAATGAGACCCAAGGCAATTTTTTTCAGAGTCTAATGGAGACTTCAGAAAAAAACCCACAAAATTCAGATTCACTTTTTAACCTTCTAAGTTTTTTTTTGGTCTAAATTTCAAAGGAAATGTTAAGTTCCATACATGAAGCTTCAACAATTTAAGGATGTAATCCTGTCATTCTTAGTCAAGCAAAACTCTCTTTGACTCAGTGATTTCAAAGGCACTTTTGCCTGAATGTGAATGGCAGGATATGGGTTGGATCTATAATCATAGAGTATGCTGCTGTATTCTACTTTCACATTATTTTTAGGTTGCATTTGATGGGAAAAATCCTGGCCAGTCAGTTGGAATTTTGCCACTGATGCCAATAGAGATAACATTTCACTCTCTTTGCTTTTTTCTAGGGTGACACCTACAAAATTGTGACACTTACACAAATAGGTATGAACCTTGGAAATGAGAGCAATAATACCAGACACTTCAAATAATTTTAAATTCATTAATATCAACTAAATAATTTCTAAAGAGCCTCTGCTGCTATGGCAAAAAACTGTGGCTTCACTGAAGGAAATCTTGCCATCTTGGGACACTGACTTTTGACAAAGTGATTACTTATGGCTGTCATGTCACACACAACAATCCCTCTCCCCTTTCTTAATTAACTGCCTTGATATGGGGTGAAGGATAGGACAGATTAATATAATACCTTTTCTCCACAACAAAGTCATTTATAAAGTGTGATCTATGGGAAAGCTCATGTCATAAAACAGAATTTTGATAGGATTGCTACAGTATTATCTCCCTTGCTACCCTTGAACTCTTAGTGATGTTCAAATAAATGATATTTAAACAAGCCAAGTTTCAAATTATCCCATAGACTCCTCAATTTTTTTAATTATTACCAAGAAATTTAAGAGCTGATTTTTCCTGATGATGTAATAGTCAATGCATTGAATAATTTTCCAAAGTGTATTTACCATTTTTGAGCAGCTTTTCTTTAATTTACCTATTGGAAAAATACACTGCAAGTACTTCTAGATTTATCAGCTTGAATACACAGCCTTATCATTGGAAGTCTTCTGCAGCCTGGCAAAAGTTAGTGACCCTAGTATGTGAATTCTTGGTGGTTACATCCAAAGGAAAAGAAAAGGGAAAAAAAAGAAAAGATGAGGCCCTAGGGTCAATCAGTAAAAAGCTTATTGTAGGATTGGGGCCAGATTCAGCCAGGGCTTGCTACTTGCTTGTTACTTTGGAAGTAGGACTCCTAACCCTTTCAGCAAAGATGATTATGCTTTTCTATAAGCAGGTATGGAAAAACAGGATAGATCGTATAAGACGTATCAGATGCACGTATTCTGAAACGTTATCCTACTGTTTTAACTTTACTGGTGCCACAACAGTGGGAGTTCCGTGTGAGAACAAGTACATCTAAGTATGAATCCATGGCTATCTATGGGTATGTATACGCATGTGCTATATATCAACAATTTTGGCAAGTGTAACGATACTTTCCACCTAGTCTCATTTTTCCATTGTGTGTGCGTTGGTCTGTTTTAGGTTAATGTCTTACACCATCATTCATGTGAAAGGGTAACTGTGTATCTTAAATGATGGCATTTATGTGTGAAATGTAGTAAATTGGGAGGTTAGATGGAGTTGTGGACAGAAAAAACCTGTTCTTTAACAAAATCCAGTACTCTATCTGCTGTCTTGCAGGTGTCCCTTTATGTTCTGGAGCTGACTAGTTAATAGCTCTTTTTTGCGTAAGTACTGACAGATTTTTTTTTACTTATTTATATCGTCATGTCTGCCACTCCACAAAACTGGGATTGTTACAATGCTGCTAACTATTTGCTTAGCACTTTTAGCAGGCTAGTTGGATCAGACTTTTCTTCAGGCATGTTTGGCACTCCTATTCATGATGTTTTCTTTCTTTTAAAATAGTTCTCAAAAATGTAATATATATATATATATTCTTTAGACAAAATGTTTATCTTTCTTAACCTTATTTTTACTCTATGTAAACCCTGCTGAATAGCTTGAGTGCCAATGAATGCATCCATTCAATAAGAGTAAACAATTACTTTTATTTTGTAATGTGACCCTTACTTAAATTTCTTTTTATAATAATGGCAACACTTTATTGGATTCAAGATTCAGTTCAAGCCATTCTTGTTGTAGTTCTATAGCTTTAGCACTAGTTGGAGCTCAATACAAAGAGAAGAAATGAATCCTTATCAGCTGGAGTACAATGCTGCTTTCTTCAGCGATTAACTTGGTTCAGTAAGCATTAGAATGAACCTTCTTATGTTATTGCAGTGTAGTGCAGATATTTCATATAATATTGCTTTATAAATCTCAAAGCACTATGCAAACAAATCAGTGACACAAGGAATGAAGGAAATATTACTGTCTTAATTTTACAGATGGAGAAATTGAGGCACAGATAATTTAAATAACTTGGAGTAAACCTGTGATAGAATGGGAACAAGAAACAGCTATAACAATTATCTGACCTGTGTTTAAAGAAGTAAGGGCCCAGGCTAGAAATGGTATTCAAACATCTATTTTATTTCAGGCACCTAAGCAGTGCCATTGGAATCAACAGGGATATTAAAGTTAGGTGAATGCTTAACTATTTTGTTGAATCAGGGCCTAAATATGGCAACCTTTAAAAATGTCACCCTGGGTGGCTTTGGTTTTGTTCCCATGTCATTTGCATGCAGGTGTGTTGAGGTTTTGAGCAAAATTTCAGTCCTAATTCTGAACCTTTCAGGCCATTCTAAGCAAAATATGACTCATCTACAGTCAGAGCTCTGAAGATAGCCACCTCACCAAAGGCATAAAAATATCTTTATTGAAATGTTAAACTCTTCTTCTTTGAGTCCTAAAATTTGACACCTGGGCCTAAAAATGGTGATTTCTTACATGATTCCCATTCTAAATTCAAATGGAAAATTTACCTTGAAGGTTGACCTCCATATCATTTTGTCTCTACCAGAAGATTCCCTTTCATGGTAACAAGTACCCATTTTCTTTCATATCAGTTTTGTTTCAGATTTGTTTATTCTGCCCCCTCCTTGCAACTCATATTCTTCTGCTAAATCTGAAGAACAATGCCTTTTATTGCTACAGGCAACAAATCCAATCTAATACAATGGGAGGCAAGACTTGGCTGGGTTGCAAAGTGCAGGTGTTCGGAGTATTGTGGTCATCCAAACCAGATGCTGAGAAGATGAAGCACCTGTTTCCCTTCTTTTCTGTGCTGGAGAATACAGCTCTATGCAGGCTGCAGACTGTAACCTGAAATTAATAACAACTGCAGTTTTCCCTTGACAGAGTAAGAGAGGTGCACCATGTACAGCTTGTTGCAAACATTTCTTCAAATGTGTACACCCCCCCTCCAACACACACAACTAGATAAGCTGCTTTTAGTTAGCAGAAAGGAATCAGATATAGCTGTAACTTCATTCCTCTGTATTGGAGTATACAGTGGGGCAAGGCTAATGAAGTAATACAAGATAATGGTTTTTATAGCTTTGATGACAGTGAAATTTAAACCCAAATCTCTTTGATTTATGTACATTTCTACAGGTTCTGAAAGTATCTTTCTTAAAAACAAAAATACACTTAAAATGGGTTCATTAACAGTATCCTATTGCCACTCAACCCAGTGGAAAAAAACGCCCACTGAGTGAAACGTGACTAGGATCCAGTCCATAGTAGTTAATAAGTACAAAACGCAACAGGAATTCTACACTGAAAAGTGACAAAAGTATGAGTCCTGATTCAAATCTTCCTGACCTTTCTTAATAACCTTTGTGATAAATGGTAGATAAGGAGAGAAGCGTTTAGGTTTTGGTCTGCACATTCTAGAATTCTCAAGCCAAATGACTGGAAAATAGCAAGCAACTTATTGATATGATTCACCTACAGAACTTTCTCACAATAGTGACTATCAAGGAAATGAGACTTTTATAAAATATACATCCTGAAAATTAGAAATAACAGGAATAGCCCACCTTTCAATGGGGAAAGACTCTTAAAAACATTTTTAATATTTTAAAATTTTTCAAGATTTTGAAAAGCTGATAAACATCGCTGAGACAAGAAAAAGTTATAATTTGGGGGGTGTAAAAATGTAAGTTTATGATAAAAACTCAAAATATGGAAAACAGTGAACAGCTCTAGGAAACAGCATTTTTGCCTAGAATTTTCCAAAGTACTTACACCTTTTTTCAAAATGTGACTCAGATTTTGAAGTTATATGGAACTTGTCTTCACGGCAAAAAACTCTGCTTTTTAAACCTCTGGGTAAGTTCTGTTTTACCACAAAGCAGTATCACCAAGGTCTACCCTAGAGAGGTGTACTGGGTTCATGACAGTGAGTTTACAAGGCAGTAAAGCTTAAGTGTTTTGACTTCGCTGTGTTTTTACCTTACGTTAGTTCATGAACATTAATAATGTTAAGGTACAAGATTCAAATAAAATAGTAAAAATAAACTTCTAGGCACTTCTGAAAATGTTTCCCTTCTCTTGTTCTCATGTATACACATATATGCATTTACACAGAGAATGGGGATTCCAAAACAATGAAAGTTCCTATCATTTGGTTGGGGAGATTTCATTTTCCAGAACTGATACTTCTGCATCACAAGGTTTTGATTGGGTTAATCTTTCTTCAAAACATGGATATAGTTACACAAGCACAAAGATCTTTTGTAAGCAGTCATGACTCCACTGAATCTTTAGATTTGTGCCCATATAGAATATGGATTAAATTTGTCCTGGGTCCCTCAGCTACTAAACGAGCTCACAATCCAGGTATGATCTAAGCCAAGTCAGTGGGGGTCTTTCTTTTGACTTTGTCCTAGTTGTACAATTCACTGTGCATGACTACCTTTAATGGGGACTGGAATAGTCCTATAATGGATTAAACCCGTTCTGGTGTTTGGCTACCAAATGGTAGTTATCAGACTTTCATTCTCCAGAGCCAAGGGGTGTTTTTTCAGTCACTTTGAGTTCTGTGCTACATTCCAACTACTCAGAGCGCTTCCTTTGATGGCAATGTAAATTTCCTGACCTGGCCTGCAGTTTGACTCCTAATTTTACCTATACAGTATAGCTAAATCACATTTGAACTAATAGCCCAGGTATTTTAGACTGCTAAGTGGACACTGTTAATGGACTGGAACTATGTCAAAATTCCTGACTCAAAACAATCTGTATAATGTTTCTGTAAGAACCTAAAAGAATAATAATAAAAAAAAAGAGTTACAAAGCAGCCTTTCTAAAACTGAAGTCTCATTAGATGAAGGAGAAGGAAATTCCACTAGCTGCGAGAGAGGGAGAAGAATGGTAAACTAGGAGAGGCATAAGGGGTAGACTTCAAGGTCTACAAAAGATTGGCTGTCTGTACTGGAGTTTACACTCTCATTGTCTAATTAAACTAATAAGGGTAGAATGGAGGTGGGGGAGATTAAAATGCATGATAAACAAGGCATCTTTTATTTGATATTATTGGAACTGTTTTCACTTATCTGCAGAAATCTTTCTTTTGGTGCTCCTTAATTTGTCCTTGAAGTCCTGTATCTAATCATTAGTTGAGCAACAAATAATCCTCCCCCAGTCCCTCCACCCCTTTTTATGACCAACTTTAATCTTTCAACTCAGTGAAAAACATGTTTCCCCTATCATAACTAGTTTAACAAAAATTCTCTTTCAAGTTTAGATTACTCAGATACAATGGCTTTCCTGCAGCTTCATGCTGGAGAAAGGAATTTACATTAGGGGAAAAAAAGAGATTTATGATAGCATTGTATTTCCATTTGAATATGGAGAGTTAATAACATGCATATGTTTTTTTATTATTATTTTTTTTAAGTTTAAGCTATGCTATAGGCAAAAGGAAACCTGGAAACTATGGGACTGGCAGGGCTCAATGAATAACTTAATCTGGATTTCATTCACAAACAGCAGCGCACACACAGGGAAAGGGCTGGTGTCTTTCGCCAAATCGGAACTGGAGTAAGTGCCAGGATTTCCTGATTTGTTTACATTTCTCAAAAAACTGTTTTCCCCCGGACTAGGACAGAATTAGACTTCCTTTTCCACTTTTGGCCCTTTCCAAACTATTCTTGCCTGACATATTCTCTCCTTTTCCCTGTATTCTCCTTTGTTCCAGTCTCAGCTGGGCTCCTTTGTCTTGGAAAAACAGAAAGGCAATGAAAGATGTCAATCTATGATAATAATGTGATAAAGTGTTATGAGGTTTGCAAGACAGCAACACAATGCCCCAGGCTTTTCAAAACACTTGGGGCCACCATTTTTTTTACAATAAATCTAAGGGGAAACTGTATGGTATATCCAGTACTCTGTACTAAAACCAGTAATGTTACAGAGAAAATCAGAATGAAACCAGGTCAGCTAAACACTGCTGATGAGATCTGTCACCAAGCTAGCTATGGGCACCAGTCATAGAACTAAAACAATTTTTCATCAACTTGCAGAGCTCTGTAAGACTCTGAAAGTTTTATTTTCTTTAGTGCTCATTTTTCACTTTCACTGACTTCACTGCTCTTTATCCATTGTCTGTAACCTCAGTGCAATAGCTGCAAAAACTTGTTTTGAAAATCTGCTGGGTGCATTTGTTTATAGCCTTTTGATCATCCCACAGAAAGAAAAACACTGTAGCTTGGATCTGGGCCATTGTTTTTTTAAGGAGAAGAGAAAGCCAGTCTGCAATCAGGCACTAATGCGCATGTCCAAAACAGTTCCTGGGGCATTACTTCAAACTGGTGGCAGCTAGGAGAGACAGCTACGGGGGTCTGGACAAACAGTGATTGACAATTGTGTTTAACTTCTTGTTTAGACCATCTGTCATTGCACAGAGTTATCTCTTCTTCTTATTGCAATAACATCAAGAAACTCCAGTTGAGATGGCATCATTGTTGTACTCAGCTCTGTACAAATATGCAGTCAGAGACAGATAGGGAGAAGAATGGAAGAGAATAAGAGGAAGGGAAGGACAAATGGGTTTACTGGAGGCAGTAAGAGTAAAGTTGTGCAAGTAGGACTGTGGGAAAGGGGGACAGAGAAGATTGGAACAAGCAGGACTGTAATGATTCCATTCCTGCATCACATTTCAAAACTCCCACCCTGAAATACAGGAACAAAATTATGGGTATGTGTGTGCTTACAGGAAGCGCTGAAGAAACAAATTTGAGACTACATCTAGTGTTTGCTAATGAAAGTGCATAGTATTGTTGTGTAGTATAATGGCTAGCAAGTTGTATTTTGTTACATATGTCTACTTCAAACTCCCTGAATTGTACTTTAAAATATTTCTTATATTTTACTAGTTATATTGAAGGACTAAAATGTAGATGAACACCCAAGTCACACCATCCGACACCAGGATACATGAATCAAAACCTGTTGTTCTGGTGGGGAAAGGAAAAAAAAGTATGCTAGTCAGGACTGGCTTATAATAATCAAATCAGAGTCTTCTGAGTAAGGATGAAAAATACTTCAGACTCCTAATGTATTAATTGAATAAATACCAGCTCCTTTCATTTCAGAGAACCTGCAGAGAGATGAGAAAGGATCAAATCCCAATTGCTTTGCTCAGGCATGTTATTTTATCGATTTTAAAGGATTTCTTGAAGTAAGGTGAACAGAAATTCACTTAATATTAGCATGCCACATTTCTGCTTCATCAGTTGTCTGAGCCTGCAGTTTCAGTATTAGTTTTTAAGTGCTACTATTTTAGATTTCCAGTTACAGCTTGCATGACAACAGCCAGTGTTCTGTATCTGACCATGTGCTGCTATTTAATGTGATGAGCACTGTAAAGGAAGCATTATTTTTCCCGGAGAAAGGGGGGAGGGAGGAGCTGGTGTATCTATATTACTCTGAAATAAATCATGATTCATTGCTTGTGTCAACCAGAGTTTCTTTCTCACTGACAAAACAATAGCAGGAGAGTCTTATTTTAAACAAACACTTCTGCTTTTTTTGCATTGCTGATAACTAATACAGATGAAACCACAAACCTGAATAGTACGGAAGCTTCACCAAAAGTTAGTCATGCATCATTTGGAGTAACTCAGTACTTGATGGTAACTGATATTCAGTTTAGACATTCATTTTCCTTTCTTGCAGCTCCAAATAAGTTTCAGTTTCAAAGATGTAGTATCTTGTTGCACATTTAGCACAATATTGTGCTTATCTAAGCACTCAGTTATCTAAATAGCACACCATGTAGGCCAAGATGTTTTTAAAAGTTACAAGCCCGTGCCCATAGTTAAGTAGCCAAAGATTTTCAAATGTTCTGAACTGCCTGCCTACTTCCATTGACTTGAACTGACACAATCTGTAAGCAAAGCCCACATTCCATTTATTAAGCTCCAGTATCATCATCCTAAATGGTCCCCTTCACTTCCATAGAGAAAGCTATGGATCAGAACTGGAAACAAGGGGATGCTCAACCTTTTTTCTCTGTCTATCCTAAAGCTCTCAATCCTAGTTTCCAGACCATCTTACAAGCCAATCTTCTGAATATACATGAAGACAGAGACATTGCAAACTAACATGACAATGGACCTCTTCCCTTGTGTAAGCAATATTCACAAGTTTCCTTATTTTCCAGGTATTGGCCTCTTGGAGTTGGTGGACAGTCAGCATAGGCTGGAGTCTGTCCCCAAGATGAGGATGATGAATCACTGGCTGAATGTGGTGGCCTTTGCAGCTTTGCCTAGGGTAATTGCAGAGGCATATGTGGACACTTCTGCCCCCTGGATGGTGTCAATGTATAAGGCAGCATCAGCTATTTTTGGTGCCTCCTCCCCAGGTCAGTGCCTGAAGCTGGTACCCCAGTCACTCCCTTAGCCACACTACTGGGTAACTGTGAGGCTGGTTACTCCAAGGGGCTGGCTGCTAAGATGAGCAACCCAGATATTTACAGCAGCACCTGGCAGCCCTATTCAGTCCAGTCAACATGGAAATGTCTGGTTGTTGCTTCAAGCCCCTTTCCTTGGCTTACTTCTTTGTTCCTGCCTCTGGCCAGTATTTTGCTCTAATCTGTGGCCCTAACCACTGAGTTGGCTAGTGTTGCACCTGGGGCAGCATCTAGAGATTCATTGCTGTGGAGAGGGGATGTCACTTCTTCTTTTGTGTGCTGCTGGCACATGTCAAATGGCCATCGAAATGTCAGTTTTTCAATGGCAAGAAAAGGAGGTGGCACTTTCTTCCCAGAGCAGTGAACCTGTAGTGACTGCTCCTACACCACATGTAACTGCTGCCACTCTGCCCTCCCTGCTGCCAGAGCTGGAGCTACCAAAGAGAAGGAGCAGGATGACAGTGAGGGACAAGACACTGGAGGTGAGGCCCACCTCCAGATCCAGTCTGGCAACCCTCCTCCCCTCAATACAACACCGCTGGGCTAGACCCCCTATACTCTGCTCCTTTACCCCAGGCAACAGGAAGCTCTTGGACTCTACCAGATTAAACAAACAAACAAACAAAAACCCCTTTGAAATCTATGACTGCAATAGCCTACCAGTCTAAGAGGATGTAGACCTGATGGGTCATCTTGCATGTGTCTACACAATGGTTACTGCACAGTTGTTTAGTACTTGCCTCAAATACTCGATGGCTGTGCAGTAATAACTGTGCAATTGGGGGCATGTGTAGACATGCCCCGCGTTACCAGAATTACTGCTATAATGGCTTTCAAATAGCTCCTTCCTGCTTGTGACCTACATAAGGTCTTCATGTTTCTTGGTTAATTGAAATCAAATTGAAGGAGATAAATGGAAACTAGAGACTTAGTGGCAGACAATGCAGACTGAGATTAGCAGGAACACACTGAAACAGAAATAACCTATTCAAGGCTCTCACTGAGATTGTAGAGAGGCAGCAGCAAGACACCAGACTGCCACGCATAGACCCTGAGATGGTGCAGAGTCACGTGGAGGAACTGGATGCCTTTAAGTCGGCAGGCCCAGATGAGCTCCATCCAAGGTTACTGAAGGCACTGGCTGACGTCATTGCAGAGCCACTGACAGTAATATTTGAACACTCGTGGCACACGGGCCAGGTCCCGGAGGACTGGAAAAGGGCCAATGTGGTCCCCATTTTCAAGAAGGGGAGGAAGGAGGGCCCAGGCAACTATAGGCCAGTCAGTCTCACCTCCATCCTAGGC
>JAGPOW010003642.1:81101576-81119911 GCA_030014935.1 Caiman crocodilus
CACCGTCTGGTCCTCCCGTCCCCGGTGAGTCTGCTGTCTCTTCCTTCGCCCCCTGGGGTCCCTCTCGGGTCCCTAGGGACGGCCCGGCGCCGTCACAAACATTATAATAGAAACACTACAATTCTAGTAGTAATTAATAAATTAATAATACTGATACCTTGGGCTGTAAGGGTCAGACTCTAGGATGCCTGGCCAATAGGAACAACTTGCTGGACTGCTCATGCAACACATGGAAGCACTGACAGGGTGAAAGCAAAAAGGTGGGCAAAAGGTGCAGAAGTGGGGAGGGGGATGGCAAATTGGGTGACATGGCATGGTCCTTGCCATCAGGTGGATCTCTGCCATGGGCCGCCAGCAGAGCCAGATCAGGAAGTGGCTGTGGCAGGAGTATATGCTGTTGCTGCTGTCCTTCCCAGTCCAAACCTCCATGGTGTCTCCTGTGCAGGGCAGGTAGAACTGGCCAGTGCACCTTTCCTTTCAGCAGACATGCTGGAGCTGAACTAAGAAGTGGCTGCAGGAGAAAGGTGCGCCTGCCTGCCTGCAATTTTATCATGGTAGCTGTGGAAACGCGTGTTTTACAAGGTAAACCCAGAGATTTCAAATGGCTAAAAGTCATAAGGTCTAGAAAGTCAATAACGTCAAAACCATTCTGACCTGTTGTAGTCTTTCTGAGATCTTTGCATCAAAAAAAAAAAGTTCTCTTATTTTTCTCTAGTTAAGAAATGAGTGAAAGCTAAAAGCTGGCATTTTCTGAGGGCACCTTGAGTCTAACAAGGGGTGTTATGAGTCTAAAAAGGTTGAAAACCACGGGCGTTATACTATTTCTAAAGCCTTGCACAAGTGAGAGGCCTCAAAATAGGCCTGAACTGATAAATAATCATCACCAAAAATGTGAGTACACTGCCAGTCATCTGTTGTGATTCTTTTTCATCACAAGATGAAGTGTGTACAGAGGTGACCAGGTCATAGGCAGTCAGTCCGAGTGGAGTATGCTAACTCAGTGGGTTACCAGAACATAAGCCAAGGTCAAGCCAGTTGTCAGTCAGAGACTAGGATACTGAATTCAAGGTTGGGACTACATCATGGGAAGGGCAAGCAGGTGATCCAGGCTGGGAGGTCCAAGCAATTGGAAACAGAAACAATCAGTAATAAGCAGGGATCCTGGTTTTCTCTGATAAAAATAAATACAATTTTTCTGCTAACCCCACCCCCCAAAATCCACATTTTTCCATGATTAATATGAAATGCTTATAGGTATGTATAGTGGCATTTTGTTTAAAACCGATTCTAAGTAATATTGTTTCCACGGCTACTGTCAACTATATATAGTGGCATTTTGTTTTAAATCTTGGAAATCTGTGGATTGGAGGGCAGGGAGTTAAATCAGAAAATTTTGAGGGTTTTTTTATCAGAGAAAACCAGGATCCCTGGTAATAAGCAAGAAGGTTCTAGCCAAAGGTTCAGAGCATGCAGTCAGGTTTAGGCCTTCCAAGCAGGCCAGAGGCACAGCAGGGTGGTCTGCTGCCCAGACAGTTCTCTGATGTCTGGTTTGCCTGTGCACTGGGTTTGGGCCATGCTGGCACCTCCCCTGCCCAGCCCCATCTACCAGGCTGAGGACCTAGGGCTTGGTGCCACCCCCTCCAAGCCCTGCATATAGGATTGGGCTCTGGGACTTGCTCCCACCCCTTCCTAGCCCTCCTCTACACTGCTAAAAGCAAGAGTACCTTTTGTATAAACAGTTTTTCTGGGACTCAAGCTGGGTGGAATAGATTCTCTCTTAGGTGTATAGATCCACCTATGAATCTAATGGGTGGAATAAAATCAGGTCTTAGGTGTTCTGAATTGCATGTGTTCAGCAACTCTTTATTCAGATGTCTCAGAAGTCAGACTAGGTATTTTGGTGACTGGAGATGCCTAATAGATAGCCCAAGCCCGCTGTCCAAGTTCCTGAAAGCACCAGTATTCAGGGATGACTCTGTGCTTTAGTGTTCTCTGTCTACTAACTCTCAGCACCCGTAGCTTTTTGGATTGGCCTTCAGAGTCAACTGCAGCACCCCATTCTCTACGAAGAACATGTACACAACTAAAACTGAATGGCTCTGGCAAATCAGAATTCTTCCCATTGACTCTAACAGGAGCCTAGATCCCTAAGTAGTTTGTTTTGTAATATCCTCTTGGGGCATGCAGGTAGGGCAAAGCTTATCTCGAGGCCTCTCACTCCAACGTGTTCTATCCTGACTCAATTCTAATGGACATAAGGAAGTATATGTCAGTTTAACCACTAGCATCTCAATACTGTCACTGCTGGAGAAATTAACTGTTTGGGTCATTTCTGCTCTCAGTTACACCTGTGCAATCCAATAGCTTTCAGTGTCATTTGCAGGAGAAAAATGGTCAACCTGTTATATCATCTTTATTAGTAAATAGCTCCATAGTGCTAAGAGCAAAAATCATATTCTCTTCACCATCTTCATCTTTCCCCCTAGGGCATGAGTTCATCCCTAAATCTGCTAGTTCAAACATTCCAGAATGCTACTCCATACTCTTTACTTTGCTTGCAGATTTTCAAGCTTCTTCAAATAGTAATTCTGGCAGTTCTCAACAGCATTACTTGCAATGGCTTCTGCTGCATATTAAAATATTTGACAGTCTTTCAACCCTGGGATAGAGAGAAAAAAACTGCAGTTCCTCTGGGATGTGTTTATATGTCCTCATTAGTTTATGTCAGTTACAGCCTGGCCAATTTTTTGTGCTAGATGGAACTTGACCTGTTGCTCTATTCTGACTCTGCATTATAATGTTATGTCAGTTTTCTCTACTCCCTTTAAGTTGTGGCCAGTCTCCACAGCTTTGAATGATTGCTACAGAAATTGTATGTATTTCCTTCATCTTTTCATTCCTGGCTAGCTCAATATGTATGCAGTTCTCTTTTCTTTGTCACTTTAGGTGTTTTCACATGTGCTCTGGGAGTGGGGAAGGGGAGCACTTTAATTAGATTGGCTCTGAAACTCCCGCTGTAATTAAAGTGCCCAGGGGAGTCTCATTTATCAGCATCCCTGTACTTCAAACTAGTAACAGGGGTGCTTTATCGAAAGCTTGTTGAATAAGCTTTAGTTAAAGTGCCCCCACTGTCATTTTGAAGTGTGGGGACACTGATAACCAAGACGCAGAGGCTGGCTGGAGCATAGTTTCATAGTTTCTAGGATCGGAAGGGATCTGAACAGATCATCAAGTCCGACCCCCTGCCCTGGGCAGGAACAAGTGCTGGGATCATAATACCCCAGCCAGATACCTATCCAACCTCCTCTTGAAGACCCCCAAGGTAGGGGAGAGCACCATGTTCCTTGAGAGTCCATTCCAGAGCCTGATAGCCCTAACCGTAAAGTAATGTCTCCTGATATCAAGTCTGAACCTGCTCTCAATCAATTTCTGACTGTTATTCCTTGTTATCCCAGGTGGTGCCCAGGGGAAAAGAGCCTCGCCTATTTTCCGCTGGTCCCCCCTGGTGAGTTTATAGATGGCCACCAGATCCCCTCTCAGTCTTCTCTTGTGGAGGCTGAATAGATTCAGGCCCTTTATTCTATCTTCATAGGGCCTGGCCTGCTGCCCCCTTGACCACTTGCATGGCCTGCTGCCCCCTTGACTACTTAGACCCTCTCAAGGTTAGCCACATCCCTCTTGAAGTGCAGCACCCAGAACTGGATGCAGTACTCCAACTGTAGCCTGACCACTGCTGCATAGAGGGAAGGATCACCTCCCTGGACCTGCTTGTGATGCATCTATAGATGCACGACAGGGTGTGGTTAGCCTTACTGATTGCTTCCTTGCATTGGCAGCTCATGTTCATCCAGGAGCCAACAATGACTCCAAGATCCCTTTCAGTCACTGTGTTGTTGAGAAGGGTATTCCTCAGCCTATAGGTATGTTGCAGGTTCCTTCTCCCTAGATGCAGCACCTTGCACTTGTCTGCACTGAATTCCATTCTATTCTCACCCGCCCGCCTCTGTAACCTGTCTAGATCTAGTTGGATTCTGTCCCTCCCCTCTCGTGTGTCCACTTCTCCCCACATCTTTGTGTCATCAGCACATTTGTACAGCATGCTTTCCACACACACCTCCAAGTTGCTGATAAAGATGTTGGATAGCACAGGCCCAAGAAGCGAGCCCTGTGGAACTCTACTACCCACATCCCTCCAGGCTGAAAATGATCCATCTACCACCACTCTCTGGGTGCAACCATCTAGCCAATTTGCCACCCATCTGACTGTGTAGGTATCAATGCCACAGACACTTATTTTTTTTTATGAGAATAGGGTGAGAAACAGTGTCAAAGGCCTTCTTGAAGTCCAGGTAGACAACATCCACCTCGGCGCCCGCATCCAAGGACTTTGTGACCTGGTCACAAAAGGAACCAAGGTTAGGCTGGTAGGATTTGCCTGCATTGAACCCATGTTGGTTGCCCCTGCGCATTACCTCCCATGCTGGGCCTCCGCAGATGTGCTCATTGATAATTTTCTCAAAGGCCTTTCCAAGGACCGAGTTGAGACTAACTGGCCCATAGTTATCTGGGTCCTCCTTTCTCCCCTTCCTGTAAATGGGGAGCACACTGGCCCTTTTCCAGTCCTCTGGGACCTAGCCAGAGCACCACGAGTGCTCATACAGCCGTGCCAGGGGCCCTGCTATGACCTCCACCGATTTCCTCAGTTCCCTCAGATGAAGAGCATCCACACTGCCTGATTTAAACACATCCAACCCCTTCAAAAGTTCCCTAACTAGATCATCCCTGACCCTATCCATAATCCTAGTGGGGGAATTGTCCTGGTCCCTGCTCAGAAATATGGAGGCAAAGAACTCATTGAAGAGGTCAGCTTTTTCCTTTGCTGCAATCACCAGATTGCCAAGCCTGTCCTGTAGGGGCTGCACATTACCTGGTTCTTCTTCTTACTCCGTATGTATTTCAAAAAGGTCTTTTTGTTATCCTTAATTCTGGTCGCCAGCCCTAGTTCCATCTCTGCCTTGGCCTTCCTAACTGCATCCCTGCAACCATGAGCAACGGTGGTGTAATCCTCCTTGGTGATAGCCCCTTGCTTCCACTGATTGTATGCCACCTTTTTTGCCCTCAGGCCCTCTTGGATGCCTTTACTGAGCCAAGGGGGCATTTTAGCACTCTTGCACCCTTTGCTTTGCATTAACACTGACTCCCTCCGAGCTCAGAGGATCGTCTTCTTAAGGAACGACTACCCATCCTGGACTCCCTTCTCACTGAGGCGCCAAGTCCCTAATGTCTCTCTTACTAATCTCCTTAGCTCATTGAAGTAGGCCCTCCTGAAGTCAAGGACTTTTGTCTTACTACTTGCTTTCGCCACCCTGAATGGTAATTACAGTGCACTGGAACAGCCTCTCTGCTCATGTATAGGCACCCTTTCATTGAATTACATTCCCAGGGTGTCCTGAAAAAAAATGTTTTGAGTTAGCAAAGATAAACAATCAGAGTTTTTGTTACTATTCTTCTGGATACCCTCCTAGTCCTAAACATGTATTTGATTTACTGTATCCCTATTCCAAGCTAATCTCAACATCTCAGTTGAACATTTGGTAGCTTTAAATAAATAATTGTAAATACAGGACACTGAGTCCTGAAATACCAGCAGAGAAATGTCATTGGAATGTACTGCCTGTGAGGGAGAGCAATGTTATAAGATGTGCAACCTTTAAGGCAGATATTTCAAAGTGATTACATAAATGATGTGCTAGTTCACTCTCAGGATGATGCATGTGGAGGAGTCTCATTGCCATTATAGGAGCTGTGTGTGCTTGTATATACAGTATCTGGAAGGGATGAATGAGTGTTCTAAGCCTCAAGCAGCAAATAACTAAACTATTTTTTAACCACAGGCTCAGATTGTAGTTGTGTCAATTAGACCCTTTCTCTTCCTAAATTGGATATATTAATACCTGTGACATCTATTGTACAAAGGCCTTCCAAAGAGGTTTTAAAATGGTGCTCTGATCTACAAAAGCATTACACCTTCAAACTGGGGTTAGGAGGAGGATGGGAAGATGGCAGATAGCTAGAAGGAGGATCACAGACAAAAGGCTGAGCAGAGTAGGAGAAGGAAGGACAGGTAGGGAACCTTCTAGGATAGGGTATCCTGAGAGCTACGAATTTGTAAAGGAGGGTGTGGTCCCAACCAAATATCCTTGTGGCAAGTGGAAGGTGCACTGAATTCAGGAGATTTCAAGTTGTGATAATACCTATTCTATTGGCTAATATTAACATGGTCAGTCAGAGATTGTATAAGCTCACTCCAAACAGTTGAAAACAGTTCTTTGATATGACAGACCCAAGTCTCAGCAATTTATCTGCACTTCCATGCAGAATAAATGTCCCAGATTTCTGTGTTTGGGTTCACTGTTTTTAATTGACCTAACTAATAGGTCATGCTCCCCTCCCAGCATCCAGAAATCCTGGTACACATTTCATTACTATCCCCCAAGGAGCTATGTGACTAGCAATTTATTGCATAAAACATCTGCACAGCAGACAGCAACTTTTCTCAGTTGCTTTTTCCCCAAAAGGTACTCAAAATTAATGGACACTTAAAGATTTTGGGTTGGGCCACTAAGGTATTTAATTCTAAATCTGCTTATAAAAAATAGAGAGACACTTAAGAATATTATGGTTTATTATATTTATCTGGCTCCATAACAGAATAATGCTGCTTAAAATGGATAGACTATATTTAAAATTTTAACTTTAAATGGTCTCCAGTCTCCAGGCATGATTAGGTACAATGAAGATTATAGACAAGAGGTGCTGACATTAAGGTTTTATGAAACTTCATCAATGCCAAAGGCTTGTTGAATTATCTTTTGTGGCATTATTTTGCTGTAACAAAGCATAATGAATGTCAGATAGCCCCGTATTCCTAAACATGGAATGCAACCTTTCTGGAAACTTTTTCCTCATCAACTTTATAGGAAAAGAACTAGTTTTACAGTCTTTTGTCAGAACATTTTGAACAAATGCCAAATGTGATAATGAACTCCATCACCCTTTAAAGATTGAATGCTCATGGCATTCTGCAGTAACAAGTCCACCTGAGCAATACTTTGATAGAGTCATAATAAAAGTTTCTACTAGATTGCACATACCAGTTACTAGTGACTAACGTGTAAATGTCATGCAGCAGGGTTGCCTTGATGTCCTGTAATTTGACCAGATTTAGCTCATCTTCCTGCAAAATTTCCTTTGCCTTGTTTGTAATGTTTTGTTAATTGCTTCATGAGCTTGTCTTTATAAATTGCATTCCTGCATGTTTACTTGTCAGGGGCACATAGTCACCATGTGACAGGACGTGTGTGCTCAAAACTGACAAAGTGTGTGGATCAAAGCCAGGCAGGCAAAGAAAAAGCTTCATAAACAATGCTGCAAATAACAGCTGGGCTGTCCAAATATGGAAGAACCTGGTAGTTTTTCCTCTTTGTTGTTGTTTTGCTTTGTCGTAGCCATCTCCCTATAGACACAAACAAGTCTGGAGTTGGTAATTATGGTACAGATTATTTTAAACTAATTCTCCTCACCAACCGAGTATAACAACATGTTGTAGACGGGAAAACCAGACAAGGTGAAGTCAAACTACAGGAAACCGATGAATCAGAATATAAGAACAAAGCCAAATACTAAACCAATTAAGAAACACATAGTAAATAATGAAGAGCTGCAGTGTAAGGGGCCTATTTCCATCTTATTGCATAGGAGAATAACATACAGTATTCCAATTTTTTTTGAATAGTGCAGATAGTAGAAACTGATGAAAAATATTTATCTAGACCCTCCTAAGGCTGGAATCCTAGGCCTGAAATATTCCCACATTTTGTTTTTTCAAAGCCAAACTTTGAGCAATGTGATGTTACAAACTAAAGCTATTTTTATTTTATATTTGAGCTCACACTGTTGGCTTTTTGTGGTATAGTTTCTTGCCTTGTGTTTGTGTAGTACCCAACAGGAGAGACACCCAATCTCCTTTTGGTTCTCTATCCACCAGTATAATCTAACTGACTATAATAATAAGAATCAACTTCCTAAACTATAGAGTATAAGGGTGTTGATCTTAGCTCATCACATATTAATTTATCTATAATTGGTATTTTTTTTTCCTCCAAATGATGATAGCTTTTGCTTTTGATGGCAATTTTACAAGAAAACTTTAACTGCAATAATTTAAATAATCAGACAATATCAGTTGAGTTCTAATGAAATCATTATAAACAGTGCAGTTTGTTCTTTTGTATCCATTTTAGAAATGTCTTTATTACATTTCTCAAGACAAAAGACCATCGCATTGCAGCAATAATTCTGAATTTTCATGTTATAACACCTTAAATGCAACATCAACAATGTTAAAGTCAAATAAGTTTCCCAAAAAATGGACTGTATAACAATCAGACATGTTGAACTGTGGATACAAAAATGTATTAGCCTCCTATTGAGGTTGTTCATGACAAAACTTTTGGAAATTGGCTATATGCTTGGCTGTGACTGGGGATGAATCTTGGCTAAGTTTGATTATATGCTGCAGGTAGAAATGAATGTGTCCTGAAAATTAACAGCAACATTACAAAAACTAATCTTTCAAGATTCTGGTTGGATGGGATTTATCTTGATACAACCATAATTATCAGTAAGGAAAGGCTTTTAATTGATGCTATGATAAGCTAATCTGCTTTTTAGGGCCAAATTCAACACACATTAAAGACAATGGAGAGGATCGCAAAAACTTCAATGTAAGTTCTTTTGGGCTGAGGAAGTCTTAGATATTGTGGAAGTTTCTTAACAGTGAGTGAAAATTATACACACACATTCTGTGCATTATCAGGTGAAAAATGTATTTTCAGCTATTGGAAATTTCATTCACAGTATCTTTTTATTTCTTGTACAAAAATCTTTTCACTATGCGCAGGAGACCTATTACACTAGAAGGCTCTATATAGGCATAGAGGAAAGGTGCCAAATTAAACTGGCCCCACAGGATGGATGAGTATCTTGGAGCTGGTCCATGGCTGGTTCTGAAGCATAGAACTGTGCCATCTGGCTCACAGGGCTGAACATTTGGTGGCGCCAGCATTAACTACTGCAGCTCCTGGAGCTGTGGAAGCTACTATAGCAAATTTCCAGCTTTGCAGGCAGCCCTTCAGGTCAGATGGCATGACTCCCCAGCCAAGTCAGGGCCATGGGCTGTGTCTTTGACAACACTATGATAGAGGTATGGCCTACCCACACCATCTTGGAGAGCTGAAATTTATAAACAAGTACAAAAAGGTGTATCAGAAAAAGCTGAGGTTGTGGCATTTTAATTATTTCTCATTAAGTGCTCTACAATGAGGAATGCATAGCCATAAGTATGTGGTACGAGTTCTCTACATTATAGAACAGCATTTCTCAACCTGTGAGTCATGACCCAAAAGTGGGTCACAAAAATATTTTAAAGGGTCGAAAACACGGGCCAGACAAACTCACGGAAGTGTGGGTTTCCCCTTGCAGGCCTGCAAGCGGCTGCTTGGGGCATGGCCAACATGCAGCCAGGCAGGATCATGAGATCAGCCCTAACTGCTGGATGAAGGTATATGGAGAGCAGGGGTTGGAATATCAGGTCTAGGGGATTGTTTGGGGTAGAGAGGATGGATGAGTGGAGGGGATGGATGTATGTGGGGTATAGGAGGCAGGTGTCTGTCAGCACTGGGGGAAAAGAGCTGGGCCGACAGACGCTAAGGCTGTGGCAGGGCAGGTGAGGTGGGGTGAGGGACTGTGTCAGGCACTGGCAGGGCCAGGGGGTTGTGGGTTGGGAGAAGCCATTGATCTTTGCAAATGGATCCCAGTATGAAAAAGGTTGAGAACCACTGGTATAGGACACATGGTTAGCACTGTGATAAAGTGAAAGTTAAATTTAGATGTTCCTTTAGTCTCATGAAAAGTCCTATAAAATCAATGAGAATCTTTCAAAAGCATTGGACTAGGCCTTAATGAACACCTGGTACATGTTCCATGGATGTCTTTGAAAGCAAGAAATAAAGATGACCACAATTTGTGGTTTTGTGACTTTTTGATGCTTTGTCTTGGCAATTTTTACTTTTTAAATGCTATTAATGCAGTTGCTTATAAATATTTGTCCAACCTTTAAAAACAGAAAGCAGCTTGTCTCATGTTTTGGAAAGGCCTGCTAAGTTTGCAGAATGTCAAACTGTATATGAGTACTGGGCTTAAACTGAACAGTTATTTCTGTACCATCCTAAATTTTGTTAGCACAGTGGTTTCTGCAGATGCAAAGGGAAAAATGAATGTATCATTTAAAAGAAGCACTTTACTGTCTTGAATGTAACACGCATGTACCAAGCCCCCAAATCTGCAGGGGGTATTACTTTAAAATTTGTTTCTACTATAGTACAGCTGCCGAGCCTTATAAAGTAAGATAACATTATAACCAGACATATGAGAATAACTGGGACATTTTAGTGGTACACAATCTTCAGTAGGCCAAACTTCACTCATTATGCATTTCACAGGTTGTTAAAGATGTTAAATTTATATGACAAGACATAAGTATATTACTTTGTGCCTCAAATTCTATGGAAGCAACTAATCAAGTATTTCAGGAATTGCTGTTACTGCTAGACACTGAGTAGGCTGACTGCAAAATTTTATTGTGGATCATTTATCTAGAAGTATCTAAGCAGAACAAGTTTACAGTAATTTTGATAATAAAAATGTTAATTACAACACCTCTGGATGTTGTTACAAATGGCAAGAAAGAGGTGGGAAAATATTCAGAATCCTGTTAACAATTTTTTGTTGCTATGTTCTAAACTTGTTTTCTCTAACCTGGCCTATTGAAAATAAATAAGTCATACACGAGATGCACTGCAAATGTGTTGGAGAGATGCATGGCATTAAGGATAAGAGTCTGTGCAGTACCTCTAAGAAGAGAGGAATAAAACTTATAATCATGGAAAGAGGTGAGTTTTAAATCTGCGAGCTCGTGAATTATCTGGCACATTTTAGAAACATTTAGGCCTTGCCCAAATTATATGAGCCTCCCTAGGCTCTTCCATGGGCATCAGTGCTACTTCACAGAATTGACTAATATAGCCTTGCCCCAAACAAACACCTTTTGTCTTTGGCCTCATTCTTGGCATGCTCTGGATGTCAGAGCTGGAAAGGAAGCCTATATAGCTGGCCTAATAAAAGATATTACCAAACAAATCTTGCTTTTTTAAGAGCAGTTTCAATTTTGATGTCTATACATCTTAGAACTCATATACAAAAAACATTCTTGTTTTTCATTGTTCAATCAAAACCTAATGGCTAATTCTGTAATGAACCAAGGTCTAGCTAGGGCTGATCCAGTCTCAGGCCCTAACCAGAGGTAATCCGGCAGTCAGGCTGAATTGTCATTTAGGCAGTGGTCACGCCCACACTGGTTGGCCTCTTGGGGCCTTACCTGGTTGCACAGGGCCTGATCTGGCCCATGGACCAACCTCACACCACTCGTCTGGCCCACAGGGCCAAAAGCTTGAGCACCATTGGTATATGAAGTTACTCTACTATATATATATATTCCCTTCTCACCAATTTTCATTTGATCCTTGTCTTCTTTGCTTTTATATTTGAAAACCCAGTTAGGATATCTTTTCATATAATTCTTCAGAGGCTGGCTTTAATGTAAATATTCTTATCTACATACAAGCATTTGACCATAAATAAATACATTTAAATAAATGAAGACCATAAATACTTTTATAAAGGGAAAGTCAGCCAACTGGAAATCCTTCCTTTATTGTAAAGATAATAGCTACATTTATTTGCTGCTGCTGCTTTTTTCCTGAACTCAGAAAGAAGACAGCTCTGTTCTTCGTTACACTGGTGAAACTTCTCTTAAGCCACTATAACAGATCAGACTATATTCTATGGCATCTTCTCTATGGAGATAGTATTCTGCCCATTGGAATAAAGCTACTCCCAGTGAACCATTCTGGATTTGGAAGTCACACTAATGTAGCCTTTTGATAACAGCTAGAGGGCTTGGACACACTGCACGTTTATATGTAGTCTGCCTTAACCTCATGTAAACGAAGGGAGAATATGCCACATACTGAACAACACCAGTGTAACTTAAATCTACGATGGAATTATGCTGGGGAAAGCCAGATATAAACCACCATTAGTTGCACTGTATACATACCATCTGCCCTCAGCTTATCTTGGGATATCTGTTCACTCAGGTCAAATTGGCTATTATATTTTCTCTTATTGTACTGAGGCATTTACTAGATGTCCACTGTGTGCAGCTACCCCAGAATAGGTGCTCCTTTGTCTGCTCCAGATTCCACTATAAATTACACTGGTGTGCAAAATCATGGCAAATATGCTATGTGTCAAGACCTTCAGAGAAAATGACTACTGCTCTATGGGACTGCCATTTTCTTTCATAGAAATGCAAGGAGATGGGGAGTGGCCAACAAATTGCTCTTATAAAAGACAACTTGTCTAATTCTGACTACCTAAAAATGTCTTGCTTTTTCTCTACTATCTCCGAACCAGAGTGGTACAGATGCTAGGAGGACCATAACAGTGTTGGAGGAATTGAAGGAGGCTTTATTTTTTCCTGTAAAATATAAGTTAAATAAGAGTTCAAAAGTTGAGGGGAAAGAGAAGTGAAATAATCACTATGAGTTTATGATGGGAAAACCCCATTCTCAGTGAACTACTCAAAAAAAAAACCCCTGAAAAAAATAGTTACAGTTAAACACATGCTACAGTCAACCCATCATGCACAATGTTAATGTGATATTCTTCTGTAAAGGGATATGGCACAAAAAAAACCCCATGGGCACTAGCACCAGGGCCAGAACTATTTAATGGACCTGGCAGGGTAAATTAATCTATTACTAGGTGAGCAAACAAATGAAATAAAGTATAGCATCAAACAAGGGAAATCTTTCTAAAACGATTCAGCTCTCTCAGCCTTCTGTTTCAGTCAATAGTTTTTCCTCCTTAGAAGTTTTACATTAGCATTCCAAAGCTTTACACAAGCTCTTTTTGGTCTGCCCCTTTGTTCTGCTATCTTGTATTTGGGCAATTCTGAATCCTTTTCCTAAATGGGATTTTTTTTTAAATTAGAATATCTGCTAACAGTCAAATCTGCATCTCATGTGTAAACTTTGAAAGGGTCTAAACACAGCCCGTCTTATAGACATTGGAAAAGAGGTCTAAAGCCTGTGTGGATCTTTCTGGCTGCTTACAGACATGAAAAAAAACCCTATCGCTTTATTTTCAGCTCAGTGTGCCTTCTCACTGAGCACAGCACATGCCCAGAAGAGGTATTGCCTCAGTTTGACCTGGCTCACCCAACGTCTGTATCTAAACATTGAGTTTTCCTGGTGTCTGGGTTTTCCCTCATTTCCTCTGGGGATTTTTCAACACCTGGATGTGGGATATGCTTAAAAATGCTTTTCCTGTACTGGCTTCTATGTTTGCAATCAAAAAGATTCAGGATCACAAAGAACATTCCAGTCTGGAGAATAATGCTCCCCCTAGGTATCAATAAATGTGATATGTTCAATGGTCAGAGCCACTGGTATACTCTGGCTGTTTTGCATCACTCTGGTGAAACAAAGCAGACATAACCTAGCTGCGCTGTCCATCAAGCAGCGCAGAACATCCAGAACATATTAGTGAATCTGGCCTACAGCATTATTAATATATCACATGCCTCAGTACTGCAATGAAGACTGGTTTTTATAGTGCTCTGTGGTTTTTATTGAACCATGCTCATTAATATCAGAACCTTTATAACTGCAACCATAGATGTCTGTAAGCCAATCAACTCAATTCATCCAGCAGTTGCAAAAGGCCCCAAAGGACATGAAGAATATTCTAAATACAGAAAATCCACACTGGCCATCAGAGAAGTGTTAGCAAACCAAGGTTAGGGCTATGTTGCTTTGCCAGGATGACACCAAGGAGCAGGCATCTGGCAGTAAATGTGGGTTAAAATTGCTACTTTCTGATCATAAGTCCACACGTACTACAAGTTTTTCTTGAGGACTATAAAAGGACAAGGAAAATCCCTGTTACTTTGTTTCATGTCAGGAAGTAACAATGCAAGCTCATCTGACTCAAGTAAGGGGAGTGCAGTGGTGATTCTACTGATTTATAGCTGTAGCAGTGTGCTTTTGGGGAATTTTGTAAAGCATAACTTACATAAAATTACGCACAATGACTAGCATCAAAGAGCTAAGACTTCTCCTCCCAGAAACGTTACTAGCCCTGTTGTCATTTTGTCAGGAATAAAAATAAACAAAAACAAAAAGAGACTGAAAGATCAAATAAAAAGCTAAATCAAATAAACATGTCCTGTATAGTGCCCTGGAGCTTACCATACTCAAGCCATGGCAGATTTCCAATGGGAAAAAAATCCAGCAAGAAGTTCTGTCACCAGCCTCAGAGTGCTCAGCCTAGAAACCTACAGTAGGGTGAGAATGTAGTTGAAACCATCATGGTCCAGGGAGTATGTAAAATAGTAAACTGGGTTATCTATTGTATTGCATTTCTTTTGCTTCGTTGCTACTTTTGATAACTTCTCTTTGCTCCTACTTTACAGCCCTGCTCTACTCTTTTATTTCTTTTCCATATGGAGTTAAATACCGAATAAAACAGGGGCTTGTGTTTAATTTGGGCTGTACTTCTTTCTGAGACTGGAGAAAGAGCACTTTGTGCCCAAAAGCTTGACTCGCATCTCTCCTAACTGTATAGATTGTCCAGTAAAAGATAGCACCTAAAAACAAAAACAAAATCCTTGCTTTTCACGTAAGAAACTGCAGGACAAGACTCCTGTTTAATTTAGACTGTCCCGCATATGCTTAGAAAAAGTTGCAGTCTCTCAAATATCTCAATCCTATTCATTTAGGGCTTTAAAGACTGTCATGACCACCATGAATTGCATCTTGGAAGAACCTACAATTTGTTCATATGGATCATGTTGCTGAGGAGCCAGAAAGCTGCATTTACCAAACCTGTGTCTTCTACTTAGCTTTCAAGGTTAGCTCTGGTTTATACCAGTATATTCCATGCTTTTTGTCTTGAGAAGCTGAGAATCTCCACATGACTTGTGACCTGAACAGGTTTGACCAACTCCCACTGCTGAAGACTGCAGTATGCAATACCATCAACATCATTTAACAACAAAAGAACTGCCATTTAGTGGGTCAAACAATGGGTCAATCTTGCCTAGTGTCCTGTGTCATGGTGGTAGAGAGTGGATATGAAAAGGAAAGTGAACAGAAAATGATCAGGGTTTCTCCCCTGTTCCTCTCCCATTTCCAGCCTCCAGCATTTACGATTTAGAAAGTTCTGATTCAGAAGCTGTACTCCTAACTCCCATGTTTAATAGCTACCAAAGCATCTTTCCTCCAAGAATCTGTCCAATCCCTGTTTGAATCTGCTTAAACTGTCAGTTAAACAAGAGAGGGAGCTTCACCAACAGAGCTATATCTGCTCTAGGGTCTTGCTGCCATCACTGGCAGTCCAGGGCACAACTCCCACCTTCACCTCCTATAAGCTGCAACATAGATTTCATAGATATCATAGACATTAGGGCTGGAAGGGACCTTGGAAGATCGAGTCCAGCCTCCTGCCCAAGGGGCAGGAAGTCAGCTGGGGTCACAGAATCCCAGCAAGATAAGTTTCCAAATTTCTCTTGAAGGTGTTCAATGTAGGTGCTTGAACCACCTCTGATGGCAGGCTATTCCAGACCTTGGGGGCTTGGACAGTAAAGAAATTCTTCCTTATGTCCCAAACATTCCTCCAGATCCTGGTGAACACCCCTGATAAACTTATAGGTGGCCACAAGATCACCCCTGAGCCTGCATTTTCCAGGCTAAAGAGTCCCATAGCTCTCAGCCTGTCATCATAAGGTCTGCTTTCCTGACCTCTGATCATGCACATGGCTCTCCTCTGGACTTCCTCTAGCTTCTCCAAATCTTTCTTGAATTGTGGAGCCCAAAACTGGATGCAGTACTTCAGCTGTGGCCTCAACAAGGCCGAGTACAATGGGAGAATAAAGTCCTGGGATTTGCTTGAGAAGCATCTATGGATGCAAGCCAGTTTTTTGCTTGCTTTACTAGCCACAGCATCATACTGAACACTCATATTTATCCTGTGGTCAATCATGAACCCCAAGTCCCTTTCATCCATAGTGCTAGCCAGCATAGCACTGCTAAGCCTATAAGGATGCTGCAGGGTTTTCCTCCCAAGGTGAAGAACCTTTCATTTTTCAGTGTTAAATACCATCGGGTTCTCATCCACCCATTTCCTGATCAGCCTAGATCGCCCTCCTGTCCTCAGTTGTGGATGCTTTACCTCAGAATTTGATATCATCAGTGAACTGGCCAGTCTGCTTCTGACTCCAATGTCCACATCATTAATGAAGATGTTGAACAATATAGGTCCAAGGACAGGGCCTTGGGTGACCCCACTGGTCATAAGGCACCATGACAATTGACTTCCATCAACCACCACCCTCTGGATCCAACCACGGAGCCAATTCCCCAGCCAGTGGACCATGGTGGACCCAAGACCACAGTTGGCCAGCTTTGCCAAGAGGAGATCATGGGATATTAGATCGAAGACTTTTTCGAAGTCAAGATATATGACATCAATCTCCTCTCCCTTGTCCAGGTGATAGGTCACCTGGTCATAAAAGGAAATAAGATTGGTCAAGCAAGACCTACCTGCAACAAATCCATGATGGCTGTCCCTCAGGATGTTGCTGTCAGCCAGTCCATTAAGAATGGCCTCTTTAATAATCTTTTCTAAGACCTTCCCTGGGATAGAGGTCAGGCTGATGGGCCTGTAGTTTGCTGGATCTACTTTCCTCCCTTTCTTGAAGATAGGTACCACATTGGCCTTCTTCTAATCTTTAGGTACTTCACCAGAGCACCAGGAGTTCTCGAAGACACATGCCAGGGGCTGGGGTCTGATGTTAGCCAGCCCTGGGGTGTAGATTGTCAGGGTCAGCTGACTTGAAGCTATCCAGCCTCTCAGGGTGTTCTTTCATGTGGTCAGCATTGATGGAGGGCAGGGAATCTCTCTGACCCAGACCTCCTTGTTCTGTAATGGACAGGGGTCTCCCATGGGACTGATGAAAGACCGACGCAAAGTACCGATTTAATAGGTTGGCTTTTTTCTGGGTGTAGGTTGTCAGTTGTTCCATCTGGTTTAGCAGGGGTCCAATGTTGCCCTTGTTTTTCCTCCGGCTCCCCACATATCTGAAAAAGGACTTTTTATTGTCCTTGATACTTGTAGGTAGTTGGAGTTCTGTCGTAGCCTTGCCTTCCTGGTTCACTCCCTGCATGTCCAGACCAGTGAGGAATATTCCTCCTTGGAGGTGGAGCTCATCCTCCATCCTGTGTAGGCCTTTCTTTTTAGCTGCAGGCCCACTAGTTCCCTGGAGAGCCAAGGGGGCTGCTGTACCCTTTTGCTGCCTTTCTTCTGAGATGGTATAGCATTAGATTGTGCATCAATGATAGCTCTCTTGAGGATCAACCACTCTTCCTGAACTCCCCTCCCCTTGGGGTTGTGGTCCCTTAGGGCCTCACCAACAAGCCTCCTGTCAAAGTCAGCTTTCCAAAAGTCAAGGACTTCTGTATTGCTGACTGATTTGCCAGCTTTATGGCAGAAGGTGAAGGTGATCAGCTCTTGGTTGCTGCCACCCAGCTTCCCATTAATCATTAGGTCACTGTTTAGGTCATCCCTGGTTGCCCGTACCAGGTTGAGCAGTGCTTTACCTCTCATTGGCCCGTAGACCTCTTGTGTCAGATAGAGGTCATCCATGCATGAGAAGAAGCTTTGTGACTGCTCAGATTAAGCTGAGCACTCATCCCATGAGGAGTCTGAGTAGTTGAAGTCTCCCACGACAACCATGGACCTGGAGCATGTGACCTCAGCCAATTCCCTGGAAAACTCCTGGTCAAGCTCTTGACTTTGGGTGGGAGGTCTGTAGTAGACTCCCACCATCATGTCCCCTGTGCCATGTTCCCCATGGACATGTCCCCTGTGCCATGTTCCTCAGAGGGTTTCCAGCCATCTACTATGGTAGCCCATATCAGCTTGCAGGGATGTGTATTTATCCTTGACATAGAGAGCTATGCCCCTGCCCTTTTTGTCTACTCAATCTCTCCTAGTATCATAGTATCATAGTACCTAGGGTCAGAAGGGGCCTAGAGCAGGCCATCTAGTCTGACCCCCCGCCAATTGGCAGGAAGCGAGTGCCAGGGTCA
>JAGPOW010003642.1:81120011-81150593 GCA_030014935.1 Caiman crocodilus
CTGGTTTACAGCCTCAATACATGCCTCGTGCCACTGTCCCCATTGCCACACCGGTAGAATGGAGGAAAACACCACCTGTGCTCCAACTGACTTGAGCTGACGTCCAAGAGTCTTGGAATCCTCCATGAAATCCTCCTGTACTGGGTATAGCCGTTTATACCCAGGGTCCAGTCATGAGTAGAGTCGCACCAGGTCTTCGTTATCCCTATGACATCATAATTATTTGCATTAAGCAGGAGGACAAGTTCCTCCTGTTTATTTCCCAAGTTCCTGGCATTTGTGTACAGGCAGGCAAGTATCCCCTTGGGGGCCCTTGCCTTGCCCATAGATTGTTCAAGGGCTGAAGCGGGGTGGGGTCCCTTAAGTACCTTGGCCTGCTGGCTTTGCAAGGGTTGCTCAGTGGGCCAGCAGTGGCGGTAGTCCCCCTGTCCCCCAGTGGGCTTAGTTTAAAGCCCAGTGGAGCAGGTCAGCCAGTCTGGCTGTGAAGAGCTTCCTCCCTAGTGAAAAGGTGGAGGCCATCCCTTCCCAGCAGCTCGCTGCCTCTCTCACCAAAGAGTGGACTGTGGTCATGGAAGCCAAAGCCTTCCTGATGACACCAGCACCTCAACCTTTGGTTCACTACCTGGATCTTCCTCTCTCTCCTCAGCCTGTAGCCTGAAACTGGGAGGATCGAAGAAAATATCACCTCCACCCCCAGACCCTTTAGGCCTGAGCACTCTGAGCCGTGTCATTGGTGCCCACATGGATAAGGAGTGGTCAGTGGGCTGGAGGAGTTTAGGGATGTCCTCCGCAATGTCTCAGATGCGGTTTCCTGGGAAGCAGCAGACTTCCTGGGCTAAGGGGTTGGAGCAACAAATTGCCCCCTCAGTCCCCCTCAGGATGGAGTCTCTCATTACAAACTTTTTGTGTTTTGTCTTGGGGAGAGCGGGGATGGTAGCTACAGTAGTGCCCATGTTGCCTGCGGGAGCTGGCAACTCAGCAGGCTCTGCTGGGGCTGCAAGAGGTTTGTACCTGTTACTGAGCTCCAGCGGTGCGGGGGCCTTTGTGCAGTGGGCCTTGGGACCCTTGACCAGCTAGACTCTGATACTGGCTGATAGCACTGAAGCGCCTGACTACTTCTGGACTAAGAGCTCACCTGCCAAGTTGAAAATACTTTTATCAGAGTCCATCCCCATTCCTACCCATGGCAAGCGTGGCCCGGTACAGAGAAATGCTGTGAAAAGAGCAGGGCTGGGCCTGGGTTATGCTGCCTCCTGCCAGGCTGGGAGGGGCTAGAAGAGTGCTGCTTGCCCCTCATTTGTGAAGTTAGGGTTCTTATTTCACATGAAAACACTTAGCACTGAACTGGAATGAATACAAGCTTTAGGCAAATAAAATAAAGTAATAAAATCCAATTGCATCTCTTTCCTAAGATAAGCTCTGGTGCAGGTCCAGGTGATTTGGTTTTGTGTGAGAATTACAAGCCTGAGAAGCCTAATTATTAGACTAAATAATCACAGTAGTCTTATCTCTCTTTAGTATTTGTGAGTCTTAGAATCTGTGAAAAGGATCAAATTATATCTGTAATACAGGCAAGGTCTTTACTTGCACAACACTGTCTTGTGATTTCTGATCAGCTGCATCCTGTGGCACTCAGTGAAACAATTTACGTGTCTAGAGAAGACAGACAGCTTTCTATAATATTTCATGAGGTACCCTCTACCTCCTTCTTCTTCTCCTTCTACACCTTCTACAAGTAGAGTTCCCAGCTACTTACAAAAACTTGCCTCTTGTGGCAAAATCCTATAGCACTTAATGAAAATGAAAAACTTGAAAAAAGAATTTTTAGGCCCACCTATAAAATGATCTATTGGGGATATAATTTGCTATTTAATTTTATAAATGTCAATGGAATATAATGCTTTATTGTATTATATAGGCTGGCAGTATAGTCTCTACAGTTCTTTAAGTAATAGCTATGGAATAGGGGTGTTCAACCCTCAGCACATGAAACAGTGTCATCCAGCTTGCAGGCTTCCCAATGGTCTGGAAATTTGGAAGTAAGGGTCAGTGTAGCACATGGCTAGAGTGGGCCACCATGGTATTAGGCCCATGGACTGACCCTGAAAAGGATCTGGTCCATGAACTGACTCTGCCATTCACCTGGCCCATAGGGCCAGTAGGTGGTCACAACTGCTATAGACCATGTTTGAAACATCCTTATTTTATAGTAGTCTGGCTCAGACAGAGCTGGAGGCAGGAGTTCCCTGCTGGGAGCTAGTAGAATTGCTGGGACTTGATTCTTGTGAGTAGGCCCACGAGGTCTGTGGTAGGGACAGCCGCAGCTGTTTGGGGTGGAAGTCCAGAGAGATCTGGGAACAGATACCCTGGCCATGTGTACATGAGACACTGACTGAGCAGTCATGGAATTGAGTTCTGTGAGGCTTATAGTTTATAAGCATTGCATTATTTATGAGTACTACCATGTAAGTATTACATTTTATAAGCATTTCCCATAGGAGGCAGTTTTTGTCTAAATATTTCAGTGAGCACAGCATTATTGTTACTGTTATTCAGTCATATTAAAGTAGTACCAGAACATATCAACCAGGATTGAGGACCCATTTTGCTGGGTGCTAAACATCTGGTAAAAGAAGCCCCTAACAGTCTTTTTTTTTTGGCATATAAGATAAATCTGCACTGTGAAATGGGTATCATCCTGAGGTAGGGTTTTTCAAAGTAAAGAAGTTTAGCATGAGTTTCGAAGTTTTACTGGTGACTGCAACAGAAACAGAACTATTTGCTTTTGAAACTCTCATTCCACAGGTAAAGTAAACATTCAAAACATGCATACGTGATAGATGCCTCCATGAGTAGCACAGGAATTCTCAGCAGATGTGTTGCACTCCATGGTACATATGATTTCCTATGATGATTCATTAAAAAGTGTTACAAGTTGTAAATGTTTTAATGTTTTATTCCCTCAAAAATGTTAATAATTGTGTTTCAGGCATCAAAACCTTATCCTACTTTAAAAAAAATGGTAACTGTGGGCACGTCTACACAAGATGCTTTACTGAACAGCAGACTATTTGCTGTGCAGTAAAATGTCACCATGTGCACATGCATGACAATTAGGGCACAGTGGACTAATTTACTGCACTGCCAGATAATCCCATCAGATACAAGTGATATCTTGCAGTGCAGTAAATTACTGAGCTTAAACCCCTGTGTAGATGGTGATGTTGGGATTAGTTTACCCTTGCTCAAATTGAGCTGGAATATATACAGTTACATTAATTGCACATGTAGATGTGCCCTGCAGGTCTTAAATCTATGTTTAGGTACCTGTAAACATTCTGGGTTCCTCAAGGTAGCCTGGTTCCCCTTGGAGGTCAGTCCTAGCCTGTTGATCCTGTTCTCATACTATAGTGCTTATTCACCTCTTGTCAGCCACAACTTGATGATATTGAAGTTAGGAAGCAGGCAGTCAGTTTTGTAGGAGAGGTGGAACTTCAGGTGCCTCTCTTTATATACATGTCTCAGGCCACTATTGCCCTGCCCCTCCCCCCGCCCCATTGTTCTGCACGTTCTCTGGTCCCAATCAGCAGTCTAATGGGCTCTCTGAACCCAACCAACAACAGTTCAGTGGGCTGGACTAAATCAATTTGGTTTCTTGAGTAGGCCAGAATAACATAGCTTGGATCAGGCCAGGATGAGCGCCTGGCCCTATTATCTTGGTATTGTCTCTCCCTCTTGGCCTACTTCTAGAATTCCTGCCACCTTCCCATCCAGGTGCTCAGTTCCATGAAGCTTAGATGCCCTACCCTTAGTTCTGTGGGGCTCAGCCACCCTGCACTGAGTCTCAGCCAGGGGCCGTGTCTTCATGATACAATGACTGCACAGTAGACTGAGACTACTGCGCAGTAGCATCACATGGAAGAAATAGTTATGCAATTCTACTGCATAATGATGGTCAAGTATAGACATGGTCAGGGTGTTTGTTCTTAGCTCTCCCTGGACTTCCACCCCAAACAGTGGTGGATGTTGCTACCACAGCCCTCCTTGGCCTACTCACAACAATTAAGTCCCAACAGGGAAATCCAGCCTCCAGTTCTGTCTGAGCCAGACTACCCTACTCTGCCCTAGTAGTTAGGCTTATAGCCCTACAATCTGTCTCTTCCAGGCTCCCAGCCCCTTACCTGAAAGGCCCAATCCCCATTTTCTGACTCTCAAACTGATTCTCTAGTAACTGGGCAGAATCCCATAACAGTACCTGAATAAGATTTTCAAGTGTGCCAATCACTCTAGCTTCAAGTACTTACAATTTTCTTGCAAAAGAAATTGCAAAACTTTAGTTCCAATGTGTAATATAAAATGGGCTTCGAAAGGATCCACTTTGATCATGTCACAGATAGGGCAGCAGAGATCCCATCTAGCAATCAAATCTGGGTCAGGTAACTTCTGAATGCATGAAGAATCTTGCTGACTTCATTTATAAGGATCTGCCTCTACTGTTCTGATCTCAGGATCAGGTCTATAGAGGGCTTTAGTATTTGGTAGAATAGTAGCTTATTGTATTCATATTTTCTTTGTTAACATATTATCCTCTGTCATAATATCCTTATATAGAGACAGATTGTACGTAATCATTTGACCCTGACTATAGAATCCTGTGAATCATAGCTGCCTTGTAAGCTTAGAGAGTTCTCTGGGGAATGTTTTACTAGCTGACTTTCTGGAAAACTATTAAGACCCAGCCATGTGCTAACCTGCTCAAGTCAGGGATGCCAGGTAAGAATTATCTGGCTTCTAGATAAGCGATGAATCAGCCTTGAAATGAATATTAAGTCTATTTTTCTGAAGGGCTTCATAACTGCAGCTTTTTGACACTTAGCTCTATGTCAGTTGAGGAACCAGCTCTGACAATAGTGCATCAGTTAATTGTCCTACATTACATCCCCAAATCCTACCTAAATGTGACCTACTTGATTGGCCAGTCAGAATTTATACTCTGTAGCTCCCTAAAAAATTATTTAAAATATTAAATGTTTACATTTATTTTGAGAAATGGTGAATTTAGTATTCATATGGTGAGAGTTTTCACATTCATTATTTTACATAGCCAAGAATTAGATATGTCTTAGCATTGCATGAGAGTGTAAATTTGGTTGATTTCCCCCCTCAATTTAATCCATTTAAGTGCCACTGCAGTACGGTGCATAGTTCCCTTCCTATAATCATCTACATTCTTTGCTTCTAGATACATGGCCTTAAATGTTTGTTTTTAAATGCATGACGTTCAAATGAGCTTACCTTAATAAGTGATCAAGACTGGTCTGTATAACTGACATATTCCAATTAGCAGTTGCATTGGAGCGTTGTTGTTGTAGCCATAATGGTCCAGAACATATAAAAGATGTGAGGTCTTTTTGTGATGTCTTTTATTGCATCACTGTATAGTTGTGAGAGCTGTTGGGTAAGCATTACGAAAGAAGGACGGCACTTGGTGCCCAAAAGTTAGTCAAATAAAAGACATGACCAAAAAAAACCCCCTCTTGCTTTCCAGCCATTATTTTCCAATGCACCCACTTTGTTGCCTGACCATTTTACTGGTAGCGATTTTATATTGTCTTCAGACCTTAGAACAGCATTGGATCAAGAACAGATATTTGTTGGACCTTGCTAGAAACATCTCCCAATTGATAGAAATAATGAGGGAAAAAAAGGAGAAATGACAGGAAACTGATATTACATAATGACACTTTTCTTAAGGTTTTTTGATGGAAAAATGGGCTTCCAACATTTTGCAATAAGCACCTGCTTTGTATGGAAAAATTTGATTTCTTCCAACATAAAAACAAACATTCTCAAACCATAACATCCTGGCTCAAAATGAAAGTATTTTGCTTCAAAAATGATATCTCAGTACCTCTTAGGAGTTGTGGTTCAGTTGCTCATGTCCCCGCTCTCGTCTGTGGCTTATAATTCTATATATTCTATATTCTATAGCACATCCGCCATATGGGATGCTTGCCAGGAACTACCCTCTTGCCAAAAGGGGAGATGGTGATGCATCATGCCAGATGTTGCCTAACATAGGGCCTGGACTATAAAAGAAAAGGCAAGCTTGAGACCCCCAAATGGCAATTCCCATGAGATGCCATAGCAACATTTTCAAATACGAATATGGCTTTCTTTGGCTGAAGTTACACTTAATGCTGGATAATGTATTGCATGTATGGATTTTTTAAAAATATTTTATATATTGGGGCACAAAATCTTAAAATTAGAATTTATTTACTTGGCATGAAGGAGAATTTTAATTTTGTATTGTAAATTCCTTTTACTTTCTTGTATAACTTTTTCTAGAAAAAATATGTGTGTTATGCCCTAAATACCAACCTAAAGTAACATTTTAACTAAAAGGCAGGTTGGTATAGTTTAATACTCGGGAAATTAGTTTACTTGCTATTTCTTTAGCACTGCACCTCTAAATAATGAAATTTAAATTACATGTATAAATTGCACATTTTCTCCACTATTGTCCTATCCAGAACAATGAACATAGAACTTGCAATGTCTGATAGAGTGCCAGTTTAAGAATATAAATTAATACAGAAGAAAAAAACCCCCAAACTTTGGCATGAAAAATATCCCCTCTCTCTTTTTAGATTCTTTTTTTACAATTGGGTATGTGTACCTATAAGAAAAAGCAGTTATAAAGCACTTATGGCTGTAGATAATCAGGGAGAAGAGAGTCCTTGAGTTAATCTTTTTCTTAGTTAATATTTTTTGACTCTTTGCTCTCCTTTTTTTTAAAACACTTTATGGTAAGCACTTGATCTTATTTGTCCATCATAAGCATTAACCAGAGGGTGAAAGATTGTTTCCATCCAGATTACATTTGGTAAGAGGAATCTACATTTGATTCCCATGAGCAAGTGTGGAAAATCCACACATGTCCATTCAGACCCTGAACACCGCAGCTCATTGTCAGCAGCTTTGCAAAATATCACATATGTTTCCAGGATTTGATGACAGAAATTCTGAAAAGCAATCTATCACGTCTCTTGGAAGGCTGTCTATTTTAAAAAGTGTTGTGTTATTTGGCATCATAATAATTACCTGTTTCTAATTCAAGTAATGTTCATCCAGGAGGTAAGGCATTGAGCTGAATGAATCGTTTGTTTCCTTATAGAGATTAAAACCATTGCTGAGCAAAGTACAAGTTGCATAATTTTGTAAAACAGAAAAAAGTGACAAAGCAAGTAAGAACAGACATTTGGTAGAAACACCATTTCATGCAGTATGGAAAAGTGAGACCCAGATATAGCACTATTCACATTTAGAAGATCTAGGTATGAAGAATGCTTGCTCTTCAATTTCTAATGTTTTGTACTTTCAGAAAATTGTCATTTAGTCCAAGAAAGATCCTTTAGGTCTTTCTGCCTTACCTCTAGTGTAGCATATATTAAATAATTGAATTTATAGGGTTACTTCTGTATTGAGTCCAATAAATAGAATCACCTTTAATATAGCAAGTGTGTTAAAGCTAGCACTTCTTGACTGTTAATAGATACCTTCTGCTGTGTATAAACCATTTACAGAGGTATAGGTTATAGTTGCGTTGGTCTAAGGACACAGGCAGACAAGGTTCTTCGGGTAAATCTGATATCTTTTATTAGACCAATACTCAAATATTTGGAAAAATTATTTTTTGCAAGATTTCGGGTATGCAAGAAAGCCAGTCAGGGAAAATGTAAAGTGAGGAGTCAATGGGTGAGAGATGGGGGGAGGGGGGAGGGAGAAGGGCAGGGGAATGGGAAATAGTGGAGAGGTACCTGGGGAGTGACATGTTAAGCAGGCTATAATGTGTCATAAATCCAATGCCTATATTTAGTCCATGATTTTTTGTATCAAGGAAGTTGATGAAGTGAAGTTCATAGGCTTGTTTGTGAAAGGTATTTTGTAACTTTCCTTTGAGGATTAGAAATGAGAGATTGAAGAGAGAGTGGTTTTCTTGTGAGAAGAGTGTAGCCACAGATAACTGGGTATTCTTGTCTTTGATAGATTTCTGGTGTGCGTTCATTTTGGTGCTCAGTTGTTAGGAGAGACCACTTCCCACCCTGTCCCCTAGCCTGTCTCTCACTCAGTGACTTCTCAGTCTTCACTGATTGGCTTTCTTGCATGTATACTAGCCTCTGGATTTTTTGCTATTCATTCCATACAGGAAGAGCACACATCAACTGCAGATGCTTCCTCAGCCATGCTGTTGGAAAAATTCTGAGAACAATTTTTCCAATATTTGAGCTGGCCTAATAAAAGATATCAGATTTACTCAAAGAACCTTGTTTGCCTAAACCATTTATATTGGTTTGTACTGATTTTTTTAATGAGATGATTATAAAGACTGTATTTAGCCTGATTGTAAAACAGCAGGATTCTGTGCTATGGCACTGAAAAGCACACAAAATAGGTTATGGAATTTTCCCCAAAGTTGCTATTTTTCAATATCCTTTTTAATGGTTTAGAGGTTTAATAACAACAAAAAACAACAGCTTAATCCAGTACAAATGAAAGGACAAAACAAGAATGAGTGAAATTTTGGACAGAAGCATCAGACCTTCCCATAGAAAAAACTTGGGGATGACCATAATGGTTTTTCTAAGCTAATGGCTTCTAATGTTTTTTTTAAGATAGTAGATGGGGAGTATATGGAGAGCTGGGGTTTATCCAGCCTAAGCTGGAGGGAGGGTAGCCAAGGGGGGTCACCAGTTAGGGGGTGTTTTAATCCACCTGTCCTCCACCTCCAGCAAGCCCACAGCTTGCTCCCCTTCCTTTCTTCAGACAGACCCAATTGCATAAAAGATTGACCATAGGGAACAAATGTTCCCCAAGGCACTGCGAAGTGGAGCACCTTCATCTGATCTCTCATTTGATAAGGGGTAATTGATACATGATTGGCTACTTTAAAAGTACTCTGCAGCAGTGCACATATGTCATGGCATGGCTGTAGAACTCTCAGGGGGCCAGTCGATAGACAAAGGTAGCTTCTGTTTTTGCCCTTAATGTTCAAAGTGTCTTTCTGTACTAGATTTAGGAAAGTTTTCCCTCACTCCCACACTGTTTTGATTTGATTTGACATCAGTACATTTTATCAGGTTCTGGATACATTTTATTTAAAACTAGAAATGCGTTGTCTTGAATTTGTTTCAGACAGAAAGGAATCTGACTGGTAGCATGTGACCATGACAAGCAAATACCAGAGAGCAAAAGTTCTAATTGTAATAAACTGATATCTATATCTTTTGAGAAGAGAACATGTCCATCAGAGAGAGCAAGGATAGGCTGGGAATGATTAAATGTGGTGTTATATATGAAACCATGCTACCATGTTACTTATTATTTTTACTGATATCTTACGAACAGAAAGATGAATGTTGTTTGTAGTCAAGACAAAGATCCACAGGAAAATTTCTACAACTTTCCAAAGCTACTTTCACTTCTGATTAGTGTTCACTTCCCTTCACAATTGTTGTGACCAGAAATGAGATAAAAACCATAAATTGCATATGGTCTATACAGTATTCTGCAGCACAAAGAATTACTCTGGAATGATAATGTGACTCCTGCAAATAGATCAGTTAATCCTACATATTCAATATACATTGTACAGTGAGAATTTGCAAGGGGTCAAATAAGATGATGAGGAAATTAACAAACTGTGCTTTCACAAGTAGAGACCTGAGTAGAAGTCTTGTTTAGGTCATATGACTTTGCGCACATCAGAAAAAGCACAGTGCAGTTTGAGTCTGACTGTCTCTCTCTGCTTATGACAATCCCAGATCTACAAGGCCAAGAAAGAAGAGGCATGATGTGAAGTCCATTGAAAAAGTGTTGCAGAAAAGTTTTTACTTTTGCATCATTTGATTTGTGTGACAACTGCCAGGGATACCTTTACAGTCACTACATTCACTTATATAAGTGTTACCCTTTTATGACTTGGTATAGCAGGTCTGGCCCCAAGGGTGACTGTGGCACCTCCCTAGCTGCCATTTAAAACCTGCCTCACTCCAATGTATTCCCTCACTATTTCACCTGCCACACCCTGATGTGTATGAATTGAGAGGTTGCTTCTGGGTCTTGGACTGAACCTGGTTGGCTTTAATTGGCCTAGCCAGATGCTCAGTCCTACTGGTCACTCTCTGGACCCTAAGTGCCACCTAATTATTCTATGCCCTGCCAAGCCCTAACCAAAGCCTGAGCCCAGTTGCACCCTGCTCAGTGCAAAGCTCAAACCACACAGTGCCCCAGGAACGCTGCTGTGTGTCTTCCTAGCCACTCCTATAGCCACAACCTAACCCTGCAGTCTTACCCTACAATAATCCCACCATCACCAATCACTGCTGGATGTCTCCCTTTAGGCTCCTATTCTGTTTGGCTGATCTCACTCCATCTCTAACCCTCCTGAGCTTACTCACATTTACAACTATCAGTCAACTCTGTGCTGGCAACTCCTTCCCCTAGCATAGCTTGGGCCAGACTGCTTGCTCTGGCTCTGGGGCTGAGCAGGTATCTCTCTGGGCTCCATCCTCCTGAGCAGCCCCAGGTGTGGCCCATCTATTTAAGGAGAAGCCTGTTCTCCCCAACTGCATTTGACTCAACTGAGATGCAGCTCTCCTTCTGTGCCTCGAACTTGGCCCTGTTTGCCTATTGCCTGTCTAGCTCAATGGTTGCTATAGGCAGCCCTATAATCGTTATCTACACTTTCTTCTGGCTGCTTATTCTAATGCAGCTCTCTGTACCTTAGCTGTTTACATCAAATTGCAATCTTCTAATGCTGCCTTCATATCAACTAACTAGCAGGGATCAAGGGACTCTGTTACATTCAGGAAATTGCAGGATTTGGCCTGTAAGCTTAGTCTGTCTTTGCTTTTTTGCTACAATACGACTTCTTTATTCAGACAGGCTGTTCTACAGAAGACTCATCAGGACTTCTTCCCTGGAACTACTTGCATCCAGATATGATGGTTTCACTCCACATTCAGCCACCATAGTACATGTAACATCTCTGTCATCATGTTTTATGTGGTAGAATTTAGGATTAAACTAACCAAAACTCTTTTACCTTAACCAGTGAGGCAGTGTTTCTCATTGGGTGTGTCTACACATGTGCTTTAATGCAGATTAGCCTATTTTAATAAGTATTAAAGCATCATAAAAAGCCCATGTGCTTTTGCTAATGCACATTAAAATAGGTTAATAATACTTTTTCTAGTACCTTATAATGCAGCGGGGCACATCTATACATGCATTAAGGTGCTTTTTCCAATGCACACTAAATTTAGTACGTCCAATGTGAGGTACTCAAAAAATGAACATTAGACTGCCTTAATGTGCAGTAACGAATGTGCACAGTTTTTAAGTGATGCTCAGTGAGTAGCAGCCAGTTTTACTGCACATTACTGTAATCACATAGTATTTATGTGACACTTTAATGTACAGTAAAATACTGCACATTAAAGTGCATGTGTAGGCATGCCCACAGGTACTAAATTTAATGCACAATAAGAAAAGTGCATTAATGAATGGTAGACGTGCCCATTCAGCAGTAAATTTTTAAAAAAAGAGGAAAGCAGAGGTAGTGGGAATTGCTTCCTTCTGTATCATCTCTTTTATTCCAACATCATTTCCTTATTCCACAGAAAACAATATGAATACCATGAATATTTTTTCATTTAAAAATGTAATTTGGAGATTATTATTTTTTAAGAGTTTAAGCAGCTAGTTTGTTACCACTCAGCAATGTTCATTTTTTTCCCATCAAAGCAATCCCTCAGTATGCACTGTAGATTCACTCTATATGATATCATCTAACTTGTCCATCTTGGAATGGTTTAGTAAGGGATGATCCTGCCTTGTACAGGTCTGGGGGTGTGTGGTTTAGATGACCTCATGATGTCCCTTCCAGTCCTACTTTCCTATGATCCTCTTCATATGGACACTTGATTAGACAAAGCTATGCAAATCTGTACATTCTGGGAAAGGAAGGAAAGGTGGAAAAAAAACAGAGTTGCCATACACAGTGGGTGTATAGAGGAGACATTTTTGTTTTCTGACTCTGGTAAAAGGCAGAGCCAGATTTTTTTTGTTGGACTGTAGCCCTACTCCATTAGTGCTAATGCACTAAGACTATTGCAAAACCTCCCAAAAAAGGTTATCCAGTCAAGGTGGCTGTGACTTGGAGTAGTCTAAACAAACGCTGTAGTTCTCAGAACAGTCACTCTGTTGGTTAGGCAGTAAGTCATGTGGCTACTGGCATGCCAATTCTCCTAGTACAGTGAGAAAGTGTTAGGAAAACTATTTAATAAAGGATTCCAATGGGAGCCCAAACCGCGGTAATGATTTCTTTCATGTGTTAATACCAGTAGTTACCCTAGACATTGAACATGGGAAGTACCATTAATGCCAGTGTACTGATCTTATATTTGTGGGCTGAATCAGTTGCTTAAAATAACTTGGCTATTTGCATGAAATTTGGCTTTAGCAGCCTTGTCAGGTTTCAATTAGCATGAACAAAGCTGGTTCAGAAAAACTAGGAACAGAATAGTGATACGTGGCCAGACATTTAACAGCAGGTCCCCTCCTGTTCCTCCTAGGGTCAATTTGTGTCACCAACAGCAGTAGAAGGAAGCAGACCTTGTGCTCCCAAGACAGGGTGGACTGCTGTTGTGCCTTATTCTTGACATAAGAAGAGGAATGCTGATTGCATTTTCTCCCTGATTCACCTACATTATCCCCAAGCACAACTTGGCTTCAATTGCAAAAATTTTACACAGGTGAAGTGTCATGTAACCTCTTTAAAGATGATCAGCTAGGACTTTCAGTTTTCAGAGCTTAGAGCACATCACAGCTGTATCTCATTTTCCTCCCTTGATTCTTCTGGCCAAGACTGAGATTCTGAGAATCTGGAAAAGCAGACTTTCCAAAGCAAGAGTAATTAATGTTAGCAGATTTGTAATTGGAACAGATGTATGTATCTTTTACACTGCTGCTAATTGCCCCTCTAATCCTTTTTAATTTAAAAAAAATTCTTACGTGAAGTTAGTGTTTTTACAAGGAACTGATTGACAAGAAAGGAAAAACAAATGAATACATAAAAGGACTTAGGTGCCTGAAAGCAACTTCAAATTGCTACTTAGTGGGAGCATCTACATGTGCATTGATTCTTCTAATGCACATTAAATTTAATACCTCCAATATGAAGTACTAAATAAATACACATTAGGCTAAGCTAATGTGCAGTAGCATAAGTCCATGTTTTTTAGGTGACACTTAATGTACAGTAGCCTATTCTACTGTGCACTAGTGTATTAGCATTTTTTTACATGCTTCTTTAATGGGCAGTAGAATAGGCTACTATGTATTAAAGTGCATATATAGATGCACTCAGTTCCAGCTTACCCCGTTCAACCTAAATTCCTTGGCTACATATGTTTGCACCAGTAAAGTTCCTGAGGGTATGTTTGTACTACATTGCATTGCATTAGAACCCTTGCAAAAAAAAAAGATTGTGGAAGCCCCATCTGAAAATACCATATTTATTCAAATAGGAGATGATTCCTCAATAATTAGATTCTATGTATGGAAAATTCATAAAATTGTTATAATTTTCCTGATATAAAATCTAGTTATTGGAGGTTCCTGTGTTCTTTCTGCAGGTCTTTGTGGAAAATACATTCCCACAGAGTCCAGCAGCTGTTGCCAGGTAGTACGTCCACAAATGACAGTCCACCCCATGCTCTTACAACCTTCAGCATCTTATGGCAGTTTTTTAGGATTGTCAGGCCTTCTTGTTGTAGCTTATATCTTCTCTGGAACTGCTTCAGGACCTTGTGGAACCATGGCACTTCCAAGACCCATGGGTGCATGTTGGGTGAGATGTATGCCACCCAGTGTCATAGCAGGTGCCCTGCAAAAAAATATTAGTCTAAAGCCAAAGGCTTATGATTTACCACGTAAGTTCATTGGTTGAGCCCCACCAGAGCCAACAGCAGTTTAAGCCCCATCATGGTTGGGCCCTATCATGACCTCACAGCTCAGCAGTGCTTGGTATGTGTGTGTACTTCAGCTATCCCCGATAGAAGATCCAGGTGCTAATTAGCTTCCACTCATGACTGGAACTGGGTGCTCTTGTCACGAGTCCTGGGATCCTCCAAAAAATGATATGCAGATGAGGCACAGGGTAAACTGGTCTGGCTTCTCTCCACAGAGAATGGGGCCACATTAATCATATGATGAGGCTGAGAGAGGAGGTGACAGAGGGATCCTGGGTAAATTGTTTGAGGCCCTTGGTGATGTTTGCCAGGAATTTAAGGCTGGTGAAGAAACAGAAATGTTTGGAAAGGGGAAGGAAAGATGATGCTTAGATGTAGGCGTGAAAAGGAAGTAAAATATATGCAATGTAGTTGTTTGCCATGACTTTAAAATTTTAGAGTCAGAGGTGAGGGGGCTATGCTAAATGGGAACAACCATATGTCTTTTTCATAAGAGCTGCACTATCCCATCCTTGTGACAGCCTTTTGGCTGAAATTCAGGGGTTTTGGTACCAAGAGAAAGATTTCAAGACCAGCTCTGGCCTTCCAGACACTGTCTAGTATTGTAGTACCTTCAGGCCTCCTGCTTTTTCTCCATGGAAGGAACACCAGCCTGTTTTTTTGAAGGGCCAGGTAAAAAAAGGGTTCCTATTAGCCTGTTTCCCCAGTGTGGGCCATGTGTTTTATAGTCATGCTCAGTGTTGGTTGCATTTAACCAACTTCATAGCTGGTTTCCAGTCCTAAGCACATGCTGCTTGTGGCAGTAGCTAATAATGTATTTAGTGAGATTTCCTTGTATACAATTATAAGGTAAGTGGCTTTTTTCCTCTTGCCAGCTTGAGGTGGGGGACATTGTCTTGTGTTCGGTTAAATACAGTATATCCTTCTGGGCAGATGAAGGAAGGAACCAGCATCTTCTGCATCCCGAGCAAGTACTCCAGTAACTGGGCAAAGAAGGAAGCTCTGCTGCCACTAGCAGCTGTATTATGACAAATAGATGCTATTAACACCTAAGGTTAGGAGAAAGTTCAGTTAAAATCCTAAGTGCAGGTAGGTACCACAGTTCCTCAGGGAATAGTTTATTCCTCTTGGCTTGCTTAGGCAATTTCCCCCTCATTGTGTTGACTTATAGGCTTAGGCACCTAAATCTGCTTGTACATTGTACAGGAAACCCAGCTATCTACCCCAAGATAAAAGATTCCATTTGTTACACTACTTCAAGCCAATGGTAAGAGCCAGGGTTTGGTGCCAAGAATCAAGAACCAGGAAGCCAGTGCAAGGCATTGAGAATAAGTTTAAGACTGAGAAATTACAAGACAAAGCCAGGGAACCACAAATCATGAGCTGAGTATTCAAAAACTAAGCAGCCAGTACTTTGAAGGAAGTTTATTAATCAGCTTGCAGTCCATTGCACCACATGACTTCACTGGTACTAGTCAGCCAGAAGACATAAAAGCATGGCCAGCCTGATACACCACATAGAGTCAATCAGAATGGCAAGCTGCCTGTTGACATCCTTTTGCAATAGCACACCTAAGCAGTTAACTGCTGCAGTGCTGACTTGTAGTGGCTCTATCCTGAGAGGCACAAGAATAGTATGGGTTTGTTCACATCTACCAAACAACAGGCCTAAAGCAGATCTAGAAGAACCTCACTGAGGGATGACAGTAATTTTATATTCAGTCAGATCTGAACTTCTGTGCCTCGCTTGCCAGAAGTGAGCCAACTAATGTCAATAGTATGAACAAATGGGTGTTATATGGGTGCCTACCAATAGGACTAAGTTCACTGAGTAATTTCACAAAGTTCCAATAGTGTAGACAAAACCTAGCAGTTAATTGCACACTGATAGTTTTAATTGAAAAAATCGTATGAATAGTATGTATGTGCATTTATTCTCTGACCTGTGACAGGGTGGAGAGAGAAACCACAAGACACTTCACCATTTCTGTGTAGAAACAGCTAAGAACTGGAATAAACTCAACTGAAAATGTGATTTTATTTCATAACACAGCGCTGAACTATCATTGTGTGATGTAGTTAAACTTTGATAACTGGATATATGAATATTTTGCATAATTAAATGGTTAAGAACTCTTTGCTTGTGCGATCAACTATCGAGAATCCACATTTCTGAGATAAACCACAACCTCCGTCATTGGTGACCGACCGACTTAGTGTAGCTGAGAAGAACAATATGGTATGTAATCAGAAGTTTTTAAAAGCCTTTAAATAAAGACACACAAAGCAGATGAAGGAACAACAAAGAACCAATAAATAGGCTTGGCTCAAGTAATTGAATCTTGAAATTATTTAAACTCCAGCCCATCCCACCTCCCCCAACATTTTTTGGTGCACATATGTCTAGACTAAAAACTGCATAAGATACACTTTTACCACAACATCTGGTTGTTTGGAACTTCACAGGTCATTTTGATGGCTTTGACCTCTTTGTCTGAAATGTGGTTACTGTTTAGGCTGCTGAAGCTCTGTCTGAAGCTTTGCTCTTCTAGATTGAACTTTCTCTTGACTCATAAAATCCATCCACTGATGATGGATAAATTATGGTGTTTTTCCCATCTATACATTGCAAAGGGTGACTGCTATGTTTAAATCTACTTTCATCTCCATTCACATCCTACTCGTACATGAGTTTCCTTTGTTGTTCTTACATTATGGCAACAAGCCCTGTGATGCACAGCGAAATCATGCATTGGCAGTCTTTTTGTCTTGATGAATGAGAAAGCAATGAGATCTTGGCCCCCCTCTCCCCCCTCCCTTGGCAAGTAAAAATTCAAGATGTAAATACTTGCTTGTTAGAAGTCAGGACTTATTTGATCAGTAATAAAATCCCCAGGGTGGCAGCTTTGGCATGAGGGGTTTTGTGGTTTTCTGTTTCACATACAAATCACATTTAGGGCTTGATCCTTTGCTCCTCACACAGGAGTTTCTTCCATTGAATTCAGCATGATGAGTGAAGAATGTACTCATGGAGGAACTGATAAATTTGTCAATCAGGAAAAGAGCTAATGTCATCAAATTAGTAACATTAGGATTGTTACTAACCTAAGGATATTAAATGACAAGTAGCAGTAGATTACTAGGGGGGACCAAGGTCAGGCACAGTATTATCAGTCATATTGCACAATCAATGTGTGTCAGACATCATTTTTTTAAACAGAACTAAATTTTACTTGTCTTCACTTATCTGTCTACCTATATTTGTTATGGGTAACTCCATTTTTGTCCTATCAAGAAATGAACAGGGCTCATAATGATGGTGAAGTACTAACTGTTCTGGTTATCCAATAAGGAGCTGAGAAACTGAGCTGATGGAGGGCTAATTCTGCTAGATATACTCTGAAAACAGACTCACATGAGATAAACCAGTTAGCATCCACAACTCCATAGAAAACTTCTTAGGAAACCCATAGATCAACTGAGTCAGGAAGAAACCAAGAATTTAAACTCCCTGAAAACCATTCTTTTACACCAATTACTCCCTCATAGGAGACTTTAGAATAATTCCATGCATAGGAATGGGGTACTTTTTCACTTTTAATAATGCATGCTACCTCCTTGCCTCTTCCCCCCTTAACAGATAAGAGAATAAATCACTGGAAGTTTCTACTCTCAATTTCTACTTTTTTGTTTCATATAGGGTGGGCAGTGACTTGATAATGCTAAATATTATAATGCTTCTTTCTGTCAGAGTGCATCTTCCTCTTCTGTGAAATCAGCTCTTGCATTTCAGTGTGCAGGCAGCACAGTATTTTCTCCTTAGAGGCTAGGGACAGAAGTTAGACATAAATTGGTTTAAGTGATCAGAAACTGGTTTAAACCTGTAACAGAAGATAAGGTCAGTGCACATAAAACAGGTTCAAAATAGCCAAAACTTTTATGATAAACTTGGTTGAATGTAGTATCAGACTTAACTGATTTGGGTCAAACCAGTTTATGGAACTTCTGTCCCAGACTCCTTCCTGGTTTCAGTTAAATCACAGTCCCCCAGCATCCCAACATACTCTGATGCTGTAGGTTGGGCTGTGCTGTCTGCTCCAGAAAGCAGGGCTAGGCCCCACCTCTCTGCTCTGTAGCTGGAGGGGGGGAAGGGGCATGGCCAGATGCAGGTCTGGCATGGTCCTCTAAGGCAAAGGGGCAGGGAGGGAGGTTATTTCTCCTCCCCTCTCTGCCTGAGGGACAGCAGTTGGGTTCTACCTGGCTGGACGGAGCATCTCATGGCAGGGCAACTCCCCCTTCACTGCTACAGTGGCATTCAAAAGCCTGGCAAGGGCTGCTTTTCCCTTCCCCCTCCAGGCACACTGGGGTTGGGGTCCCTGCAGGCCAGGGTGGGGGTTCAAAGCCCTCCCTTATCATACTCAGTCCTGCAAGGGCCTGGCCATGCCCCTCCTCAGCTCAGCTTCCCTCAGCCACTGCAGAAGGGAAGGGAGGACTCACCCTAGCACCCCTCAGCTTCCTTGCCTGAACCACTGCAGACATGTGCCTACATTTCCAGAATCAAAAGTGAATGTCTGTACATTTGTAAATCAGTTCAATATATGCAGGTTCGACTAACCTGCAGAGAATTAATCAATTCAGCCTTGGGCTTTTTGAATGTCTGCACTTAGACAAAGGGGACAGAACTTCAGTCTAAAAAAACACTGCTGTTTAGACTAGCAGATTTGCTGCACTGTATATTTTATTTAATCACTGCCTAATCCACTTAACACTGTAAAACTACTAAGTGTCCTTTCATAGAAAACACCAGATACTGACACCCCAGACAGTATCTTCATGGAAATTAAGAGTTCTACATACTTGGCTTCAAGTTTTCACTAGAAAAAAATACTTACTTGGGCTTTGATTTTACCACCAATACCACTGACTTGGATGGTAAGCCAGCTTTTGGCATATAGAATGTCACTGTGGCTGGTATAACTTTTCCTAATCACATGTTGCAGGGTTTAAGCAATATGAATTGCCTGTACTTTCTATGATCTTAACAAGCAGTAGATGAACCCTGTTGTGTTATAGGGTTTAAATGAAAACATTTTGATTTATTGCTTGCTAGCACAAAACCTCAGTCAGGACATGGTCCAATGTATAATGAAATTAATGGCAAGCCATTTATTTCAATGGTCTTTGGAGAGGGCCTCTTATATTTTAGCATACATTTTATTTGCTGTTCTTTGAAATACCTGCGTGAAAATATCTAGACAATGAATGAAAACCAAAGGCCAAGTATTCCACATTTTCCATTGTTCAGATTATAACAGTGCAAAAACTTATTGCATCCTTGCACTTCTATATATCCCTCCTCACTAAATTTCACTGATATATTGGGGGTCACTATGCTTTCATTATGTATTTATAATATGCATGAATGAAAAGTAAACCCCTGGGATTACTAGATGCTTGCCAAATCTGAATAGTCTAAATTCAAAGAACTTTTTATTACCAGATCCTGTTCTCTTTGAAGATTTTGGCCACTGGCTTAATGGAGAGCAAGATCAAGTCTCTAGATTGTAAAATCTTCTGGGCAAACATTCTGTGTCTTTATTTGTTTCTGTAAATTAACAGGGTCAAACTATGCTGGAGAGGACAGCATAACTATGAGACATCAGAGTTATGCACTCTGAGTGCCAAGCAGTTTTGCATGGCCTGAAGCATTTTTGGGGGGGAGAAAATATGCTGCTGGAGAATCCGCGGCTATGTTCAACAGAGGTTGGGTAGAGGGATGTTCTAGGGACCTGCAGCCCCTTGACTTGAAATGCAGCTGCAGAATGTTTCTTTCATCTTAGAGGCCTCAGGGGAAAAACATTCTCTTTTGCCCATGCACAGACCTTGAAAGTTGAAGAATAATGTAGAATAGAATATTTTTAGACAAAGTCTTGCTTGACCATTGACAATATAATCCATAAAAGTAACAGTTAAAGTTTAGTTTACTTTTAAAACTATTTCCTCTGCAATAGTCTGTTTAAGAACTTGGCCACACAGCTATTTTCTGAGAACTCACAATTTTGCAGATAAACCAAGGGGCTTTTTATATCTGATGTGTAACATACTAAGTTGGATAATCCTGAAGTTTGGTTAAAAAAAAGGGCAAAATGATAGGAAACTTTATTGGTCTAGGAACAATAAACCTGTAAAAATGATTTCATGTCTATTGTCTATCAGAAAAACGAAATGTTTTACTTAGTGCTGCAAACCTCTGGCTCATTCAGCTTATCTGTGGTAAGGCATTTTGGTTCTTAGGATATTTCTGTAGGAAAATAATGTGTCATCCTATTATACTAGTTTGTATTTTGACTGTGTACTTTTGTTATTGTATCCTTCAAGAGGGATACAAAGATTCCACCTTACAAAAGCACAGCTGATGGAGTTTGTAAAAAAGGAAGGGAAATAGTGTTGTGTTCACTATGGTGTTGTGTCAGGATAGAGCACAGGTCTGAATTCACTTCCTGGTTTTTTGCAACCTTTGGAGTCTTAGGCTAAAAACAGACAACTGGTTTGGTGCAAAACATTGGCTTGGTTTATTACTGGCACCAAAAAAGGTGTGGTCCAGTTGTGTACATACAAGGCTTAAATAGCAATTAAGTCAAATTAGATGCAATTATTCTGAGGCCAAGTGTTAATGTGACTAATTCACACATACTTTATGTGAGACATTGAGTTTGGTTGTCTGAAAGGTCTGGCTTTGGTGTGGCCCAGAACACTCTTGTGCAAATCAAACTGGGGTTCTGTTTTTACCCTCTATTTCCTGTTCTCCACAAATCAATTTGGGTGGATAATTCTTTCTTCCTCTTGTCTTTGTTATTTAAATTGTAACCTGCTCAGGGCAGACTTTTTCTTGCTGAATGCTTGTCGAGTAGAATGGGATACCAGTCTCAGTTGAGACCTCTAGGTTTTTTGTTACACGGTAATAAATTGATAGCGATATGTACAGAGTTATCACAGTAAAGTAAAAAACACCACAGTGGCCCGTCAGCTACTCAAGAAGCATTGCTAAGGGATCCATGTAGTGATAGAACCCAGGAGACCAAACTACTCATTTTTTGGCCAGGTTTATTTTTATTGTATAGAGAGACCTCTTAATTAATTTATTTAAGTATGTGTGTATATCTACATTTAAACTATTTAAACCTGCATACGTATTTACATGTAATGTAGTGCATTTATGTATGTATGAATGTAAGCAGATGATTGAGTGTATGTAAGGTAGGTGGCCCATTTCCCCACCTCAGGAAGAATTTGCAGCCACACCTAGAGTTTTTTTTCAGGGCATAGTTTTATTCTTTAACATAAACGTTTGGCAAAACATCAAACAAAACAATTCTCCTGCTTCCCCAGGGTTGTTGCTTCCAGAGGCTCCTTCCATTCCTGCTTCAGAGTCAAGTACAGAACATATTGCTCTCCCTCTCCCATAAGTCCTCCCACAATGCTTTAAGAGAATGCTTGACTGCCTCTCAGCTGGACTTGCTAATTACATGGGCATAGTGGGCCCCAGGCCCTAGCAGGAGCAACCAGACCTGTTACAAGTTAGTTGTGGTAAAACCTTGGCTCTTGTTCTTAAGCGTACCTTATATTTTATCCATAGCTGTGCCTAATCCATGTAGAATCTCATTTAATGCTTCTAGGTCCCTATGGAACATTTCCATGGAGTATATCGGTGATATGATGTTTTTCCGTATTGGTCTCAAACTTCTAATTATACCTGCATTTTATTCTGACTGTACTTTATCCATGAATGAATTGTTTTGTCACTGAGCGTGGTACACTTCCCTAGAGTTTAGAATAATCTTAGACCAGTAGTTCTCAATCAGGGTGCTGTGGATGATGTGCAACTGCTAGGTATGCAAACACCTACACATGATTCACATGATTAACCTAGAGATTTTAAGATAGAATCCATAGTGTCAAAAAACATCCTGACCTGATGTGGTCTTTCTGAGTTTTTGCAGCAGGAGAAATGCTCTTTCATTTTTTAGTAGTCAAGAAACAAGTAAAATCTATGAGCTGGCATTTGCTGAGGGATGCCCTGAGTGTAACAGGGACAGTTTTTTGAGTTTAAAAACGTTAACATGATAGAGCACACATGGTAGAGAAACTACACACTGCTGTGGTTGGATGGTGTGATGGGGTTGCCTGTGGCAGGGCAGTCTCAAGGAAATGCCACACCAGTGCCTCTCTAGTGAAAAGTGAGTAGGGGGCACTAGAAAGCCTCAGCCCCCACTGCCTTGTGAATGACCCTGTGGAGTGGAAAGGCTAGGGGAACACACCACAACAGAAAAGCAGAGGGCCAAGGCCTACAGAGTAGGACCTGAGGCCCACAGGGTGTAAGGCCAAGAAGCCCCAGTGAGGGGATCAAGTGAAAGCTGGAGGCCACATAGAGTAGGGTCCATGGGGGGTTGAAAGACTATACGTAGGCCGGCCAGAGTAGATGCCCAGTGAGGAGCAGAGGGCGAATGAGCTCAGTGAGGGTGGAAGAGTGGGCCCAGGAGAGGCCAGAGTAAACATATAGTTCACAAGCCCAGAGAGTGGGAATAGTGTTGGGAGGGGCCCAAGATGCTAGACCTGTATGGGAGAAAGGGCTAGCTGCTCGAGAACCTCGACTGGTCATTGCTGGGGCCAGGACCATGAGGGTGAAAGGGCAAGAGAGAGTACCGCAAGAAATGGCTAGATTCCTGACCTGGAGTCCTGGCTGGCCTGAGATGAAGCCAGGGCCTGTGAAGCCAAAGGTCTCAGAGGGGGCCACTGCAGAGAGGGAAAGGGCTCTAGGGAGTTTGCAGCCCAGGATGATGACAGAGGTTAGGCTGCCTGAGTAGGAGGGATTCAGGTTAGGTCCAAATGTCAGACAGGAATGTAGTGGGGCCCAGTGTAGGGCCAGAGTGATATAGTGATGCCATCTGCAAGGCATGGTGTAGGGACAGTATGGAGCCATGTATTATACCCTTGGCATGAGGGCATTAAACAGGCAGCCTTCTGCCTAGGAACAATTTCTGAGTTACATCAAAGGCATGGCAGGTGAGTCAGGTGGCCAGACTGCCCTAGACAGGTGGGCAGGCCAATGGTTGGACCAGCCTTAAGATGGCCCTTTGTCACAGTTAAGAACCAGTAGTGAATACAATAACTAATTAAATAAACAATCCCTTGGGCCTGCTTTTGGGTCTGTGTGGATTGACTTCCTGTTTCTCCTTGGTGCCTGCTGAAGTTGCAAACCCTACCCAGGTCAGACTGTTTCCATTGTATTCCATGTACAAAACAGAAGTTCCTTCAGTGCTCAAAGGGCTGCATGCAAAAAGGTGACAATTATTTGTTGCATATTTATGACATCTTTTATGGAAGGATTACCAGGGTCTTTAAAAGCATTCATTCATTTTCACACCATGCCTGGGAAGTACTTAAGGATTATTATGAACATAGAATATTCTGTTATTTGTTAATCCCCAAGAGACAGAGGCACAGAGAGGTTAAGTGACCCAACAGAGTATCAACAGTGGAACCAGGGGAGGAATTTATGGCTGCTCTAAATCGTAAGTTCTATTTGCATATGACCAAACTTTTATGACCAAACTTTTATGACCTTCTTTTAAACTTACTTGACCTAGGAAAAAAGTTAAGGTGCTTATACCCGTTGTTCTAAAAAAAACCGACCTCTCAAGAGATATTCCGGTAAGTAAGACTAAAATCAGACCCAACAGAGAGAGAATATTGAGAGATAATATTGATGACATGCTGTAGAAAGTTGGGTTCTGCATATGCTTATGTGGCTCAATTCCTTAAGGGGAGGAACGCTTCTTTTAGACGGCAATGTGATGAGTCAAGGTATAGTGGCTGAGACTATAAGCGTTGGCTCTGTCACCATGCAGACATACAGACATTCAAAGAAACCACAGCACTTTGGTTTCTTTGCCTTGCCTTCTTAATCAAATTCAAGTTATGTGTATGTATACGTATTTCACCCACAACGCAAACAAAAACTGTACAACACCTGAGGGTGGTTGGCTTTCAGAAATACCCATGGAAACATGATTCACTTGGGGGTGGAGGGGAGTGGGGCAGAACTCATATGGTATTCACTCTAACTCCAACACAGGAAAGAGCATTCCACGCTTACAGTAAATGATCTAATTATATTACTGTAATACTCTCACATTTTTCAGCTACCTCAGCATGAACTCACAGACTTCACTTATGTAATTATGGAAAACTTTCTACCAAACAAGAAGATTCCTTCTGGATGCCACATTGTTGGCAAGAGTTATATGTTTGTGTATAGGAAAGTAGTATAAATAATAAGAACCCCCCCTACTATTTATTATGCTAAAAAGGGCACCTATGTAAAAGGGCCACGACCACAATAAGATTCTTAGGGTCTTAGCTTTGCAGATTTGTTTGCTTTGGAGAAGTATAATTGTTAGAATTACAAATACTTGTGGAACCATGACCAAAACCCTTTCTCTGTTTTTAGTAAAGCTTTCTGCAAAGAATATGAGCGACATAATTTAAGCAGGGAATGTAGCCAATTCTCTGTGATAAACATGGTTTAGTGAGGCAAATGCTGCAGCTTTCATTTTTATGATTCCAAATAAAGAAACAAACTACTTTCTGTCCCAAATAGTGTTTATTGGTGCTGTTTCCTGCTTAGTGACTGTGTTCCATCTAAGAGGTTGGCTCCATTTCACTGGTGGATGAAATTATTCCTGTCCAACAGCAGATCATCGAGTCTTTATGGACCCATGCACTGCTATCAAGTCACAAGGGCATCAGGGAGAAGGGTCTGTATACTCCCACCCCACCCCACCATTACAGAGAAAGGCAAAAAAAAATCCAATAGTGCATACCAATCTAACCTCAAATATGACAACTGGTGTGACCTTGAAGGGAGGACTAAGATAGGACCCTCTAAGCAGGACATTCCAGGTGTTGTGGTCTTAGCAGGACCACGGGCACACCCCAGTCCATGTAAAATTCCCTCCATGTAAACCTACTATGCTACAATTTCGAGGCATTTCAAATTTCTTTGGAACAAAAGGCATTTCAAAATTCTGTTATTATTACAGTTGCCATTAACATGGTTGGGTATAACAATCAACCTTCCATTCAGGATGCATGAAGAAGCAGTTGAATGCCACCACCTAAATGCCAGACATTTATGGAAAGGCTGCCGAATAGAGAACACAGCTTCCCATGTACAGAACAGTGTTCAGGGCATTGATTGGTGGACCTGCATAAACCTTTGTTTTTGAGAGAAGTAAAAGAAAACACTGGAGAGCATGGGTTATTTTTTTTTTTTTAATCAGGAACCAGCACTGGAAGTATAACCTTGAAAAAAGGAGCTAAACTTTGAAGGCAAGTGCTGACAGGAAGGTATTGGATGTATGACCAATATTCTTTCTTCTCTTGTTTGATTTCCACTGTGTCCAGGGTAACAGGACTTTGTGCATGTTTTGTAAGTTAAAAAAATTGCATCAAAGAAGTGCCTGACTCCTGTACTGGTTTCTCCTCCTAATGCACAGATCCAACAAAAGCATTTTTTGGCCTATCACTTGGGTCAAAAAAGGTAAAATTCTTGTGAGAAGCAGGACCAAAATCTAAAGGGGAGAAGTTGTAAGCTATCAAATCATCATGGAGTAAATTAGGGTACTCCTGAAATCGAAAACAGTTCAAAGGGATTAAAATAAGGATGTAAAAGGGAACTAGAGATTTCACAAAAATGGAATTCCAACAGATTTGGAGTTTTCTCAAGCAGGTCCAAGAGGTGACTTAGAGCTGGAGGTAATACATTTGTTGGAGATATCACAAAAAAATGGAAGGAAGGCCAACTACAAAACTTCCTGTCTAAAATGACAAGACAGTGACCAGCAATCTGATTGCCATGAGCCACAAGGCTATCAAGAAAACAAAGGATACCAGGAAAGTTTTTCTCAGTCTGGACCTTGGTAATCTAGATGCTCTGCAGCAAGAATTTGAGAAGCTAAGAATTCAGCTCCAGAAAGACAGAAAAGGGTCAGATAGCACTGTAGAAGTCAGCTCTCTGGATGTGGAATGGGGCCTGTCACAAAGTCTAGGACTTTGGTGACACTAGACTTTCACATAGTTTGTAATATGCAATGGGGAAAGGTCACATTTTTTTCCTCACATAATACAATAATCTATTGTCTTAAGGGAATAGTTTTCTGGAAGACTTCTTTGGCTCAGTTCAGCATCACACACCAAATGAATGGCTTACGGGGTTGACAGAAAGGTTGTGGGGAACATCCTGGCAGTAAAGTTGAGTGGCCCAGCTCTAATGGTGCTGCTAAATTTATCCCTAGAAACAAGACTGTTTCCACCCCTAGAAGTCAGCCATGAAACTGAGCTGGTGAGGACATAGCTAAGATGTAAAATGAAAGGGAAAAGATGTGATAACCTGAGCTGGCAGAGGACCTGATATTAATGAAGACCAGGCAATGTTCCAGTTTATAAATGATCAACTAGATTGGGACTTGCAGCTTGCCATTAGAGAAAGCAGGTCAAATGTACTCTGAGATCCTGTGGAATTTACCACTGAACTGGAATCTTTTCTTGTGGCTGGGCACCAGAAGTGGAGACAGTAGTTAGTGAGCCCTGGAAGCATGACTTTGTCTCATACCTGGGAGGGAAAAGGAGATCGTAATCTGGTTCATTATGCTTTTTTTAACAATTAGAAAAAGCAATACATTCTGTTGGTAAAACAAGAGTAATTGGCAAATACCTAAACACTAAAGGAAGAAAATCATTTAAATGCTGGCACTATTTAAAAATTCCCCATCCCCCACTCCCCCAGTGGAGCACTTTTAAAAAAAATGGGCACTGTATTTGGCATTTCCGGTCTTCTGGGATCTCACCTGACCTCTTTATATTTCAGTTCTCCAATATAATAGTCAATGCCTTTACAGTTACTTCAGCCAATTTCTTGAGTATTCTCAGATGAATTTCATCAGGCTCATTTATATAAGTAATTTCTTTGTAATGTAAATACAAGTCTGGCCAGAACACAGCAGCATAAATTACAAGTGAAAGCTCCTGTCTTGATTTAGGAAACAAGAGGACACCAAGCAGAAGGAAAAAACTACACAGTACAAGATTCAGTCTCACTGGTTTTGGTTAGGACTGGGTAGTTAAAAATTGGAATGGCAGTTTGGCAACTGACTAGGTAATTGATCTGAGAAATGCATGAAAATAATAGATACTGGCTCAGATATAAGGTATTAGACCACACATGCTAAAAAGTTATGGAACTACACATGATCTGGGCCAAGAGACCAAGAAGTGATTAGGTAGAACCAAAACTAAACCTGTTCATTGGTCACATCTGAGGAACATACACTCATCCAAAAATTGTGAAAATTGGATTTGAGAACTGGACCTTCTAGAGTTTGATGAAGTCTTGCTGGCCAAGATGCAGGCAGTCCTTGGACTTATGACACAGCTGGTTCCTGAAAACTGTGTCTTAAGACGAAACATTGTAACTCAGAACCGTTTTTCCCATAGGAAACAATGTTATAAATGAGGATTGGTTCCTGAAACAAGGCCCAATACCCTATTTTCACCAAAAATAACCCAGAATTTTGTACTCAATCAATTATAGATGACTAATATAGCGACATTAATGCATTTATGTTGTAAATAGCTATCATATTGATTTGGAAGGACTTCTTTGAGGTGACTTTGCTGGACTTTTTGAAGGGCTCTTGACTGGAGTCTTCTCAGGAGTCTTGGTTGCAGGTTTTCCTGGAGTCTTGTCTGCTTTCAATTTACTACTGCTTTAAATTTAAGTAAGATTAACAGATTAGTCTAAAAGTCTTGCTGGTCAGGAAAGAGGCTTTATTCTCCTGATCTAATAGTACTGATTGCACTGAGTTGGCTCAGCACAAATTTTATACCAGGGGTATCCATTAAGCCAGGGCTGTCCAACTTCTCAGTGGCCAAGGGCCATATGCTCTGGGGGCCATATCCACAGGGCACAGGCTCCCTGGGTGCAAAACATGCCATGTGGTCCTCTTGCTACTGCACTATCTTCCTCACTGCATGCTCCACCCCATCACATGGTCTTCCACATGCCCCCCCACTGCATGTCCTTCCTGCTGCACAAGGCATCTGGAGCTCCTGCTGTCACATGCGCTCTCTTGCCTCACAGAGCCACCTGGATCTCAGAGTCCCAGGATTTCCACATATACCGTCATGCCTCCAAGTAGTCCAAGCTGGAGTAGGGATGAGGAGCTGGGAGGCTCCAAGGGCAGCAGCAGCCAGAGCAATGGGAAGAACTGTGCCCAGGAAGGAGTTTGGGGGCTGCACTTTAACCCCTTTGGACAAAATGTAACTTACAGGCTGCCAGTTAGGCAGCCCTGAATTAAAAAATAGCAGTAGCTTACCAGTAGTAAAATGGGTAAAGACATTGCGTGCTGCTGAGGAAACATACCAGGCAGGCATAATTGGGTTTCACCCATAGTTCTGCTTGGCAGCACTACATTCTGCACAGAGTATGGAAAACTGAATGAAATCTTTTTTAAAGGATATCTTAGTTACTGCAGAGGAATCAATCCAGTTTTCCATATTAGATATTAAAAGTGGCAAGAGGAAACTGATCCAAAGGACAAAGAAAAAATGTTTTCACAGAAAACCAGGGCCTGTGGCAATTTAAATAATAGCTTTTGCAATGCACCTCCCACATTCAACAGGCTAATGTGAAGAATTTTGCATGGCAAGCCACTCTCAGCCTGTTAGTTATACCTAGACATTACCTCTGAATAAGAGCTCTATGTTTACAAATGGTCTACTGTAAGCTTAAGGCTGCCAATCAGAAATTGAACCCAAAGACATGTGAGTTGTTCTAAAAGAGAGGTCATTTACTTTGGGCACAAAATGAGTAGGAGGGTATTTCAACTGACAAAAAGAAAAGTCAAGCTGCACAGAACTGGCCAACTTCCCAGTTACTGAGACATGCAAAGTTTTGTAGGGCTCTGCTCCTATTCCCAGTACTTTATTTATGGGTTTGCCAATACTGCAAGAACACCACATAGGTTGGGTGAGAAAGGGAAGCCATTTCAATATACAGCAGAATGTGATTTAGAATTTTTTAGGCTGGAGAAGCTTCTTTCTAAGTCTTTCTGAATTTCAACTCTTCCATGCTGAAAACAGAGGTGAGTGTTTTTAGATTGGGAACAGTAACGAAACAAGAACTGGTCTTAGGGGGTTGTGACATTACAGAGCTATGATTAAATCCAAAGAATAGTTTCACTGCTAAGTATATGGGAAGAAGCATATAGATCCACCAGATAGACCATGCTGTGGTTACTTAGATTCAGGAATCCTGAGGGGCAAATTTAACAGGTGGCTGGACAAACTATAGTGTTATGATTTCACAGTTACACACTGTCCTGGACATGGTAATTCTGATATCTTGGTTAGAGAACCTTGTCAAGAGACAAGTTATAGACCTTAGGCAAAGCAGGGGAGCAAGGAAATAATTGCTCAAGAGAAAAGTATATTCAGAGAGAGAGAGAGAAAGAGAGCAATTGCAGAAGGAACATTGTAGGTTCATCCTTGATAGCAATGAATAAAAGGGAAATAGACCTCAGAGCAACATTCTCAAAAAGACAATCCTGGTATCCTCATAATGTATGAATAGAACATGAATTGACAAATACAGCCATTTTGTCATCTGATATCTTTTTTTTGAATACCAAAGTGGGAACTCCCTGGTGACAGTGGGAAAATTTGAAATTGTAATATGTAATATTGTATGGGAGATAGGAAAATCCAGAAGTTAATGGGTATGTGGATCAACTGATAATATTAGATACATTGAAGAAGGTGGTTCTGAGATGTTGTCGTGCTTTTAAAACTACTGGATATTTTGGGGTTGCAAAAAGTTTTCCCAGGCTAAGAGAGAATTTCTATTGGGCAATGTGCCAGCCAGATGTAGACTATTTGGCAGGAAATGATTTGTTTGTAATACAAAGAAGGTTCCTTTAACAGCAGATGAGTGGCTTATGAACACATCAATGAAGCATATTACTTGTTGATGCACTGTCTCTTTTCTGAAGATAATGACTGGCAATCAATATTTGATAATGAAGTGTTTTTTTAAGTGGCTTGATGTTTATCCAGGAAGAAACCAAAAGTCCATGACAGTAAGAGGGGTTCTAGTGCACTGATTTCAGCCAGAGTGCTCTGATGTGCCATGAGATCTTTTCAAGAGTACAGGAGGTTTCAGTGCAACATTAGCAGTGTTAGGTGTCCAGACACCTGCACACATTTCACAAGATAAACCTAGAGATTTTAAATAGGAATCCATAGTGTTAAAACATTCTGACCTCTTGTGGATGTTCTAATTTTTTTGCAACAGAATTGCTCAATTATTACTTTATTATTTTTTGTAGTGTGACCACCGTAGGTCCCTGGGTCGTGGGTAGTCCCCGAGACGTTCCTTTACCCCTCCTTCTCGCCCGCCACGACTTTGATGTTCCACAATATAAAG
>JAGPOW010003642.1:81159989-81177872 GCA_030014935.1 Caiman crocodilus
AGTGTCTTTGTGAGCTGTGTTGAGTAGCTCTTTGATGTGTTGATCAGGTAGAATTCCTTCCCTGAAGGTGTCAGATGGTAGGTAGGGAGGCAAAAAAAAGGCTATGATATATTAGCATCCATCTTTGTTGCTTTTGAAATAATATTCCCCATAATAGTCACAACAATAATCATAATAATACTAATAATAACAGTCTTGTCTTTAAAAGTTCAATAAATAAGCAAAACATTTCACAAATGTTTTAAACTACTATTATGTGTCAAACAAACTATATAAGACAAACATGTTTATAATACTGCTTACTGTCTGTTTACTGTAATGCCGTTTGTAATCCTGGCTGGCCTTGTTCAAGCAATTAAACAGTTCTATAACAAAATACAGTTTACTTCATGTTACTTTCATGATTAAGGTTCCAAATTTCTTCAATAGCTTTAGATAACATTGGATTCAGAGAAACAATGACTTTCTCCCTTTCACCATGTGACTGGATGTGCTCTAGGGTTGCCATAGCACCACTTTGATGGCCATCTTAGTCCTGTCCAGCCTTCGCTCCTGCCTTTCAGGGTCTTCCCTTGATCTCTCTCCTGCCATACCTTGCTGGTGGTAATGAAGAAGGGAGGCTGCCCTTAAAAGCTAGTGAGCTCCAGGTGCTCTTCCTAATCCTTTTGCTACTCCGTGGCCTCAACCTGGACCACTTGACTTGGGACTCAGCCTGCAGCACTCAAAGTTGCTCTATCTCTCTGTGTCTTTCTGCCCTGCACTAACACAAGGTCCTCTGGACCTCAACCCTGTGTCCAGGCTTCAACCTATTCATCTTCAGGCCTTTTTTCCTCTAGCTGAGACCCTTCAGCCCAAGTCCACTGACTTGGGCCCTGACTCTTCAGGCCTCAGCCTCACTTCAGGGAGGTTCCTTCGAGGTATCCTGCCTGTGGCCTCCTCCACCCTTGTAACTGCTCCCAGTCCTCCCGTTCTCAACAAACACAAACAAGCATAAACACTGGCACAACCAAAATATAAGTAAACCACTTTCACAAAGTTTGTCCCCTCTGTCAGTCAGTATCATACCACAAACTATAATTCCTAATGCTAGGCTCACTCTCACTCTTGTGGGTAGCTTGGGTATCCCTGGACACTGCTTCAAGCAGGCAGCTTTCCTGTAGAGCTCCTCTCCCTGCATGGTCTGACTGCCTGCTCTGGCTCAGGCTTGGGCTTATATGTCATGAAACCCCACACCCTTCTCTATCATGTGGTTCCCCCAGCCACACACAGGGGGTTTCACCCTCTTAATTAAGGGCCAGCCTATACTCCTGCCGTTGCAGCAACACACAGCTGGTTTAGCCTGATGCATTCTCTTAAATTAACCAGACCTCCCTGGCTGCTTGTTACAGTTCCCATTTGGCTTGACTGGCTGCTTCTGAGATGGCTCAATATTTAATTCCCAGCCTCATCCCAGATGTCTTTTATAGTCTTTTCTCTTTTAATACGTTCTTCCTGGTCTCCCACCTTCATGGCTACATCTAGATGAGTATGGATGTGCAGTATGTGGTACCACAGACCCATCTGTGGTGCTACACACTGCACATGCAGGCATTTCCTACACTGCTGTTTTGCAACACAGAGAGGTTTTTGGTCCCAGGAGATCCTGGGATCAAAAAAACCCACGCTAAAAAAAAGCAGGGTAGCACAAGGGGTGGCACAGCACCGCCCAGAACTAGAGCATGGCTGGCCAGAGCCATTCTCCAGCTGTCGGCCAGGTTCCCAGATGCAGAAGCACCATGGCTGCAGCTCCCAGAAGTCCCCAAGACCTCCAGTAAGGCTGCTGGGGCCAGCACAGTTTTTGGTTCCAGCCTCCCCTACCTCACCTAGGGTAACCTGCTGCGTTCTAGAGTATGTGTGGCATGGGCATTCCCCAGGGACAAGTAACAGCAGCACACCTTGTGAATTTTGTGCCATTGCTACTTGTCCCTGGGGAAAAAAACATCCACATTCATCTGGACATGGCTCATGTGAACTGCTTTTGTACACACACAGGATGTGCTAATTAGGTTTTCCTCCCATCTCAGTCCTACCTCAGTAGTCCCCATAACCTGAATTCTAGTAAAGACATGTATTCCTCTCCTCCCTCTCCATTGTGTCTGAGTAACAGAGTTGAGTTCCCTGTTACACACCACCATGGCAGAGCATAGAGAAGGAGATGCTTGCAACAATGATGAGACCCTTGACGAAACACTGGTGTAAGTTTTGAGTGAGACAGTATGTAAGGCATGGAACAACTGCTGAGGTATCAGGACTACTAACTGGGTTTTGGCAGAGTTTAGACAGTCACCAAAGAAGGCAAACTATTTTTCAAATTTGAAATACTGTCAAACTAACTAGTTTTTGAAACCCAAAGAGAGACTTGCAAGACTTCATGCATCTCACTCAGGAAACTCTTTTCTGCCAAACGCAAGTGTTTTTTTGCTTCCTAAAAAGTCCACTTCTAAGGTACCACTCAACCATGATACAAATTTGCCCCTTGTCCTGTGCATGAGGAAATAGGCCAGTCTCTTTCAGTAACAGAAAAGGACCTCAGAAAATGGTACTTGGTGCTCTTCAGTTTAAAAATCCTTGTACAAATTGATCCTGATGAAATCCTTTGGTATTCTCCTGAGGCTTTTTTGCTTCCTACCAAATGCTAACTAGTACCTGGTTCTGTAAGCCTGAAGTACTGTCTCCCACAGCTGGTCATCCTCAAAGGTGTCTCCTACTCCCAGGCCTTGCTCTGGAACATTGACTTAGCTTAAAAAATTGGGCGAACTTTTTTCCCCATGTTTGCCACTCATCATAAGACTTTTTAAGGCAGGTACAGCACAAGTTCCTTGGTAACTATGAGTGCATCTACATGTGTTGCTGTGGTAACATTGTTACTGCACCATCATTTAGTATTTCCTTTTGGAAGTACTAAAAGATGATGCAGTAACAGCCTGAACTGCACCATGCACACTGGGCAGTTACTTTTGGGCACTGCGTTGTTATAGTGACATGCTTTAGCAAGGTAGTGTGTTACTATGGTGATGTAGCTGCAACATCACAGTTCTTGCCCATGGACATTACGTCAACAGAGTGTGTTGCTACAGAAATATAGCATCAGGTGTAGACACACCCTATGAGGACTAGGATCATTTAGGTGTTACTTCAGGGATTATGCATCTTGGGAGATCTACAGTGAATGCTGTGGAGTGATTTATAAATACTTTTCATGTAAGTGGTGCATGGCCACAGCCCTGGGAGTTAAGAAATCTGGGGTGTTTATACACACCATGTTTTTTGCCCTTTCTTGAGCTGCAGTGATGTGACTATTTGCACAAGTGGGTTTTCCAGACACTTTAAAAGTCTTTCTGGTGCATTAAACTAAAACTCCTCAGATATGGTTTAGTTTGCCTTACCACAAATTAAAGCGTTATGTCTATGGATTTATTGTGTGCAAACACAAAGGCACTCAAAGATGCATAAAGAGCTTTTTGTCCACCGGATGGCACTGCAACTGTTTTGTAGATCGCCCCTTTGAAATGCTGCTGCTTTGAAATTGCTTCTGCTTTTTTCCCCCTTGTGCTGTGTTGCCAGCTGCCTGCTTCCATAGCTGTATGGCAGGGCACAGGGTAGGGGACTCTAGTCTGGGGTGGGGGGAAGTACAGGACTGTCCCACTCTCCTGTGGTGCTAGCCAGGGATTGGCTTAATTACTTTGAAAACCTCATGTGTGCAAATACTCCTACAATGCTCCAAAGCTTAATTCATTCAAAAACCCAGTATGTGCAAACACTGATGCGACACATTTTATAAACCTATTTAATTTAATGACGCTTAAACCCCATGATGTATACAGGCACCCCTAGGTTCTGATACCAGTTTTGCACAGCAAATATAATTATATCGGGGTAATTTCCCATATGTACTAATCTACAAAGGAGTTCAGGAACTTTATAGGGTATAGGCCATGGCATTCTGGGAGTTGGTGCAGTCTGTATTACATTCTTTTTTATGGTTTTTCTGTAGGTTGGTCACTCCTGCATTACTGTATTGCTATTATGCTGTGTTTTGGCTTGAAATGAGAAGTCTAATACCACATTAGTAACAACACTTACTTTTTTTTTATTTTTATGTTATCAAATGATCATTTTAAAGTCCAACTATTGCCACCTGGGAGATTATCTATGACATTTGTGCCTGCCTAAGGAGTTTAGGATTGGGTTTGCAGTCCAAGTTCCAGACAGCGCCAGTAAAATTTGTAGTTTGGTTTATATCAGTGATTCACTCCCACAATGTGACATATGATAAAATTAAGCGAAAAATAAATAAAACACCTCTTATCCCTAAACCACAATTCAGAAAAAAAGACTTCTTATCACCAAATTTAAATATTTATTATCTGAGAGTCAGAGAGAGTTGTATATAAGAGGTCTATGCATGAACTAGCTTTCTTTTAGTTTTATGCACAAGAAACTTATATAAACAGATTAAATCTCCCTAAATTTAATTTGAATTTTACGTCCATTAAGAATGTTCTGTGAAATATTATGGAATCAAAGTATGTAATAATTCTAAAGAATATTGCATTGAAATCACTATGTTATGTTGGCCTGACTCAGAGACCAAACAGCTCTTTACAGAACTATTATTACTCATGGATTTAATTTAAAAAGATCTTTTGATCTTGGTGATGGGAGGCTTGTTTATTTTTAAGAAGCAACAGTGTTATAACTAGAATAATTTAAAATCAGTCTAGTCACATGTCCCAGGGGTACAAGCATGGGGCCTATGCACCCCCAGAGAAGCAACCCTGAAATCAAGGGCTACTACCCAGTTTAGGACTCCAGACTCCAGACAAACAATGCCAATAAGAGAAACCTGCACGGTTCATCAGCTGCACTTATATACAGCTGGAGCCGGCAGGTGATGTCACAGATGATCGCTGGCCAGCTGGGTTAAAGGCTGGCACCAGCTGGGAGTAGGAGAGAGTGGGAGAGGCAGGGGAGGCTGCAGGGGCTCTCCATGCTGGCAGCAGGCAGTGCCGGTGAGAAAACGGAAGTCCTGATCAAGAAGGGATGCCCCAGGCAACAGTGGCTTCAGAAAGCCTCCATGCTGGTCACAGGCAGCACTGGTGTGTGAGAGAAGAGCAGGGGGAAGCACAAAAGATGGAGGCAGCTCTCCACACTGGGCACTCACAAACCGGGTCTTGGGAGAGAAACTGACTCAGGGAGAAGTGGAGGAAGCTCTCAACAGAGGTAGAGAGCAGAACAGCATCGGGGGATGTGGCCAGGCACAGGCTCTAGAGCAGAAAGAATAATGAGGCTGTTCAGCCTGATCTCTTTTTTTTCTTTACCTGCCTTTTCTTTTCTTTGTGTACTTCGTTTTCGTTTCCTTCTGGCCTGTGCATATTCCTCTGTTGTCTTCTACTTTGTTTTGTTGTTTTATTTTGTTGGTAACCCTACATTGAGAGGTGCAAGCGACAACTGAACTACAAGGAACACTCACAAGAGTCGATGGGCAGCTGGCATTGAGCAGAAGAGACCCGTAGGAGAGAGGAATACCCAAAAGTCCATTAAAAAAGGAAGGAGAAGACCTGGAACCAGAAAGCGTGCGATGGATAAGGATCATCAAGACTGGAGATCAAGCCGCATCAAGATCAAGTGGCCCATCAGAGGCTGGTGTATGGAAGAGGTGTAGGGGAGGTGGAGCCCCACAAATATCTGTCAGGAGGAACAACCAATCTCAAGGGACCACCAACGGGAGACCCCACCACTGGAGATACACTCAAAGTCATGGCAGGCAAGTTCTGGGGTCCTCCCTGGGGTGATTGGGGCCCCTGTCAGAGGTTGCATGAAGCCTCCCTGTGCTTATCACCAGGCGCCCATGCCAAGGCCATGGGTGAATGAATATGCAAAGCGAGGGGGGCACATCACACCAACAAGTAGCCCAGATTTATTTGGACTTAAACTGATTTCAGGTTCCTTAAATCCCCCTTAAATCAGTTTAGCTTAATTTGTTAATATAAACTTGATTTCAATATTACAATTAAAATAATGTTTCAAATTGGTGTCATTACATCAATATACCTGTGGCATTATTGACCCCTCCCAATAGCTGCCTCACCCAGTTTCCCGCAATTAAAAAAAAACAAACCCACACTCACCAGCAGTAGTTGCTGCTGTTGGGGTCACTGAGGCCATGTGGCAAAGCCCCCTATGCAGCATGGGGTGTGGGTGACATCTGCAACCACCCCAGCTGCCCAACAGTGAGCAAATTTGCACAGCACCCTGCTGATCCCAGTTGCACTCGTGCAATGGGGCAGTGGCAGTGTGGGTGCCACATGGCCAGGGCTGGGCCTCACTGCCTCCCGTTGCTCTGTGCTGCATAGGGATGCTCTGCCACAAGGCCCCAGAGCCTCCACAGCCCCTGCTACTGCAGGTGAGTGCAAGCCTTTTTTTTTTTTAAGTGCTGGGAGGCTAGGGCTGGGGTGTAAGCGGAGGTGGTGGAGCTGGGTGGGGCATCCATTGTGGGGGCTATGGGACCTGGAGGGGGTGGCACCAGGTGGGGCAGCAATCCAAAGGGCTGGGGGGGCATGTGGGCCCTGCAGGGGAGAGGTGGTAGCCCCTGTGGGGGCCATGTGGCCACAGTTGGGGGGCTTGTAACCCCTATTGGGGGTGTGGCCCCTGTGGGGGGCTGAAGCTCTGTGGGGGGCAGTCTGTGAGCTGTGCAGGGGGGCTGCACCCTGTGAGGGGCAGCCCCCCCACACGATCCCTTCACAGTTTACCCACATCTACCCACACATCCTATGGCCCCCCACATCCTTACACAGTCACCCACATCCCCCAACCCTCCTTCCCAACCCCTCCTGCAAACCCCACATCCCCCCAGCACAAACACTACATTCCCAGCTGCCAGACAGGATGAGACCTGCTGGCAGGAGCTGTGGCTGCAGGGGCAGCTATCCCCCCATCCTAGTTAGTGAAGGGGTCACAGGGAGCTCTAACTGCTCTATGGTAAGAAAACCAAAGGCAAACAGCAACACTTATAAGTATTTAGAATTAATTTTATTATAATGACAGAGACACTGGTAGGCTTCCAAATTGCTTTACCACTGTAGATATATCAATAAAACATTGCCCAACTGATCACGGTCTCACTGTCCCTTTCTCTCTATAGTGGTCATTTGTTTCAGTTGTGGAAGAACATTGATTTTGGGGAATTTTACAGAGTGACTTCAGGATTTTTTTTAACAGAGATTATTCAGTTTTCAAATAGGGAACATCAAAATTCCCGCTAGGGAGGCAAGTGGCAGGACCCAGGCAAAGGAGTCTGCTCCAAGCTGGTACCTTGGACCCAGCTAGAGGTGGCTTACCTCCTGGCCAATTGGGGCCAGGAGGAAATACTTTGACAGTTCAAGGCACTGGAAACATCTTCCAGGCAATAGCTGCCCAGAGGCCCAGGCAGGGGGCACATATGGGAATAGTGCCGCACAAAGACCAACTCTGCAGCCACAGCCTACTGGCAGCTGGCCCAGAGGGGCAGATACCTCTACTGGCCATGTCCCCAGGTACCAATTGGCTGGGCCTCAGAAGGTCCTGAGAGCGAGTAGCCCTGAGCTACTTAACCGGGCAGCTCTTTGTACTGATGGGGCCAGGGCAGGACAGTTTCTTATATTGCTGGGGACAGCACAGGTGCTGTCTGGCACCAGGATCTATCTCCCCCTGGCTGCAGGTCTGGGAGGAGCCAGGCAGGGTTATTTTGCTCCAAGTGGCACAAAATGCCCCACACCAAAGTATATGTCTGAGAATGTGCACTGAGGCAAAAGCCCTGACTCAGATTTGCACTGCTTCTATTTGAGCTGCTGCAAGTGCATGTGGTTGCATGTGTGGATGTGCCCATAGAGCACAAATTTTCACAGGGAGAATTCTATAGTCACTAGGGCTGTGTGAAGCTTTGGGTTCTGATTCAATTTGGAGGAGATTCAGCTCAATTCAGTGGTTGAATCTCCAAATCTGAATTGAATCAGGGGACCAATAAAAAGTCCAAATCAATTCGAAGCTCTCTGAATCTTCAGAAAAGATTCAGAGAGCTTCAGTGATTCAGGCAGTCCCCAGTGGCTGCAGAAGGGAGCTGTAGCCAGACTTGGAGCTGCTAAGTAGGGGGCTGGAGGAGGGGGGAGGGGATCACTGGGGATCCCGCCAGGCCCCATACACTGCCTGCTGTTCCTGATACCTGCCTGCTCTCCCAGCTCCCCCATGGCTGCCCCGCCCACCCCAGCTCCTGGTGCTTTGAAAAAAAGCTGTGATTCACTAGGTGCTGTCGGGCAATCTCCACTGCCTCACACTGTGTGGGGGGGCTCTACACGAGACCCCAGAACCCTGTCTGCTCCCCCAGTACCTCCCATGGCTGCCCCACCCACCCCAGTTCCAGCCTTTTAAGAAATGCCACCCCCTCCCCACAAAGCCCTGGGACTCACCAGTTCCTGCAGCAGCCTTGGGGCTTTGGGGGGGCTTGTGCAGAGTCCGCCACACAGCATGAGGGAGCAAGGGGCAGTGAGGATCCCCCCACACTCGGCAGGAACCAGTGAGTCTGGGGTTTTAGAGTTTTTTTTCCTTAACGGGCTGGAGCTTGGGTGGGCAGGGCAGCCAGGAACTTCAGGCACAGTGGGATGGCCTTTGTACAACCTTGTAGACTGTACACAGGAGGGAGACTGGGTGTCAGTTCCTCAGGTCTCAGCCCAGACTGAGGTGAGGTAGGGGCTTGAGATGTCCCAGAAGGCATGATAGGATTCCTCAGTCAGTCCATTGATGCCTGGCACTTTGTTGGTAGGCATGGATTTGGGTGGTGTTCAGCATGGAGAGTTAATCCGGTCCAACTGGGAGTGTTGCACTTCCTCTTTCTCCATGTGGATGAGGGTGAAGGTGGTGGTGCAATGTAGTGGAGCAGGCATGGCAAACATCCATCAGGGAATGGTCCAAAAGGACCCCCTGAGTAGGGTTACCGTATTTCCAGCTTCAAAAAAAAGGTCATCTGTGTGGGGGAGGGAGTATATGATTGCAGGGGGGAGGGGACAGTGATATGACAGTGCCCTGCCCTTGTCCCTCACTTTCAACCCACAGCCCCCTGTCCCTGCTGATACTCTTCACTCCAGATCCACAGCCCCCTGGCTCTGCCTGTGCCCTATGTTCCTGACCACAGCCCCCCCACTCCCCTGATGCCCCTCATTCTTGACTCCCTACCTCCCAGCCCTGCTACTTATACACCTCCCTACTGTCCCTGAGCATGGGGTGTCTGTCTTCCATGGGCTCCTCTCTGGGACAACCTGGTTGTCCTGGGTCTTCCTCCATGGATTCCATTTTTTTCATTTTTCCTGGGGACAGGGTTTCTGGAGCAGCTCAGGGGGCAATATGCTTATTAACAACTTGCACTCTGGCAGAGAAATCTTCTTGAGCAAGTTTCAGAAGACACAAAGCTGGGAAGGTTTGTGAACACATTGGAGGATGTGAGCATATTTCAGAAGAATCTCAACAGATTGGAAAGTGAGCTAGAGCTAGCAGGATGCAGTTCAATGCAGACAAATGCAAGGCGTTACACCTCAGGAGGAATAATCAAAACCACAAATATAAAATGGCTGGATGGCAGTACTGTAGGAAAAAGACTTGGGAGTCTTGGTAGATCACAGACTCAATATGAGTTTGCAGTGTGATGCAGCTGCACAAAAGGCAAATGTGATTTTGGGATGCATCAGTAGAAAAGTATTAGGTACAAAACACAGGAGTTGATAATGCCTCTCTACTCAGCACTGGTTAGGCCTCATTTGGAGTACTGTGTCCAGTTCTGGACTCCACAATTTAAAAAGGACTTGAAGAAGTTAGCAAGGGCCCAGAGACAGGCAACAAAGATAATTTAGAGCTTAGAAGGGAAGTCATATGACGAGAGGGTGAAGGAGCCGGGTACGTTCAGCTTGTGGAAAAGGTGCTTAGGATGGGACATGATGGCGATCTTTAAATAATAGAAGGTCTGCCATAAAGAAGATGGAGAGCACATTTTCTCTCTTGCTCTAGAGAGGAGGATGTGGACCAGTGGCTTGAAGCTGCAGCAAATTAAGTATAGATTAGATATCCAGAAAAACATCTTTGCTGTTAGAATAGCAAAGCAGTGAAATAGACTGCCAAGGGAAGCTGTGGACTCCTCATCACTGGAGGTGGTCAAAAAGAGGTTGGACAGCTACTGGTCAGGGATGAGCTAGGTGTAGTTATGCCTATGTTCTACTTCGGATATTTCTTATGCTTCTGGGCTTCGCTGGCGCCCCCACCCTCTACCTCCCCTTTCTTCTACATGTGTCAGGGTATTTTTAAGGCTTCCTCAGAGACATTGGGTGTTGGCTACAACCAAGCCTGGGGACTTTGATTGCCAATGCTTCCTGCTGATACCAAAGCCAGAGGTTCCTGGCTAGAGGGTCTTGCTCCTCCTATCAAGGTCAGAATAATTCCTGTATTTGGGGTTAAGAAGGAGTTTTACAATGTAGTCAGATTGGTATGGACTGTGGGGAATTTTGCCTTCCTCTGTAACAGGGGGACATGGCCCTCTATCCATGATATCTTGAGCATATCTTGACAATGTTTCATAGAAGCAGGACATTGGCTGCCACTGTTCCCCTGTTTTACCTGTGGCAGCTTAGGGGGTTAGGGGTATGTTGTGTCATGGTTGATGGTAGTCTTATGTAGAGTTTAGATTATGGTATGTATAGGATGGGAGCCTCTGTGGCAAAAAAGAACACCCCTTTGCCATGTAACCTGGAGGCTGCCGTGATCTTGGGGGCACCTACTGCCTAAGCTAGGGTCCACATGTAGGTCTCAAAATGCGGGCCCTCTTTTGTTTACCTTGATACATGGAAGATATAGAATTGTAGCTGATTTTTAAAATTAAATCTTCATAATTTTACCAGGTAGAAGCAAGTTTTGCCACCTGAAACCTGAGACCCTGCACCTGCCTTTGTCCGAGGTAATCTGCATTATCACAGAACCCAGAGATACTGCACCACATAAGAAATTCCTGCCCAGAAGAGTAGTCCATCTTTTTACTCTTCTGTGAAGTATGAAACATCATAACCAGAAGGAAATATGATTCTACATCCTGCTTGCCACCAAACAACTTTGAGGTAAACAGACTATTCCAACTTTTCTCTGAGCCTAATCTGTATAAACTGAACTGTTGCAAACAGAAAATTTTACCATACCTTCAACTCTCCTATGAAATATGAATTTTAATTTCTACCTAAGAGGACATTTACAATCTTTTCTCCTATGCCTGAAGAAGAGTGCTTGTGCCTGAAAGCTTACAAATAAAGACATTTTTTTTTACAAAAATCTAGTTGGTCTAATAAAAGATACCATGTCTACCAAGTTCTGATTCCTTTTGTTAATAGAACAAGCATTTTATATTTAATATCCATATACTTATTTACAACTAAATATGAATAAAATGAGACATTTTGGTGAAAAGTTTCAAGTCAAGTATCTGTCAGAAACATGCATAAAACACATAACTCTAGCAACCAGTATATTTAGTGAGTTGCAATCCAGAGTCTTCTAACAAATGGGAGAGGGGATTTTCTGAACCGATTCTTTGAGCATCCGTGTGTAGAAATTTTCTTATTTTTTCCCCTCTTTTCCAAGCAAAGAAAAAAAAGGGAAAAGAAGCCTAAGGCAACAAAATCTGTAGGACAAATAATTCAAAAAAATCTGTCTATTTTAGCCTCATTGTTTATGGTCACCAGAAAAGTTGTTTATACTGTGATGAGCTGGTCTAATTTGTTTAGGGCCTCAGGGGAAACATGATGTGCAGGGACAGACATGAGCCTGTCATGTGGTAAATAGCTTCTCATGCTCTTTACTCATGTAAAGCATATGGCGCATGAACTGGTGACTGTCTCAAGTGTTAGGAGTATGAAAGTGAAATAGATTTGCTTGTCATTCAGTCGTGATCATGTTCTTTTTCACTAAGCACGTCATTGCTTCCAAGGTGCTTTTTGTCCTGGAGTCATTTCTGATTTCTGTTAATTTGCATGAAATTACTTACTGCTTAGTTAGGGTTGTCATCCTGTCATTCCATGGAAAATTTGTTCAGATGTCCCATGTGATAATAGAAGTTTTCCTGCTTATACAGTAGAGGCCCAATTCTGCATTTCATGCACACTCAAGCTTCCCACTGACTTCAAATACGAACTCAGAGCAGGATCATAATTAAAATGTTTTGTATATTGCATTTCCAGTTTCCTATTTCTCTTTCACATATTATTGTTCTCCTTCTCTTTCTACATCCTTCCATTTCTTTGGAACTCCCAAGTCACAGCGAGGACTTGAATCATAAGACTTCCTCTCTTTTAAACTTTTCTGTCAGCTTTGTCTTTAACTTCCCATAGTTCTCTTCCCCGCTGATGGTCCTTGGCAATACTGTAAAGATGATAATTGAATGTGCCATGGAAGAAGCTGATTTACCTAAAATTGAACTGAGCTCTTCAAACAGGGATTATTAGGAAGTACAACCTTTCCAATAAAAACACTTAAAAAAAGCAGAAATTTTTAAAAAGCGAGTTATTCATTAGGCCTGTGCGAATAGGGAAGTATTCGATTTGGATTCAGATTCAGCCAGTTTGAAGGGAAGTGATTCAATTCATATATTTGGATCACTGCCCCAAATTGATTCAGCTATATTGGCTTTGGAAGATTTGGCCCTGATTCAGAGAGATTCAGGCATAGACTATGATTGGGAATCACTGAAATACCTATAACTTTGTCATTTTTTGGCTGATTCACCAAAAAGTTACAGGGATGGTAGTCCCTTCTGAGGGCATGAGGTCTGCCAACACTCAAGGAGATAGGTGCAGGGGTTTCTGGGAAACTGTACCTCAAGTTGCTGACAAGTAGAATACATGTAACGTGTGTGTTAAGGCACAACAGGGTCAGAACTGTAGGCATGCTAGCCCCTACTGAGGCTGTGAAGCCTGCCAGGTTTCAAGGAGATAGATGCAGAGGTTTCTGGGAAACTTCACCTCCGGCTGCTGACAAGCAAAACTCATGACATGGGTGACACTGTGTGTGTGTTAAGGCTCACCGTTACGGGTGCTGGGGCCTCTACATGGCAAGTAATGTGCCCCAGTGAGGTCTCCTCCTCCCCTACAGCCTCAGTTCAGGCCACCACTTTAAATAACAACACGTAAGCAATGCATTGCAGCATAATAGCACTAACATCTCAGGCAGCCTAACTGTGACACAACCTTTCTTTCCTTTCCTGCAGGAGTTTCTTCTCTAGCAGCTGCTAGGGAACTCTTAGGCAGGCTTAGTGTGCTCAGGACCCTACCTCCTTCCAAACAGCTGACCAGGGGACAGGTGCTAGGGGTGTTGGTCTAAGGACATGGCACTGGCAGACAAGGTTATTTGGGTCAATTTGGTATCTTTAAGTAGACCAACTGAATAGTTAGAGAAATATATCTTAGCAAGCTTTTGAGTTGAAAAACCCTTCGGCAGGCTGAGGAAGTACCTACAGTTGGTGTTTGTGGGTGTGCTTTTCCTGGATGGAAGGAATAGTAAAGAAGCCAGAGGCTGGCATGCAATGCAGGCAACAAACCAGTCAGTGAAAGTGGAAATGGAGCCATCAGGGGGTGAGAGAGACAGACTGGGGTAGTGGGGTAGAGAAATGTAGCAGGTAAAAGTGCAGAGGTACCTGGGGAGTCAGATGTCTGGCAGATTGTAGTACATCATAAATCCAATGTCTATATTGAGTCTACAAGTTTCTGTACCTAGGAGGTTGATGAAGTGAAGTTCATGGGTCCAGCTGTGAAAAGTGGTTTGTAAATTCAAACAAGCACCAAACCTTGCTAACTTCATCACCAGAAGCCAACTTCCTACAGCTCTAAACACAAAACCTGCCAACATATCTCCAGTACCCCCACAAACTGCACACCAGAATCTATCAAAGACAAGAATACCCATTTTTCACGAGGAAGCCACTCTGTCTCCAGTCTCTCAGGCCTGATCCTGAAAGGGCATTTACAAATAACTTTTCAAAGCTGGGCCTATGAACTTCACGGATCAACCTCCTAACTACAAAAACTCATGGACTCAATATAGACTTTGGAAATATGACACACTACAATCTGCCAGACATCTGACTCCCCAAGTACCTCTCTACTTTTCTGTGCTACATGCCCCTTCCCTCTACCCCAGCCTGTCTCTCTCACCCTCTGATGCCTCTATTTCCATTTTCACTGACTGGCTTTCTTCTCTGCATTGCATGCCAGCCTCTGGCTTCTTTACTATTCCTTCCATCCAGGAATAGCACACAGACACACCAACTGCAGGTGCTTCCTCAGCTTGACAAAGGGTTTTTCAACCTGAAAGCTGGCATCCCAGGCAGCTAAGCTGAGCTAATCTGGAGTCTCACAACTCCATTGCAACCAGCAAACCTCAGGCCTGTCAAAGACGTGACAGGTCTGGGCTTTCCCCAGCCATGACTGTGTGCGTGCTTGTGGTGGCTGAAGGTTATGGCACTTCCTACCCCACTTTCACCAGGGGGATCCTCAGTCCTGGCATTTCATGGGGCTGATACACCACCAGCAGTTCCACCAGGCATCCCTGTCCCTGGCAGAGTGCAGTTTTAGTGGTCATGCCCAGGACCTGGGGCCTTCTCCTTCCCCAAAGCCCTAGTCCATACCTCCAAGTTCATCCTGGCATGGAAGCTCAGCAGGGACATGTTCTTCCCCTGCTGGCTGGTGGTGCAGTGAGTGCCACCTCCAGCTCAAAGAGTGGGGCACTAACTGGTTTAAAAAAATAAAACAGAAATAGATGCAGGCAGAGTGAGGAGAGTAGCACTCACTTCATCTGTAGGTGGAGCTTGGGGCAGGAGCTCCACTGCAGCAGAAGGTTCACTTTCAGGAACAGCAGTTGCTTCACCGAACCAGATCCAAGTGGGTGCGATGGGGTGTCACAACATCCCCAGCAATGCTGAACACCCTCTCACTCAGAACACTGGTCAGTGGAGGACAGGTGTTCCTGGGCAACCATGGTCAGATCCTGCCACACCTATGGGTTGCCCAATAGGCCAAAGGGTTGCAGTCCAGTGGCTCCATGTCCTCAGTGAGATAGGTAGTCACAGAAGCTTCAGTGCTACCTGCCTGAGGCTGGGGTCTGGTGCATCTGGACCCCAAAGTTGAAGCCATGCCTTTGGCCACATTGGCAGTGGCTGGCATGGAGGAAACTGGCTGGTGCTGGTACTGGGAGTACTGGCATGGGAAAGTGGATCCCTCTCTTCCAAATCCCTCACCTCTGCTCTTCTGCCTCCCTGACTCTGTTGACCAGCACATCCGTCCAGTGATTGAGGGTTTTGGTGCTGCCAGTATACATGTTTCTCTTCACCCTTGGGTCGCACATGCTTCCCAGCATGTGGACCATACAGGACTGCAATGGATTCAGCCATCTCCTGATGCCCTCCTTCAGCCACCTCATTAGTGTCTACACATCTAGTGACAGTAGCTTGCTCCAGCCAGGAACACTGATCCCCTGGAACTTCTCCATTTTGTTCTCAAGTTCCCTCACTATTGGGATCACCTGGCTAAGGAGGGCAGCACCAGTTCTGAGGGTCTTGGTGGCCTTAAGGAATGGCTTGAGGACTACCAAGATCTGGGAGGCGATATCCTACTTAGCTCTGTTAAGGGGGTTGCTGATCCCAATCTCCCTGAGCAAGGCCATCTCACAGATGGCCTTCTGTTGCTCCACCAGTCTCTCAAGCATCAGGTATGTGGAGTTCAAATGAGTCTCCACATCCTGCATGATTTTGTGCTCTGGGATGCTCAGGTCTGCCTGTTTCTCCTGCAGCATCTTGCCTGCCTTGATGCTGTGGTAGAAGTAGCCTACCACCTTTCTGCATTTTTAAATCATCTGGGTGATAGTGACTGTGCCATCACCGGCAGCCTTGTCCCCCTTCAAGATATCCCTGACTATGATGATCCATCATAGCAGCTTGTGTGCCACACAGTGGATATCAACAAAGTTGGCATCATGGATGGCCTTGACCATATTGGTCCCACTGTTGGTGCCATGAACCTGCAGGTGAGCTTGCACTGCCCAATGAGCCACCCCTGCACCATGCGGTTCATGGCCACCATGATCTTCCCTGGCTCTGTTTCCCTCCCACCTCAGCTTGAAGGAGAGCCCACCAATGGCCTGACTCATTGCACCAGTGCCCTAAGGGAGAGGCAGGTGTGATCTCCACCCTGGCTTCTCCAGGTGTTGAAGGTGAAGTGCAAGGCTACCTGTGGCCCTGCCTTGTGCAGCTCCTCCCTCAAGTACTCCCTGCTTTCCTCATGCAGGGAGGGCACTTGGTAGGATGGGGCCACAAGTACCACGAGCTGCCTGAACCCTGTCCACTCAACTAAGAAGTGCTGGCCATTCAGAGCAAGCATCTCCCCAGTGCTCTGGGTGACCTCACTCACCCTTGCAATGCACCCCCCTTTGTCTGTGGCTTTCCCCCACTGCTTCGTGGTGGCCTGCTTCTGCTTTGGGGGAATGGGGGCTTTGGAGTGAGTAGGAGACTTCCCTTTGGGCATGCTCCCACTGCTGCCATGCTGAGGAGGAAGAAGGGCAAAGGGGTGCTGCCTCCTGAGATGCATCAGCATTGCTGTGGTGCTGAAGTGTTTCACCTCTTTGCCCCATCTGATCTGCCTTTGGCAGTGCTGGTAGATAGCATATTTGGGGTCATCTGCCACCTCAAAATGATCCCACACTACACTCCTCCCTCACTTCTGGGTTGTGGGTAGGGATGCTGCCTTATCTCCCTCATCACCAGGCAGAGGCACAATAGGAAGAACTGACTCAGCTGAGCCACTTGCCTCCCCAACCTCCTCTGAGGTGCCTTCCTGACAAGGAGACCTGGGTCTAGGGGAACTTTGATAGGTGTGGAGCACAAACTCAGATTCCCCCTTGGTTCCCAGAATTTCTTTAGCTAGGGTGCTCAGGTCATTCTGCTGCTGGTGCCTATTTCTGGTGTTAGGGGAGGTGGTACAGGTACAGGGACAGGCACTACTCCCATCTCCTTGCTTCCACTGGCATCAGAAGACTCATGCCTGCCAGGAAAGAGGATGCATCTATGTTGCAGGGGGGGAGGGTCAGGAATGCAGCTTCAGCTCTCCCCCTACCCCCTGTAGCCCCTCTTCTTCCCTTGCCAGAAGACCTGGCACCTGCCTTTCCAGTGCTGGAAAATGCGTCTGTGTGTGTCACTAACTAATAATATATCTCTTCTTCTTCTCTGATGTATGACCATGTCTGACTTCTTCTTCTGTGTTGTGTTTACTGTTGTATGTGTAACTAAAACAATATCTCTTCTTCTTCTCCAGTGTATGACTGTCTGACATCTTCTGTGTTGTGTTTAATAATCTGAATATCTATCTGACTTCTGGGTTGTGTTTAGTCTGTATGTAACTATAACTAATAATAAATATATATCTCTTCTTCTTCTTCTATGACTGTCTGACTTCTTCTGTGTTGTGTTCTGTTTAATAATATTTGACTTCTTCTATGATGTATGTATCAAATCATAGTATCTTAGTATCTAGTGTCAGAAGGGGCCTAGAGCAGGCCATCTAGTCTGACCCCCCGCCAATGTCAGGATCAAGTACCAGGGTCACAGGACCCCAGTCAAGTACCTATCTAATCTGCTCTTAACGATGCCCAAGATAGGAGCAAGAACAACTTCCCTAGGAAGCTGCTTCCACATCCTAACCACCCTAACTGTGATGTAGTGTTTCCTAATGTCCAACCTAAACCTGCTCTCCAGTAACTTGTGACCATTGGTCCTAGTTACCCCTGGTGGTGCCCGGG
>JAGPOW010003642.1:81177972-81213456 GCA_030014935.1 Caiman crocodilus
GGTGTCCCCACCTCAGCCCACAGTTTGGTGTCATCAGCAAACTTGGATAGCTTGCTTTCCACCCCCTCGTCCAAGTCAGCAACGAAGATGTTGAACAGATTTACAGTAGATTTACAGTAGAGATTAATTTGGCCCAACGTATGTACAGTATCAAACAAGCAGCATCATGTTTAATTTGTTCTTAGGTTTACTTCTGTGCGTGTGTGTGTGTGTGTGTGTGTGTGTGTGTTGCTCCTCAGAGACTAAGGGAATTAATCAGGCTATCTATAAATATAGCACAGAGCAAATATGCTTTAAACATATTTAAGCCACCAAGGGGATTTCAGGATTACTTGAATTGGTCCTCAAGTGGTGTTTCCTCGATAAATGTGATGTGATGAATTTATATAATTGGCTTGGTGCCGCACTAAGACATCTGAGTGAGAAGTGAAAGCAAACTTCAGAAGCTGATGAGTCTGCTTTCACCAATGGGAAAGCCTCTCTTACCAATGGGTACATAAGAGAAGCCAACATTTATACCAATTCAAAGTGAAAACTAGCAAATGAATGCACTGACATTAAAACATAATCAAACAAAACAATACAAAACAAAACAAAAAAACAATCAGCAGCATTGTGATGAAGCTTGAGATGCCTCCAGAGGCCTACAGGACCTGATTCTGATCACGCTTACACTAAAATAAATCATCAGTAATGCCAGTGAAATCATTTATAGTACTATTACTGTTTAATCAATGCAGGTGAGAAACTTGCACACTATATGGAATCCAGCAGACAACATTGGAGAACTTCTTGAGAAACTATTATTCAGGCAAAAAATAGGTGCCCCTATTGGGTTTTAATATTCTTGAACCTGCCTCTAAGTTCTGGGCATCACCAACACAACTACTTCTTCATCCAAATCATCCTCAGCCAGTAAAGCAGTTTTCTTCCTTAAAATTATTCTTAATGTGATCATGATGTAGTTCTGAGGCATTTGAGTTCAAAATCTTAGGTCAAAAGTGAGGTATGTTATGTGATATATTCTGCTAAATTCCAAATAGCTGTTTGTCCATGGTACTAACAAATCATCATTCTCTTCAGCATGTTTGCCTATCTCTGATTAAAAGATCAAAAGAGCAAAGGGGATGAAGTTTACAATGCACACAACTTGACAGGGCTGGGAGAGGGACATTATCTCTAAGCATTATTCTCAGCAAGATATATGGATAGTAAGGTTCACCCCCTTACATTAGTGTTACAACTATTCATAGAGCTGAAACAAGAATATGTATATTACCTTTCTATCTATCTAGGAAAATCAATTTAATAACATTATGCAAGAGAATTGATATTTAAAAAGAGAACAGCTAAAGTACACTAGTATAAATGACAGGCTCTGTACGAACATACTCTGAGAGCCAGCTTACCCATTTAGTACGCTTACTATAATTGTCTCATTACTCCTGTACCATCCCTGCTTGTCATGATTTTAGCTGGGCCTCTTTGCCCTTTAGGTAGAGGGAAAGGTGCAGGAAATCTTGGTCTTTGGGCACAGAAACTAGAAAACATTTGAGATCACCACAACCATGGCAGTGAGGGGTCACAACCTGGATCTGGCCCAGCGCTGCTTAAAGATCAAGGATTTGAAGTTGACCTACAAGAAGTGTAAAGACAAAACTTAAATTCTACCAGCACTCCAATCGCATGTCGCTATTACAAAGACAGGCTTTTGGTGCAAGATGCTAGCATAGACTTAAACTTCTGTCAGACGGAACCAGCAAACAAGTGGAAACCAAGGAGAGTAAGGAGAAAGACTCCTTCTCAGAGATGTGCCAGACAATTAGGAGTACCTTGTTTCACAGGAACCTAGTTGTGATCTGTAACAGGGAACCAGATCCTTGCAGGAACAGACCTGCACCCCCCCAGATCCTAGTTTAAGAGAATGCAGCAGGCCAACATGGCTGTATGGGGCTGCAGTGACAGTAGGTCAGGAAGACTCTTAATTAAAAGGGGAAGCTTCTTTGTATGACTGGGGAGCCACATGACAGAAAGGGGGCAGGGCCTCAAAGCATATATAACAAGGGCCTGAGCCAGAGCAGGCAATCTGGCAGCAGGAAGAGGAGCTCCTGAGCAGGATGGCTGCAGAAAGGGCTTTACCAGCACCTAGGCTATCCCTGAGAGATGCTGGTATAGAGCTAAAGGGTACTTATAGCCTGTGAGGAAGTGAGTGACCTAGTGAGGGAGAGGGTTTTTTTGTTACACAGCCTCTGGGTTTACACTTATCTTCTGATTAAGAACTGAAGGATAGGTAATGGCTGGAGGGGAGGACCAGAGGCCACAAAGAGCTGCCTGGGAGGCGCTACAGATGTTAAACCCTATCAAGGGCATGGTCCAGCTGACAGGGCCAGGGCCTTAGCTCCAAAAGAAAGAAAGGGGCAGATTCCAGCGAAGAGGACCAAGGGCTGAGGGCCCAAGCAAAGTGAGATGGAGTGAGATGGGCCAAGAGCTAGACAAGGCTGAGACTCAGAAGCTGGGTCAAAGGAAGTGGGCCTAGGCTGGCAGTCTACAGTAAGAGTAACTAGTGGACTAAAGCATGAGGGGGCGGGGGGGCCAGATTTGTAAATGGGGCAGGCACAGGCACAGGCTGTGGGCTCTGGCTCCTGCCCTGCTTCTCTTCCCTGGGGTCTCCGCAGCCTGGCAGGCATGACCTGGCATGGCAGGGAACAGCCAGGCTGCACAGGGATCTCCTTGCCCCTGCAAACTACCCGCTTCCCCTGCTGCCCAGGTGACATGCCTCCTGCGCTTCCTGCTGCTTTGGGGGGCTCATCCCTGCACACAGGGTGTGCATCACCAGAGCAGCATGGAGCAAGCATCAGCAAGGAGATCCCCGAATGGCTTGGCTTTTCCCTGCCACTCTGGGTCTTGCCTGCTGGGCTGCAGAAGCCCCGGGGTAGGGAACCAGGGTGGTGCAAGCAGTGGTGAGCAGCTTCTCCAGGTGGGCCCACTGCTCCTTTCCACCCTCCTTCCCTCCCTGTGGGCCTCTGCAGAGTGGTGGATGTGACCTCACGTGGCAAGGAACAGAGGAGCTATGAAGAGAAGCTGCTCACTGCTGCTCATCCCACCCTGGTTCCCTCCCCTGGGGCTTCTGCTACCTGGTAGGCATGACCCAGCATGGCAGGAAACAGTCGGACTGAGTGGGGATCTCGTCACTGCTGCTGACTCTGTGCTGCCCTGGCAACATGCCCCCTATGTGTGGGGCTGAGCCCCTCAAAGCAGTGGCATGGGCAGGAGGCACAGAGCCAGGGCAGCGGGGGGAGAAGCTCACAGCAGTGAAAAAATCCCTACACAGCCCAGCTGTTCCCTGCCATGCCAGGTTGTGCCCTCTGGGCTGCGGGGGCCCTGTGGGAGGGAAGCAGGGTGGGAGCCTGAGCCCATAGCATGCACCTACCCCACATACAGATTAAGTCCTCCATGCCCCCCAGGAGTGTGCACGGTGGTGGGGAGCCACCCTGCTTGAGTCTGCAGCAGGCAGCAGGGGGGAGCTGGGTCTGTAGCTCTGGCAGCTGGGGACCCCCTCCGGCAAGGCTGCAGGAGCAGCTTTCTTGTGCATCCCTGCTATGCCCTGCCATGCTGGGTCAAACACACTGCACTTCAGAGGCCCTGGGGGAGGGCAGCACGGCCAAGAGCATGATCCCACAGTGTGCACCCACCCTACCCCCTGCATAGATCTGGGGGTGCAGGTCCCCCTTGACCCCTGGGAGTGCATACTGCATCTTGGAGGTGGCCCCACCCCCAGCCCGAGCCAGCAGCAGGTAGGCAGCAGTGGAGGATCTGGCTCCTGCTGCAGCAGCTGTTGCCTTCTGTCGGGGACAAGGGCCTGCAAACCTGGGTCCCTGGCCCAACAGCCCTGGCAGCTGGGGGCCCCCTCCAGCAGGACTGGGGGGGCAGGGACTGTGGATGGGGGGCAAGGGGCATGAGGAAGGCTGTGGTGGTGAGTGAGGGGCACCAGTAGAGCTGGAGGGGGCTGTTGTGGGGGAAGTGAGGGGCACCAGTAAGACTGGGGGGCTTTTGTGGGGGGGGAGTGAGGGGCACCACAGGTCTGGGGAAGGGCTGTGGGGGGCCTTTAACTTTAATCACAGATTTTGGGGTTTTATCAGAGAATTTGCAATTTTTTTTTTTGTCAAGGAAAACCAGGTAATTAGTTTTGGATGCAGAGATCCACATCTGGCATTTGTTTATATTTCTGGTGTTGATTGCTCCCACCTTAGGATATGAGCTAGTACCCTTTCCAAATCCTGCTTCACTCTTCAAGTTAAAATCTCCTTCTGCAAACTCAAAGTGGTGACCACACCACAGCCAGTAAAAATACAATATCTAACCTATCTACTTAGCAATGGCCACCGACTAACAATAGCTCCTCCCCACTGTCTTTCCTTGTTCTCTTTCCCCATCACCTACATACACACACAGCATGGTGAGCCTCCTCCATACTGTATCCTGTCTGCTCAACTTCTAACTGTGGCACAGGCAAGGAAAAACACTTTATCAAGGGAAATAGGTTTGCTGAAAGTCAAAAGTTCTATAGTTCTCTGAAATATGTCTGCTCCAAGCTTTGAAATGTAATCCCCCTTTACCTCAATTTAAACGTTTACCATTTGCCATCTTCTCAATGTCTTCCCCAGTCTAACTGCTTGCAGGTTTAAGAAAATGAAGTAATCTTTTCTTGTATTTAAAGGTTTTTCTAATTTATTGCCCATCAGCCAAAGTGTAACATAGTGATAGCTAAAAAGGGATCTACAGAGCATGGGTAACAAACTTAGCATGTAGGCAACAAATCTACCAAGGGCTGTAGGCCCAAGCGTTCAAACTGGATATGCATTGAAAGCTAAAGTTATACCATGCTTAAGATTCATGGAAGTGCACAGAAGTGCATTTACAAAAATGAGAACTCTTGGTTCCAAAAGGATACCTTTTATTAGATCAACTAGAAAATGACAAAAAAATTGTCCTTTTCTGCAAGCTTTCAGGATCCAAGTCCCTTTGTCAGGCTTTGGGAAAAGTGTAGATGGTACAAGATGGTAAAAAGTCCCCATAGGTCGGAAATAAACTTCATTTTTGCACAGAGGGCACGGAAGATGGAAGGCTATCCTTCTGGGTCCATTAAAGTGTCTTTGTGAGTTGTGTTGAGTAGCTCTTTGATGTGTTGATCAGGTAGAATTCCTTCCCTGGAGGTGTCAGATGGCAGGCAGGGAGGTAAAAAAACTTCCTTGTTGTTCTGCAATGAAGTTTAAAATCCAAAATCAGCTAAAATTCAGCATCTTCCATGTTTCAGGAGTGTGCTTGGTAGCCGTGTTGGTCTGAGACAAAAAGACATCCAAAAAACTAGAACTTTTGGTTCTAAAATGATACTTTTTATTAGACCAACTGGAAAATAGCAAGAAAATTGTCCTTTTCTGCAAGCTTTACCAAGAAACCCCTGAAAGTACACAATGCATCCATCCCTATAAATGGATAATAAACAGCGCACTTGAGCTGATCAATGTATCAATTCTGTTCACAAAGGTGAATAGCCAAACCATTATGCCTTTTCTTCAGTGTAGGCACAGAAGGAATCAGTGATAATGTTCCCCTAGTAATAGTCAGGAGGAGGGAAAGTCACTGACTGTTTAATGACTCTTGTAAGTCTCTGAATCTTCATCTCACTAAGGCTCTCTCTCTTGCTCTTTCAGATTTTACATTGTGCAGTTATGCACAGGATGCAGCTACAATTCAAGGCAGGTGATTCTTGGCTGCCTCAAACCTTCCAGTTAGCACTCACCACCCTTCCTTTAATTTCCTTTAGCCACACCCCTCTGCCATCCCAGTTTATTTAGGCGAAATAAATGGCTCTTTTCTATAATTCAAAAAGCTAGTGACAAGTTTAATCAGATCTACCAGCACAGGATAAGCATGGTCTCCCAGAATAAGCTGAGGAACACCCACAATGTTAATGTCTATATTGTTAAACATTGCTCTGTTTCACATTAGAGAAAACAGATGAGAGTTTCTGAAAATTCTAGCATGACTAATTATCCCAGACAAATCCACATTCACACTGCTGGGGATTAGCCAGGTTTTGGAACACAGTGGGGAAGCTTTCCTTTCTATTTTTTAACCCCAAGGCCTAGTCCAGGGGAAAAATAATAGGAATATGGGTTCCCTTTGCATCATTGCATTTGGGCAATCTCCTGCATGGAAAGTCATCCTAAGGACTGACAGGCCTTACAACTAGCTGTAATAATGGCACATAGTGATGCCACACATTTCTGATAGACACACATTTCTAAAGAGTACCCTCATATTGTCATGCTGACTCTGCAGTTCTGGGGTGAGCTTTATGTAGCTCTCCAAGAACATGCTTTTAGTCATTCTGTTCTGCTGTCACAGGCTCATTCTAGATGCTTCATTATCAAGTCCTAAAATTGTATTGCAAAGTGAAGCTGTTCCTTCCAAAAGTCTCTCCTGAAATTGCATATGAATCTTATTCTTTTCTTTAGCTTCATCTTCTTTCTCATCCTTGTCTCCTGAAGGTTTGGTTTCAGGCAAAGGAAAGTAAGTTGTAGTTTATGCAAGAACATCAGCAGCTGCAACTACAAGCATCATCAATACTGCTGAATAGTAAGCTAGTTAGCTTGCCAGATCTCAGCCATCTGGTGGCAACATGTGAAATAGATCATCACAAGCCATTGTGCACTGTCAGTTACAATATTTCAGGGAAGAAAAACTTTTCAACCAGAGTGATTTTAAGAATTTGAAACTAGTGCCAGCAACTCAAAAGGTGACACATCATTGGATGACAAGAGAAGAACTTAAAAGTCGAGAGTCTAATCCCTGCATGTGGATTACACAGTGACTTTTGGCTAGCTTCTGCTAGATAAATGCCATAGGAACATTCCCACAGAGCACAAATTCAAGCTGGAGCACTACCCACTATAGGATTCCCACACATAATACTTAGCAAATACTTCAAAGGAAATCCTTCCTATTGTGGTGGAGCACCTTCAGTGCTTGCCACTTTAAGGGCAAGAGCAGACAGCAGGGCAAAGGGCAGGTGTGGGCCAGCCCTGATGAAAAGGTCACATGGCCATAGACTGGGCCATGTGATTGGTGGAGAGAACTGAGCTGCCTTCATTTTAGCTCAGACATCAGGGCTGAGCTAGCAATCTGTTGTTGGCAGCTGTAGCAACAACGCCTGGCTGAGCTGCTGCTCATGGAAGAGCTTGGAGGTAAGAGAAGAACTATGGGGATGGCAGGAGGTTCCTACAGGCCCAATGGTGTCCCAAGCCGTAGAGAGGTAGGCCCAGCCTAGTAAGGGGGCTAAGAGCTTGTAGGCTTACAATGGGGCCAGGTAGGCCTGGATTAGATCGGGCAGGGGTAAAGCTAGGAGGTTAAGTGATCCCAGTAGAGATAGGTTCCATGCAACCTTGCTGGGGACACTAGAGCAGCCTGGATTTGGGTGCTGGCTCTATGATGAGACCTAGTGGATGACCCCCTTTAGAGTAAGGAGGGCAGCAGCTGCTACACTGACCGTTTGATCCCTAGACTGGTCAGTGTAAGGGGGCCAGGGCCATATAGCTGAATGGCAATTAAGCCCACCATGAGGGGCAGGCCAGTGCTGTGGAGAGGGACTACAGCCTATATAGGCTGAAGGTCCTCTCAATGGGAAGGACATCACAGCCAACAGAGGGTAGATGTCAGTCAGCAGGGTGGCTGTGATAAAGGAGACTGGAATATAGTCTCTAGAAGGGAGTATTTCAGGAAAGGGGGTCAGTGTCAGAGATGGGCCCAGGAGAGCGAGGACCCGAAGGATTACATCCAGGACCCAGAAAGGGAGTTAGACCATGGGCAGGTAGGCCTGCTTGGTTCTGGGTAAAACTGAAAATGGCACCCTGCTGGGTGGTCTGGTATAGCTGTCTGTGGTGGGACAGACCCCCAGAAATGTCAGACCAGTTACCTCCCTGGTGAAAGGTGGGTAGGGGTGCCTTAAAACCCCAGCCCCCACCATCCAGTGAGTTGTTAAGACCAGAGGACAGTGGGACCACGTATGCCTAAGGGGAGGCACCCAAGTCCAGTGGGGGGTGGGCAGTTATGCTTGTTAAGAAGCACCTGAGCCCAATGTGGGAACATAAGGCAGTAGTAGTGTTGTGAGTCCCAGTGAAAGAACCAATTAAAAGTAGAGGGCTAGGCATGCCTGTGAGGAGGCACCTGAGTTCAAGGGGTGCAAGACCACAGGTGGACCCAATGAGGGGAACAGAGTAGAGTTGGCCTCAGTGAGGGAGTAGCAATAGTAGTGTGAAGGGAAGCCCCAGGAAGGGGGCTGTTAGGGGGCTGTTAAGCCAGGTAAGTCCTCCATATGCTTGTGGCTGCAAGTGGGCCCGAGGCCAACTGATGCAGCTCAGTGGGAATTGTGGATGAAAGGGGTGAGAAATTGGCCCTAATGTGGGAATGAAAGTGATGAGTTACTCAGAGAAGGTAACAGGGTCAGAATTCTGCTTAGGGCAAGGTGAACTGTCTGGTCACTGTACAGATGAGGGTAGCAAGAAGCCAAAGAGTGTGAGTAGGCAAGTCTGATGGCCTAAGGGAGCAGGGCAGGTTGAGTGTGGTCCAGCATGGGGCAGTGTGTAAGAGGCCCAGTGAGAGTGGGTGGAGTGTGAGAGACCCAATGAGAGCGGGTGGTGCGAATGAGGCCCATTAGGGTAAAGAGAGAGGATGAATATGAGGCCTAGTAAGGGACTGAATTTGGCCTGGTCTCAAGCTGGAGTATAGAGCAACTCAAGGATGCCATCTGCAAGGCATGGAACATTGATAAGGGAAGATTGGAGTTGTGTAAACTCCTAGGCATTGGGGTCTTAAATGGGTAGCCTCTTACTTATTGCAACACCATTTATATAACATCAAAGACGTGGCAGATGAGACCAGGCAGACTGCCCTAGACATGTGGGTGGGCCAGTACTGTGACCAGGCCCGGGAGATGCCCTTTGTCATACTATATGGAAGCAATGACTCTCAATGAAGTAAACACTGGCTATTTAATTGTGTGATGGTTTGTACAAAAAAGAAATATTAAAGATTCCTGCCTTACCTGTGTTAAAAATAAAAAAAATTTAAAAATAGCTGTTTGAATATTTTGAAGGGTAATGCTGTTGCTTTACTCCAAAGACTGTGGCTTTGTCTCCTAGCAAGTTCAACTCAATGAGAACAATGTAATGTTGCAGATGCTTCCTTGTCATGCAGTCCCTCTTTCCTTGCCTAGGCAAACATTAAAGAATCTTTAATATATTTCAAGGAGATAACACAAGATTGCTTCACCTCTACAGAAACTATAGGCTACACAGTCTGGTGATTTTATGATCTATTTTTGAGAGCAAAAAGGCACTCACCATTCACCGCCACAGCCACCACATTGCCAGTTTGAAGCACAGTACTTTGTCACGCTTTAAAGAAAACCTTGTGCCATAATTCCCAAGCTAATTGCATCTCTGATCCCCTCATGGCCTCCTTAAAGGCACCCACTTAAGTTTCAGACCTGTAGCTGTCACCTTTCTTGGTGTGGAATGTCATGGTCTTCTCCCTCTAGACTGAGCCTTGAGTTGTGGAGTCCTGAAATCCACTGTGGTTACCTTGGCAAGTCTCTCTTCTGTCTGCTACCTGCAATTCTGTGACCAGTGATTGAGAACAAATGTATGATAGAGCACATATACCTTGAAAGCAGCTTACACATATGCCTTCCTTAATATGTATTTACCCATCTTTCACATGAAAAGCCTAGCGGGTCTAAAGTATTTTAGGGTTCACCTGTAGGGTCTGTATTTCTTCCAGATTTGCACGCTCGTCAGCTTTCAGAAGAGTCTGTTCCTGTATGTCTCTCTCTGCCTTTCAGTCTCTCTTTTTCTGGCCCTCACTCACCCCATTCAGCATTGCTGTTTTTGTAGGTTTTCAACTCTTCAAAAAAATAGCTACCTGCACTGTTTCAGCATTGAGAACTGCATTCGATCCTCTCCAGTGTTTTTAGTTCCTGCCAAAAGTCTCTCTTAAATTTCTCATTTTGCCAGAAATATTGGACTTTATGGTATCTAGCTTGGTGTCAGTTTGGGAGGAGAGTTTGGAATTGGGACCTAAATGCTGTTTGCAGTTGTCTGGTTTACAGACCAATTTACTTTAAAGGCGTTGCTTATACAACTTTTGTATCACCAGATACTCTGATATACTCATATAATGCACAGTGAAATAAATTCTGCTCTTAAGTAATAACTCCCCAAAGTCAATGGGTGTTACTTTGAATTTATAGCAGTGTAACTGGTGTCATATTAGCCCCTAAGTAGATTTTTATACAACTAGAAAGACTCAGTTAGACTTAATTTATTTATTTGATTTCTATTCTGCACTCCCCAGACAGGCTCAGGGTGGCTTACAATTGCAAAGTCATAAAATCGGATAAATAATAAAGCAATAATAAAACAATTATTCAAATAATACTCAAAGCTTAACTCCACCTGCTAGATGCCTGCAATGTTTCTCACTTCCACTAAAAGATGGCCAGGCTTGGGCTTTGGTGGGTCTCAAGAGAGGGGGAGTTACAGAACTGATCAACAACCCTGAATAACCTCCCACATGTTTTGGCTAAACAAACTTGGTGCACTGATGGTACTTGCAGGAGGTTGGTCTTGGCTGACCTTAGGGATTATGCTGGAACATAAGGGAGGAGGTATGTTGAACCCAGACCATTTAGAGCTTTAAAGGTCAAGACCAGCGCCTTGAATTGTACCCAGAAGGCTACAGGAAGCTATATTTTGCTTTATAAAGACAAAAAAATCCTCCTAATTTTATAGCAGTCTAGACATGTAGTATATTGCAAAGCAGAATTTAAGAAGATCATCTTTGAAGTTGTTCTTCTTAGTTTTATTTCAGAGGACAGCTAAGGATAAAAATGCAGCCTGGCACTGACTGTACTGTCTCACGGGCCCTAAGAGGAGTGTGTCAGAGTAAACCAAGAAAACTGTTAAGCCATGGTAAAATGTTCTATTACTTATTTGCTCAACCTATTTTGATCTGTTTAAAGCTTCTTCTATTGGTTTGTTGCTATTGTCACGTTTGTACACTTTCTGTGGGAAACCTCTTTTTAATGAAATGGAATGTTTAAGAAACATTTTATTAGTGTTTACTTAAAATATATCCCATAAGTACCAAAGAATCAGGACTGTTGTACAGCTGGCTATAAAGAGACACTGCATAAATCATGAAAACTAGCCATTTTGCTAAACTGTATGGAAATGGTTGCTGATGGTTGGCCTCTCCTTGGATACATGCAAGGTTACATACTTTATTGTGTTCTAAACTTGCTATATTAAATGTTGAGAAATACTTTGAAATTTCAATGGTAGGAAGTATTTTTAGATCAATAATGCTTCTAAGGCACCTGCAGAACAACTTGTCCTACAATAATTTCTCTTGTAGCTCCTTCATTCAAGGGGAGTATGCTTGCTGTTTACATCCTTTCAAGAGGTGTGGCACACTACCTTCTGCACAGTGCTGGCATGCTACCAAAAAGCCTGGCTGGAAAAGGCCATGTCCCCAAATCAATGTCATTCCTTTCTTATAATTAACTTCTGGTAAGTTTGCATCCTTTGAATTTTTAGGACAAGTGACCTCCACTTTGCAAAGTAAAATGGAGCATGTATCTTAGTCATGGTCCCCCTGCTTTACGTATGGCAGCTTATGGTATTTTGTTTTGTGGCTGTGTCAGGTTTGACTGTATGGTTTTGCTAATAAGTTAAGACTAAGGATTTGTATAGGTTGGTTTGTATTGGGATGATCCTGCCTCAGGCAGGGGATTGAACTAGATGACCTCTGGAGGTCCCTTCCAGCCCTACTTGTCTCTAATTCTATAAATCAGAAGAAATGTCAACATCATGAAGTAGGAAGCATCTCCCATGCAATTAGATCAGAAGTCAATGTAAGAACTCAAGAAGTAGGGGCAGAGGAATTGAGACAGGAGATGATGCAGCCTCTCAATATATTGGGAACAGTCTTTGCTTAATTTCAGGTATGTTATTATTTTGCATGAAATCTAGGTCCTACCAAAGTCAATAAGGACTTCAGCACTTACTTCCCTGGGGCCAAGATTTACAGACATGGGCCTAAACCATAGTCCAGATTCAGATCTAGTGTCATGGTATCACTGTTTATCAGGGGCTGAAGACAAGCAATAGTATGTCCTTGACTCGGTTACTTTCAAGTTTTTGAGCAAAAATCTCTGAACTAGAAGTACTTGGAAACTGTGATGCTTGGTTTGGTCTGTTGCTAAGATAAGTTCTTAGATCTTCAGTTTATATTTTGTAAAAATTCCATTAAAATAGATACAGTCATAACACCAAAGAAAAAGTAGTTGCTTTTGTGTGTGTGTGTATATATATAATTTTAAAAAGCTCTAATTTTAAAACGAATTAAAGGTACACTATCACTATCGTGTGCTTTCATTTTATAATTGACGTTTATTCTGTGATCTCTTGTGCACAGCTATGCTAACAACACTGACGCATGTAAATCCTGTTTCAGGAGGAAAGTTCTTATTCATGTGCCTGTAAGCATGTAAACTAAAGCTGTGTGAAAGGTGGATGAGAAGAGCAGGAGTAAAACACTGGAAAAATTAATTAGTTCAGGGACACCCCAAAAGGGTGTTTTGGCCAGAGAGACCCAAGAGTTTTTTTTCGTTCAACCTGAAATATTTTATTTGAAATAGAATATATAGGGAGTTATTTCACTGCTTTTAACCATTTGGGTTTTTTTAAGAAGCAAATATGTTCTAAAGTGAAAAAGCCTCTTTTAAAACCAAACATGTTTTTTCTGAAAATAGAGAAGGGAAATATTTAGACCTTTCCAACATGTTTTTTCCTCCTCTCCCTTTTGAGGGAAACTGTTGTTTTCCAGTGAGACAATGTTGCCCAGCTCTAATTTTAAGCATCTGCATATTAGTCATGTGATGAAAATGAGGCGCATACTAATGTATGTTGTTTAATTAAAGTAGAATGACAACAAATGAAAGACTAAGTAAAGCATTGGAAGGTACATGTGAGAGTCCAGTACAATGTGTGCCATGTGCTTTAGCGTGTAAACTTTCTGCAAAAGTTTAGCTAGCATACAAACAGTCTTACAATGTGTTTGCATTTTACTGGCCAACAAGCACTCATCAGTAAATCAATAAGCCAGTCAAGAGGACTGTAACACAGCAAGATGTACAGCAGTGGCAGCAGCAGGAATGGAAAACTCCCTTCTCACTCTGCACAGATTTTACAACATTCATTCCTAATAAATGGCTGGAGCACACTACCTTTCTGCTTTAATGTCTTTTACATGGCAGAGCAAAGACTTTCTCTCCAGAACTGGCACTTTGATCCCGCTGCAAAATAAAGATTGCAGGATGACTAAGAGTTTTGGGAATTGAGGTCTCACTCGCTCTCTCACTCATACACACACGCAAAGCGCAGCAACTCATTTTCATGAATCTGTTATTGACGCAGCTCTTCAATAAGTAAGCCCTATAGCACACGTACTTACCCGACACATTACACAGTTGTTTGCTATGTACAGAATAATCAAGGAAACAGACTCATGTTGTTTATTACTGAATCAGCGGCGGCAGTCTAATGGATTGAAAACATCCTCATTTTTTTTCTCTCTCCTGTTGTGAAAGTGCCAGTGCTGTACACTCTCCCTTTAAAAGCAGGGGGTAGAGATGAAGCAACTAGTGGCTTGCTTGATGTCTGTGCTCCCAATCTCTCAGGTTAGGTTTCCTGGCCCAAAGCCAAAACTCCAGAACATCAGCCACAGATATTTGGAGCCAACTGGATTGGGAAAGAATACAGTAAATGTCTGTTTCCGGTTCACAGGGTCCTTAGCGTCACCACATATTTTGGAAGTCTGACTGGCTTCCTGGCTTTGAGAGTCTCTTGAGTTAAACTCCAGGGAGCAGCACCAAGGGAAGCGTTGGCGGGGGGGCGGGCAGAGACAGGTACACCTAAAACTGCATGAATTGTTTGAATGTTGTGGCTTTTTTTTTTAGCGTTAGCCTAAGCTGTAATTGAAGAGGGTTCCTGTTATGGTGCTATTTCTACTTCTAGCATTTGAGTGAAATATGATACATTTACAGATTTGTTGTTTGAACTGGGAGAGATGTTGGTAAACAGGCTTATCTCTTCCCCAACCAAAGTCAAGAACATCTCTTCCCCTGATCTTAGTGGTATCAAGCAGGGGTCTCCGAAGCCACAGCCATTCTATACAATGAGGCTTTGGATAACTAAAATGGGGTTTTTAATTGATTTAAAGGGAGGTAAACCCCTACGTGAACTTGCTTAAATTGGTTTGCACTGAACTTACATCAATTACATTTAAACCAATATTGATAGGTTAACTTAATTTTTTTGAATAGTTGGTTTTAATGTGTGAAGAACTGGATTAAGAATTGTTTTGGATATTGTTGCAATTTTTTTTAATATCATGTTATGGTGACGAGCAGCATGAGGGAGAGACACCAAGATCTGTGGGAGCAGCACAGTAGGGAAGTGCGGTTAACTGATAACTCTGATAACAAGCTCATTCTGGCTCATTACAGTATTGCAAGCTGAAGTCCCAGGGGCCAAGATTTCTCCCAGGGCCCAAGATCTCTCTCAGAGCATGAGATCAATAAGTAGTCCTCCTTGCACAGTTTGGCAAGTGAAAGTGCAGATAGATTGACCGTATGCAAAACAGTGGTAATACAAACAGTGACTGAGGTATTTAGGGAAATGAAGGGAGACACAGAAAGACTAAGAAAAAGAGAAGCAAATAGGCCCTTCTATTTTTCTTATGGCAATTTGTAGAGAAATCATTCCTGTTAATTTTTCTGAAGAAGCTTATGTTAGGTAGAGGGAGTTCTCAGTGAGCTGCAGGAGTTTGCAATTATTCTGGATAGACATGACTCTACTGTTAAGCTTATGAAGCTGTAATTGCATATTTGACTTTATTTCTTTTATTTAACTACTACATTTAAAGGAAGCAGTATCTGTTCTTTCCAGATCAACGGCAGCATTACTAAAAGGCTTGTCACATGAGTGCTGATGTCACATCACCACATTTCAGCATGCAATTCTTTCCTACTGTCATGAATGTTTTCATGATTTTTACATTCTTGCAAAATAACCTCTGGAGGGGCTTCATTTTAATGAACAGGCTAAGGAAGGATATACCTCCTTTTTCAGTCAGAGAGCTGAGTTGGACAAGCTTGGTATAGAGCCAAGGCAAGCATGCAAAACATAAAATTCCCTCCTCTTGGAATTCATCAAAGGACACAGACGTTTTCATTGTTTCTTATTGCACTCATGGTCTTCCTGTGCTGAGCACTGCGTTTCCAGACCTGCCTGGCTTCTTCTCTGCCTAAGACTTTTTTATTGCTTTGCTTATTCATAGGAGACCTTCATCAGACAGCATTAGCAGGATCAGGGAGGCTGCTAGCCAGAACAAACATTAAGCACAATCAAAACAAGAAGGAGTTTGGGGCCTTGGGACCTTACCTCCCATGTAAAATCTGCAAAAATTCATCAAACACAGATGATTTCTGGAAAATATTTGTCATTTTATAACAAAGAGAAAAAGGAGAAAGAAACTTTTACGTCACTATTCTGTCCTAGCAGATCGTAGGGATGATGCTAACTAACAGTAGGAAAACTGCATCCAGGAGGCAGTAACCTATATTTAGTAGTTAATCACGTACAACCCATTTACAAATGGCTAAGAAAGTGGTTCTTATTCTTTGACAAGTTGTTATGCTCAGTTTCCATCCCTGAAAGACAGCTGTCGGTTAGCTTTCCCTAACTGGCTGTTACTTCTTAGCAAGCATTAAGTATCCCTTAAAGCACTTTGCCTAACTGTGCAGGAAATGTATGTGACTAAACCAAACATGGGGAAAAACATTTTCACCCATATAGAAGATGGAAATTAGTCTTTCCTACTGAATTCCTGTAAGAGCTACTGAAGGAACGTGTCTTCCCTTTGTTCTGTAAATAGAACTGCTGCAATAAGTAAAAGCAAACAGGGACGGTATGTCCAGGGATAGCACGGGATGTGGAGTTGTAAAGCACTCCCACAGAAGAACTCTGTCACCCTAGGTGTGTTCAAGGTAAGCTGTCATTTAACACAGCAGCTTTCTAGAGGCAGAACCAGTTGTACGTGTTTTTAGTATGTTTCATTTCTCAGCATTGATATGCAGTAATGATAGGGGGGAAATGATCAAATGTGTCAAACTATGCGGCCTTCAATAGTTCCCAATAAAATTCCTTTGAGGAGGGCAGGGAGGGGATTGCACCTGTTCCCAGCCCCACAGGCTAATATTAGGTCCCAAGAAAACACTCTGGAGAGTCTTCCTGTTTTAAAAACTCATATTTTAAAACTCAGAAAGTGGTGCTCTTCTGTCACCATTAATTACTGGTACTAGAAATGCTGAATCATCAAAGACCGGTTCCAGAGGACAAGGACTTTTAAAATCTTTCCCACCATGAATGTTTTTAATGGAAACATAGCTTTTCAATGAAGAGGTTTTTAATTAAAATATTTCTTTCTATGTGAGATTTTGATACGTTGTTTAAAAACTAAAAACCCCAAAGTAAAACATTTAAAACCCCAAAAACTAAAAAATGTTGATGCACAATTCAGGAGCCTTGAATCTAAGGTGATCCCAGGTAGACCAGGACAGTCCTGGATTTGGTAGGCTGGTCCCAGCCAGTTTATAGGCTCATAGAAAATTAGGGATGGTGAAAACCAAAAAAGAAGTCCCAGAATCTCAGAGGCGTGGGGTGCAGAGAGGTGAAGCGGCACAGTGTCCCAGGCAGACAAATGGTGCCTGCCCATCTCTCTGCCTGATGCACTATGCCGTTCCACTTCCCTGCTAGACTGTGCCCCGCACCCCTGCCCACCTGCCTCTGCCTGCAGCAGTACCACTGACTTGGGGGTTGGGGCAGTGTCCCAGATTTCCTTAAAAAGAGTATGGTAACCCTACTTAAGTCTCCACTGTCCACTGGGGGTTGTTTGCCACCTGGACTACATTTCCCATGACACATTGCCAATATATTGAGATGCCCCATCAAATCATGTCTCAGTTCTTCTGCCCCTGCTTCTTGAGGGGGGACCATAGTGCATCACAGGGAGGCCCACTGGGGAGTAACTTGGAATAAGAGGTAGCCTGACTACAACTCCCTTGAGTCATTCTAATAACATTTCCAATTTTTTTTGTTTTCCTTCTGGTTTTCAGCTGTGACCTAAAAATTTTTGAGTTAACATTTTCCACACAAAAGCCACTTCCAAGCACCTTTTAACTTTTAAAAACATCTAACTGAGCAAAAATAGAACTCTTCCAATGCCAAAAACCAACTGCCTCCATGTTATTTCATACTTCCTACACTACTAATTTCTCACACCCTCCACTTGCACTGAAGAGGATGGCATGTTGAAAGTCACATCTAGGTCATAAATATAATTAATTCAGAACATGCCTAGGTTTGTTTATACCCAAGAGGAAAGAATTTTTTCTTCCTTTTTAAAATCCTAATTAATATACATGAATACACAATATCTCTAATCTCACTCTTACTTTAAAAATGGCATCTGTTAAAGAATGGGATTTTTAGAAGTGCTCTGAGTTGGGCTAACTTTTCCCCTCCTTCAAGTCATTAGTGAAACTCCTATTGATCTCCACACAAATAGAGTTGGCCATTGCTGAGTAGTTTTGAAAACCTTGACCACTTATCACAGATTTATCTTTATTTTATGCAGACAAAAATTGTCCCATCACAGCATCTGATGAAGTAAGCTTGTTCTCATGAAAGTTTATACATATTTGATTTAATTAGTCTATAAGGGGCACCTCTACCTTCTACCAGACTTCAGACACATAGCTAATGACCCCTCTCCTTTATCTTAGACATGCATAATTGTGAAGTTAAGATTATCAATGTTACAAAAGTGTCCTTTATACGTTTCAACACTTACTGTGGTCCCCATTTTGAATCAGGTTCTGCTTATATTTATGTCAGTATAAAATACATCAGTTAATGGAATTATTTCAGGTCTACATTGTTCAGAATGCATCCTTTTGTAAATTTGTTGGGAATTTTGAAGGCCTAAGTTTTACATTTGCTCCTTAGGATGAGAGCTAGCAAGTGAATAATTATATTTTACTCACAAAGGAATGACTGAATAGGAGGAAGTGCTGTTGAAAAACTCACACTTTCTGTGACTGACTGACACAAGTTACCAGAGAGGCAAGAGGCATTTTCTAGAAAGGAAAAGGCTTTTCCTAAAGTATTTTAATGCAAGAGCATATAGTCCGTTGAATTAATTCTGAAAAAATTACAGATTAATATTTTGAAGTGTATAATACTACAGAATGTGAATGTCTGAAGCTTGATCTCTGTTTGGAAGCAAATGTTACATCACCATTATCATCACTTCTTCTTGCAACATTACAGAATCAGAACTGATACATTATACTGAGAACCCAATATTTTATTTTTCTTCTTTCCCAATCATTCCAATCTAAGCTGATTCTCATGAGGAAGATCTTCAAGGTTTTTTTCCTCAATTTTTGTAGGGAAAAACTGGACCCTCCCATAGTCTGTGTCTTACATATGTCTCACATATGTCTTACCTATGTCAAACATAACAGATAGAATTTCCCTGGAAGGATGTTGGAGGCCAGACAGCATGAGCTGAATGTCAGTTAAGAATTTCAGACTATAAACTAAATAGTGGTTTGCAGTTCAACTGGCTGTTCATTGAGCTCTTCTGAATACAGTTATCATAACACTTCCTATTATTATTACAATGTAACAACAAAAAAATGGGCATAAAACAAAACCCTGGCTTTAAACTGCAGATTCAGATCTGAATCCAAATCACATCTCAGGCTTCAAGCTATGATGGTCCAGAATTGAATTAAATCCAGATTCTGAAGAGTTATTATCCTTGTTAAAGGGATTGGAAAGTTTATTAAGAAAATGTTAAAATTATAGTTATTACATGGCTTGGTAGAGTTGGATGACAATAGAGGAACCTGCACATTGTTGTAGCTATGTAGGCACATAATTGGTGCATATATTTACACAATCTAAGACATGCAGTTAGTCATGCTGCCTTCCTTAGCTCAGGGTACAGTGGCTAGAAAATTTCAGTGCAATGCTATAGAAAGAAAAGAGATAGGACCTCATGCTTGGTAACCACGTTGGTGCAAAGTTGTAGGGTAGCAAAGAGTTCTTAGTCAATGACTTTAGCATGCAGTGTACAATGACTAGGGCAAGGAATATTCAAAGGGTTTAGCAGTATGGGGGTGGGGGGAGGAGGTTCAGCCCACCCCCAACTCTTGCTTCCAGCAGGTGGTCTCAGCCACTAGTATTAGTGGCCAGTAATGTGTTTGATGCAGATGTCTGTTGACCATCTGATGGTGTCAGATACCATGAGGCACTTACCAGCTTCAAATAACAGGTTTCAATTTTAGGTTCAGATCTAGGGTTTTGTTACACTGCTGATAAAACAGTGATCAACACAGAACCTCTGGCAATCAGAAGATGTCTTTTTTGTGGGCTAGACAGTTAATCCTTCTAGTTCACCTGGGCTCAAACTTTTTATCCAGGGGACCAGATGGGCAGTGCTGGGTCAGTCCACAGGTCAGATCCTCCCAACCTAGAACCCCAGGGCAGGCACATAGGGCACTGTCCAGCTGCGTGGGGGAGGGCGGGGTCAACCTGGCCCCACATGCAAGGGAGCTTGACTTAGCCCAGTAGAAGAGGAAAGATGCATGGCTCCACACTGTGCAGGGAATAAGCCTGGCTTGCAGAGGGGGAAGGTGTATGGACTCAGCCCCAATCTGGGACCCACAGCTCAGCCCCAATCCAGGGCTGTGGAAAGAACGGGCATGGCCTAGCCCCAACCTCACCCTGGAAGTGTGGAGGGGTGCATGGCCCAGCCCCGACTGGCCACACAGGGCTTGGGGTTTGGGAATTTGACAGGGGGAGTGTGGCCCCCACCGCCAAATTTCCTTCCCCCTGGGGAGTCCCATAGGCCAGATGAGATGGTCCCATGGGCTGTATTTGGCCTGCAAACCAAAGGTTGAGTATTCCTGTTCTAGCTCATCCCAACCATTGCCAGTGCTGCCTTAATAACAACCTTGAAGCTGACTATGAGCCCAAGACTTCATGGGAATGGGGACAGAAGTACTCTTTCATGTCAAGAGTGATCTTTTTTACCCATGTAAATTGACTGAGTCCCCTACACCATGAGTAACAGTGTAAGGAACTTAATGATGTGTGACCAGAGGTTGAGCAGAGGTGTGACCAGAGGCTGAGGGCCTGCTCTAAGTAACAATGCAACAAGTACTAACAAAGTGGAAAAAGTTGAGAACAAAGTGCTCCACAAGAATTATCAGATATGTTTAAATTGGCCTAAGCTGTGCCTTTAACATAGCGATCAACAGGATATAGCAAATGTCTGGTGCTAATTGCACTTTTCAAATGGTGGCCAGCCTTACCTGTGGACATCTTAAGTGTCCATCTTAAGTGACTGTACTGACCTTTAATGTATGTTACCTTTATTGTAAACTACTTTTACACCTACTGATGAAAAAACCCGAGGCATTTATTAATATACATAGAACCTACTTAACTACAGCATTTTTTCCTTGTATACTGTACAGACAAATTGGGTTATGCTGTAATTTCTGATCTAGAAATGAGCCAGCACCTCTTGTAATAAGTGTGAATAAAGAACTGAGTTATGCCATCAGGGATAGTCCCAGATAAAGTTAGTCTTGGCGATAATGTCAGTTGGTAGTCAGATTTGACTAATAAGTGTCTTTTCCATTTGTTGTGTGACAGCAGTACCAGTATTAAGGAGGCTTCCACCCTGCAGTTATGATCAAGTAGTTTAATATGGGTAGATGGAACACGTTCATATACAGAGACGAAATCATGTAAGTAGATTTTTTTACATGCTGTTAATTACCAACACATTTAATCTTACTCTGTGCTTTCTCAAGTGTATTTTCATAATGCTTCATAAGGCTTTTCCACCTTTTTTGTTCAAAGCCAACTGTTGCAAACAGTAAGAAAAAGAGAATTTTGATTTCTGAGGATACCAGGATGAGGAAAGAGAAATCAGTTTCCTGTTAGAATTGAAATAGTATATGTAAATGACTAGCTTGGTACTTCACTACTACTTATGTACTATATGCTGCCTATGCAGACAAAAGTGTGATCTTTGCTGCTTCGTTTTCCAACAGCTACAAATTTGTGGTTTCATTTATTCACTAAAAAGCTGAGTTATTTTAAAGAAAATGTATCCCTGTCTGTGGATTCATTCAGGGGAAAAGAAAGAAGGAAAAAAAAGAGGAAAATGAGAACATTTAAGATAATGTAACTCAGTTTAGAGTTGCTTTTAATGAAGACCTTTACTGTGATTGAATAATTAATACTCTCATCCAGCGCTGAAGACAGATACCTATAAAAGTGACTACTGGACTGAGGCCTAATATCAGCTTCTCCAAGTAAATACTGAACTTCTGTTCATACTGATTAGTACTGTTTTAGCCTCTGCTACGTCTTGTGCTGTTTTTAATCTTCTCTAGGATTACTATATGTACTGTGCAACTTCTTATCTCGTACTGGAATTATGTTTATAACAAAAAAAGGAACTCAAGGACTGAATGCCTCAGGGGGTTGGATCCTGAGATATGGAGACTTTTATCTCTAGGTTGCTGACTTAAATATGATCCAGCTTGGTAGTGACCTAGTCTAACGGCTAGGTTGTACTAGTCTAATGGCTGATTGATCTCCTGTGTGAAATGGGTTTGGGGCCCTTAGTGTATTTCTTGGTAAATACTTGTTCACACTCAAATGTTTTACCACAACTGGAATCCTTATTAGCAGCCTCAGCAATGAGCTCAAAACTTCATGGAAATGGAGACAGAAGTACTGTTTCATGTCAAGGGTGATCTTTTTTAGCCATGTAAATTGACTGAGTCCTGGGGAGGGTGGGGAGTAGAACCATACACATTTTTTTTTAGAACTGTCTATTTGGTTGACCTTGTACCTTTCAACAGGGTAAATTAAACTGCATTCACTTTTAAGAAGGACTTAAATTTTTAAATAAAAAAAACAATGAATTTGCTTTTTATTTTATTTTAAAACATGGCCAGTGTCAAGGAATGCCTAAAGTCTTTGCTGAGGAAGAAAGAGGCAGAACATCAGGGGAAAATTGGATCAGTTTGATGGTAAGCATATCTAAAGTTTGTAGTGCTTTTCAGTCACATGTTTAGTTTATAACCTTACATTTTAATACATATATTCAATGTAAATTCAAATGTTATACAGACTACAGAAAGCTCCTACCCTGAAGTCAGTAACAATTTTTTCCTGTGACAGGCTTGCCATAGTTGCCCCAAACTAATGGCTATAAATCAAATTTAGAGAGAATCTCAAAATAATTTAAAAGCATTTTTCATCATCAAAATATTGAATCATTTCTAAGTAAAATTAGTGGTGTATCTTTCCGAAAAGTTTCCATCTTTTAAATTACTAGTTTCCTGTGCTATTTCCTTTTTCTTTGCTTTGAAATGTCCTACTATGCTTGTAAATTCGTTCCTTCTAAATTAATTGCCAAAAATATATAATATAGATACTCTAACTCTTTGGGGCAGGAACTCTTTCTCTCACTATCTGCTTGTGTAGCTCTTATTATAGGGAACATTCATTTAGTTTGGGATCATAACAAACATGAACAGAAATATTGAAAGATATCTGTAAAATTGTGCGCACCATTGGAAAATACAAGCTCACAATATATTTTTTTACAGAGGTAGGCAGGTAATTTATATAAATAATAAATAAAATAAAATAAAATATATGCTGCAATACATTTTGAAGAATTTGTGACAGTAATAGTGTATGATACAGCTAAGAAATATATTTCAAACTAGAAACTCATTCATCTCATGTTAGTGAATGAGAATTTTTCACAACTTGTTCCATTTTGAAAGCATTAATTAAAACATTTGTCTAAAGAAATTGTAAATTTCTAGGGATTATCCATATTTTAAGCACAATGAACAAATCCTTTTACACTTATTAGGCACCTGAATAGACACAGATGCCTACATTTGACCCCTTCCACCATGCTCAAGTCCCTGTAAAACCTCCCCACAGTGCATCTACTTTTGTAACACATGCACCTTAGCTATAGAACTATGGGTGTCAATAGACCAGGAGTGAGTAATTATTTTAGCTGGAGGGCCACTTAATGAGTTTTGGTGAGCTGTTGAGAGCTGCAAGGGTAGCTGTGCCCCTTGGTAAGTCCCCTGTCCCCTGGTCACGATCTTGGGACCTGAAGTCCCACCCTTAAACCTTGACCTTTGCTACTGGAAGTCCCTCCCCTTGCCCCTGGATTTAATCCTTTTGGGAGCAGAGGGTTGCCATCTTGGAACCAGAAAAACCCCAATCGTATACTAAGAGTCAGTCACCTAGTAAAACATTTTAATTTTATCATGGTTGGTATTTGTGTACTGTATATAAAATTGATTGCATAATAACTGTCTTACTTTTGTATATTGTGGGTGGGGTGTGGTTGGGGTGGGTATGTGTGTGGTGGGGTTGTGAGAGGGTGTGGCTGTGTGTGGTGGGGCATAGGGTTGTATATGTGGCAGGGTGGGGGGAGGGGAGTGTGAGGAAGGGTGGGTGTGAGGGGGGTGTGGGAAGTTCTCCCCATACTCCCCCCCTGTCATGAACAGCCCCCAACAGCAGCAGCAGGAGGCGGTTACTCAAGGTGCTTGTGGCCACTTAGGAGCTGCTGCCAAGTGGCACACAGCTTGGGCCAGCACTGCATGTGGTGATGAAGAGCACAGCCACGCTGGCATGCCCCCATTGTGTGGAACTCATGTGGCTCTTGGCACTTCCATGCCACTAGGTAAGCCTTGTGCAATGGAATCAGCTGTTTTCACCACTCCCTGATGTGTAGCTCCCAGGATTCCACTGTGAAGCAGGAGGCAGGGCTCCCCTCCACTTCCAGTGGAGTCCTAGGACCTATGTGGCAGGGAGCAGCAAAGGCATCCAGCTTCACTGTGCAGGGCTTCACCCTCACTGTGTGTGAGCTTGATGTGCTGCATGCTCATCACAGGCAGTCCTGCCTGGTAAAGGTGAGCCTGCCTGGATGCACTCCTTGCCACCATGTGCAGTGCTGGCCAGAGCCATGTGCCACTGGGTGGCAATGCTTGTGTGGGCCATGAGTTCCACAGGCACCCACTACCTGTTGCGGTTGCTGCTGCCAGTGGTGAAAGCTATGCACCATGAGGGGGAGTGTGTGGGGTGTCCCCACAGCCCTCTCCCCACCTTCCCTCACACCCACATCTTGCCCAACAAATCTCTGTGCTCCTGCTGCCCCCCTAGGCAAAGGCTCCATGCTACCATCAGCTTCAGGCCCAGCCAGCTCCATGCTCCTCCCCAGCTGTAGTTCCCTCTCCTCCTACCCTTACCACTTCCCTATCTGGTGTCTGGAGCAAGCACTGCAGCAGAGAAATGAGGAGGAGACGCTGGATGCTGGGAAAGCGGAGCAGGTCCCCCGGCAGCTGCAGCAGTGGCAGCAGCAGCCCCACCTGGAAGCTGCATGCTGGCTGGGCTGGGTCCTTCTGTGCACCAGGCTGGGAGAAAGGCACATGGGCTGGGTGGGGTACAATTAGTTGGTGGGTGCCCATGGGCTGGATGAAATTGACTGGTGGGCCAGATTTGGCTTGCAGGGTCAATTTTGCCAGCCCCCACTATAGATGTTTAGGGGCTATGCTCTAACTCATGATGCTGTACACAAAATGCCATGAGTTAGACCCCCTGACCCTCAACCTAACAGACATTCACCTGTTGGCTCAGGAGGGCGCAAGATAGATGGTGGGGGGGAAGTAGGGTGAACTAGAGCCTCCTTGCCTCACAGGTCCCCCCTTCAGGTACCCCAGCAGGGTATTGAGGGGAGCCAGTTTGGGCCTGTGAGGCAAAGGGTCTCCATTCAACCTTGCTGCCCCCTGGCTCTAGCTACAGTGAAGCTGAGCTGGCAGCTGCTGTTCCCACTGTCAAGATGCCTAGGCAGGTTATGGGGGAAAAGAGGGGTATCGGGGGGGGGGAGGGGGGGCTGTAAGGTATGGTGGAACTCCTTTCTTCAGCCCCCACCTGGGCCTGTTGACAGTGGCAGCAACAGCTGCCAACTTGGCTTTGGCATGGATGGAGCTGGGGGAGGGTAGTAGGGTGGAATGGAGCCCCCTTTCCTCACAGGTCCATCTCTGCTTCCCCCCACATTCCAGCTGGGGTAGGTGGGGGGGGACGTGAGGTGAGGGGGCTTTGTTCCACCCCACCTCTCCCCTTCCAGCTCCAACCAGACAAAGCCCAGCTGACAACTGCATGCTGCTCCCTCCCCCTCCCGCCTTCCCTCGACCTCTTCCTCCCTCGTCTGCTGACAGCCCCAGGGGTGGAACTGGACTAATGCTCCCTGGTGTGAGCACCAGCCCAGCCCACAAAAGCATGAAAAATTACCCTCGAGGGAACACAAATTCCCTAAGGCCCTCTGTTCTATACTGCCTTCAGCTAATACCTGATTTATCAAAGGTTAATATTTTGTGTGATCAGCCATGTTAAAAGTGATCTGCAGTCATACATATGTGTTACAACATGGCTGTAGAGAGCATTTAAGGGCCTGATTGTGCAAAAAATATAACTTTTATAAGCACCCAGAATCACAAAAAAGCAGCAAGGAGAAGGAGGACCCACTCATTCATTTTTTGTGTCACTGCGTTTTCTGGAATTTGAGCAGGGTTGAACAGTAGGGCTGTGCAAAGCTTTGGTCTCTGATTTAATTCGGTGGAGTTTCAGCCTGATTCAGTGACTGAACCTCTGAATCTGAATCGAATCAAGAGACCCTTTAATCTCTCCAAACTGAATCAGAACCCTCTGAATCGATTCAGAGAGATTTGGAAAGATTCAGAGATTTGGACATAGACACAGCTTTAAATGATTTTTCAACATACCTTAAGGTAGCAGGTGGCTTGTGAATGCTGTAATGGTGGGGCAGATGGAGCATCACACAGGAGTGCAGGGGTGGGGAGGTCCCCAGTGCACTTGGCAGCAGACCTGGAAGTGGACCAGAAGCACTTCTGGGTCTGCTGGGGGGGGGGGCCACCCCACCACCCCTTCAGCTTGGCGACTGGTGCCTCCTGGGGTCCTCCTGTAGCTGATTGCTGAGCCAGGGGAGCACGGGGTGGGTGGGGCCCTGCACACTCCCCAGTATTCCAGGCCACTTCTGGGTTCACCACTGAGCACACGGGGGGGGCCCTCCATGCTCCTGTGGGATGTGTCGTCTGTCCCAGCATTGCAGCATTCATGAGCCATGCCTGGTACCTCGAGTTATGTAGAAATAACATTTAAAGCTGTATCTATAGCGGAATCACTGATTTACAGAATCAGCAGTGAATCTTCATATTTGGATTTGGCTGAATTGAATCAGGGAGAGTGATCCGAATCAACGAATCAAATCACTGTCCCTGATTTGGGCCAAATCTGAACCAAATATGGCCCGTTTTGCACACCCCTATTGAACACTATAGTATTTAAGTTCCTAAAAGGTGGAATAGTAACTGGCCATAGTACTATTTTTGTGACTGTATTGTCTCTGTTCTCTGATGGGATGTCTGATTGTTTTAAATTGGAGAATGGTAAATGTCATATAATAAATACTTTTGTACACATACTCATCCCGTGCATATAGAGGTATCATAAAGTTGCCACCGTCACAAACATTCAAGTCAACAAGAGTGGCCTGTATCAGTCAGAGGGAACATATGGCTCAACAGGAATTGCAAAGAACAGAGGTGTGATTTTTCCACTCTGTGCATAGCAGCCTCCGTGAGGGTGGTATAAGTATGGTCAAGGCACAAACCCCTAAATATGTAGCTTTATTGGAAAGATACGGCATAGTAAATGTTTGTCAGTATGTCACACAAAGAACCTACTGCTGCACTTCTGAGGCCACATCTTCATCTGGGATAAAGCAGCATCCTTCTAGGTGATGTTGATTTATACCAGCAGAAGATCTGGTGCACATAATTCTATGTAAATCTTACCAAACACTGTAGTGGGATCAGGATCAGGCCTTAAACCATGAAAAGTTCAGATGACAGTTTTCAAGCAGCTATCATGGCAATCAAGTCTCATCAGGGTTTATCAGTTAAGAACAAGAATTATCCATTTCCCAGCATTGTTTTGCATTTTGCTAAGTTTGCGTAAGGCAAGCCTATCATCAGCAGTGCAGGTCTAGTGGCAGTTTCCATAAAGCTAATTTTTTATAAATCTGCGTGCACTCTGTGCTAAGTTGTTCCTTCTCCTGCGTTGTGTCTCAGAGTAGTATTACTCAACACAGTATAAAATTCTTAGTCACTGCTATCACTGGACTTTCTGTGGCACGGTCCCAGTTCTCTACATTACATTCCTCATTTTACAGAATGAATTTGAGCTTGTTTTCATTTGAAGAGCCCTGACCAACATCCTGAACACTGCCCAGTAGGGTAAAAAATGTAGCATTTCACCATCCCGTGTTTGTGTGTACCAGACCAGGGAGTCTCATTAAATTTTACTTGCAGGAAACTGAGTCATTTACTGTTTCCCACTTTGATGCACAGTGGTTGATTGTTGTTCGAAAAGAGGGGATTAAGGCTTAACGTTTCAGTCTTGTGATATGTTAGTGTCTTCACAGGATGCAAAATGACATTAAACCTTAGTTTTATCATGGCATTAATCGCCTACCCTCTCCTTGAATCAATGATACAAAGTCCTGTCTGTCAGAGATGCCTAGGTCCATGATTGCCTAACTAGAAGAGCACTTTCCTATCATTATCACTTACAATAAACACCAACCATTAAGCAAACAAAAAGAGAGATCAGGAGAATTACTTGAGATTATATCTAGGCATGTAAGCCACAAACATCTCAGTGCTCCCAGCCAAACGCCTAAACCTTAAAAAAGTTTCATCTCAAGTATTCTAGATATCTTGTACAAAGTCTATGGTGACACAACATAGTATGGAGGCGGAATGGTCTTCTGTGAATCTTCAGAGGCATAGATTTGACCAATAAACAAGAGAAAGCAGCTTCTACCAACAGTCTCATACTTTAAAAAGGAGGGGATGCATGTCCCCTTTTTGTAGTCAGACCAGTTGCTAACAGAGAAGCCAGAACAAGGTTGTCACCCCTGCACAAATTGCACGTATGCAGGAAACGGAACCATGTCTTATACCAAATTAGAAAAACTTATCACTTGTAGCAGGGAAACCTAACTCCTCTTTTGTGCCAAGGCTGTGCTTCCATATGTGGAACTCCTGCAGGAGGCTCACTTGATGGCTATAATGAAGAGAGATTCCCAACATTTTGATAGCCTTCAGGCCTTACAATAATAATACACTTCAAACTCTTTTTTCCGCTCTAGGGATCTGTGTTTTAATTAAACCTAAACCCTGATTGTCTTTTACAAAGCAAACAATTTAAATTATTATGGTAAGGGACCTAAAATAGTCTCTCGTCTGATCATGATGTATTTGGTTTAGCACCTACACAGCACCCACACAAAAAACATGCTATTGATGATAGAACCTGAAAGTTACCACAAACCTTTCATAATACGAATGACAGAGATGATCTTGTCTGAGGATCAATCACATGATAAAAGTCTTTTAAGAGTCTATATATGTTCAAAAGTTAAAGGCCAACACAGCTAGGTAGGAAGATCAAGAGGCAAAAAGGAAGATTTGGATAGTTTTGCTTAGTTTTAGATTCCTCATGAGATTTCACAGGTCAGGATTCATATCATATTCTACAATATGTTATCTACACAGTGCACAGTGTCATAACACTGGTTCATTTAATTGATCTAAATTGAGTTTCTTAAATGCCCACTCCCTCTGTGTATTAATATAAAAGCTAGATTCTTAATAAAACTACTATGATTCAGATATTGTCTTATGATTCAGAGTCTACTTGAAACACTGGTTCCCACCATTGCTGTTTCCCACTTTGTTCTCCTTAATGTCTGGTTCAATGAAAATTACAGAACTGTTTCTCATCCCCATTTCCTGGCTGTTTGAAAGGAAGTGAAAGTTCCTAAAAGCAATCTTATGAATCCGTGTATGAGGGAGTGTGTGAATGTGAGTGTGAGAAAGACAGAAAGAGAGAGAGAGAGAGAGAGTGATATGGGCCTATTAGCATGATAACATGATTTACTCTTACACTGTAGTTTACTTAGTAGTTAGGAGCTGTTTCATGATCACTCAGTCACTTCCTTGTTCTGTCTGGGATCGGACCTAAGATTTAGTTGTTTTGTCAAAGAACTACAAGTGAGAGCAATTCTAACCAAACAAATGGGCTCAGAAAGGGCTACCTAAAAGACCCCAGAGAGCTGCAGTCATTGAAAGCTATGAATCAATAACCAAAACTTTAAGTGTTCCTCTGAAATGGGATGAAATACACACAGAAGACTGCATTTGTTTTTTATATGGTGCTAGGACACAGGAGTCATAACTTGAGAAGGATTTGAGAAACTGAAATCTTTCAAGATGGATTGAGCCTTATTGATGAGAGTGAAATGTAGCAGGCTTACATGGTGGTAGGCTGATTTAATTGATAAGAAACTTTGTGATCAGCCACTGATCACAATATAAATTCTTCTGTCCGGATCCAAAGCAAGATCTCAGATGCAGACAACTTTCAACTCTGGAAGTCTCAGATCCTGAACCAAGCTTCACAGCTGGCTTTGGTGTAAATATGAGCCAAAATTCTGGATCTTTATACACACACATACATTTTATTGGAAGTTTGTAGCTGGATCTTAACATTGTGGTTTGGGCCTCTTCCTAGTAAAAATAGTTTCTTTAACTAATAACTGTAATTGTAAGGTGGCTTACTTGACAATTATACAATACCTCTGATCTTACAGGCTGAAGACGCCTTGATATTTTATTATGGCCCCTGAGTTTCCTTCTCCAAACTTTTTATTTATGAGGAGGAGGGGAAAGGACAGAGATGGCATGTCTGGAGATGTGAAGTGTATAAAATATCTGGCGACTACAAAGCATTTGGAAGTGTGTCATGTTTACCCATTCTAATATTTAGTAAACTGTCATGATATGTTTGGGAGCACTTAATTTTGGAGGGTTTTAATAAAAAAGTTCTATCACAGGGTTAAGTTTTCAACAGGAAAAAAGTATTTTTTAACTAATATTTTCACCAAAAAAAATACCTCATGGAAAACAAAACATTTAAAAATCAGATTCTGTTTTTTTCCATAAAGAGCCAAAATGTTGAAGAGTCTTTTTCATCACAGAGTAAAAGAATTGTTTTCAGTGAAACTGTTTATGAGAAAGAATTATTTCTCAAATGTCCCTACCGCTAGTTTCAGAGGTGTACTTGATAGCCATGTTGGTCTAAATTTTATGTAAATATATTTTTTATCTTATTTGCAAATTTCCAAAGGAATTTAAAAAAACCCTCACCTAATGAACTGGCAACTAACCCTGCTACATTTAAAGATTTTCCTTCAGTTTAACTTATTAACATGTTTAAGATATGAAAATTCATTATTCTAATTAGCAGGAGAAACGTCCTCAGACTCAGTAGAGCTATTTATCAAGTTAAAAGTTCGGATTTAATTGTAACGTGGACCAGTAATGCATGGCAAAAGAATGCAACAATGAAGACTACTGGTGAGCTGTTAAAGGACTTTGTAGAACAGAAATTACAGATTGAAAATAATGTCAAAGAAGTAGTGCTATGGTCACATTTCAAGCAAAGACAGGTGTGTTTTGCCTGGCATTATCCTCAAACCAAAAGTCCTTGAGATTTGCATTAATTAGGAAGACGAGTCTATCAGTCCAGTTACTTTAGTCCTCCACATGTCTCTCTTCTTCCAAGAAGGCACTTATACACACACACCAGAACATTTCAGAAGGTAAACGAGGTGTGTGTAATGTGCAGTAGTAGCATATCCATATCTCCTGGTCAACCCTATCAGGAAAACCAAGCAGCAACATTCATTCAAACCCACTGTTGGCTCTGTTTAAAAGCATTTTTCTCAGTCTGAGATGTTCCAGACTGCAAGGGAGGTGCTGGTTTCATGCATTCAACAAAGCTTGATGGAGTTTGCATGGCTCTGGTCAGTTTCACATTGACTTTTCAAGTTCATACATTCCTGAAACTCAAAGCAAAAGTTGGGGTTGGGGATGTCCCAGAGCTGTGCAGAGTGAACACACTGGTTCTATTTTCCAAAACTCATGCAAATTCAAATTGATGGGTTTGCATAGCCCTACCTGTTACATCACGTCACAAAGCTGACCGTCACATTTTTCAAGTTATGAATAAATGTTTGTCATTGTCTATAAGTTCCTAGCAGAAGCAAAAAACGTCAATAACCTCCTGGCTGCTCTGCTACAAAGACTCTTTCTTTCATTGTCTTCATGCAAAAGGCTTTCACTCTGTGTAAAAGGCCTACATATGAAGCTTATGTATAATTTTCAGAGGTGTAACAGGACAGCTCCACCACAGGGCAGTGCCACCTGTTGCACTGGTGGTAGTGGTGGCTGTTTTATGCACTTCTCTACATAAAAGGCAACCCCTTGTTGGCCCTGCTCAATTACACTTCTCATCATTAAATCCCTTTGAAACTGGTCCAAACTTAAGAGGTGCAGGTTCCTTGTGATCATTCATTCATAGGGGTCAATCCAACCAAGACGTAGGTTACAGTTTTTCACCTACAACATGGAGAAGCCAAGTAGAAATTAACATCACCTGAGGTGGAATCCCACTGATTAATCATCCAAAACCTGTGTACTTGGGAGTTACATTGGACCAAACACTTATGCTCAAAGCACATGTAGAGAAGATAAAAGGGAAAGTCAGTGCCCACAACAACATACTTTGAAAGTTGGTCACCTCAAACTAGGGAGTGAACCCAGCTACATTAAGATCCACTGCTATTGCCTTGTGTTACTACACTGCAGAATATGCATGTTCAATATGAAAACAATCAGTTTGTGACAAGAAACTAGACCTAAACAACATCTGTCATGAAATAATAGGATGTCTAAAGCCAGCACAAAAGTATAGCCTGTATTTACTGGCTGACCTTGCACCACCTGATATCAGAAGCAAGATAGTGAGCTAACAAGAAAGATCAAGGCAGATGGAAGACCCTAGGCATCCATTTTATGGTCACATAGAAGTAACTAAATGGCTAAAAGCATGGAAGAGTTTTGTGACCAGTGTTGTGCTGTTGGACACAACAGCTGACGAGGCGCAACTGAGATTATGGAAGGAAAGATTACATGCAATCAGGTGCTTTGAAATGGACCTGGAACACCAGGAGGACCTTTCCAGAGGGGCTGATCTAGACTGGCTAACATGGTGATGCCTGAATCACCTGCACATGCAAACTGGAAGATCAAAAACAAATATGATCAAGTGGGACTACTTTAATGACATAAATATATGCAAGTGTGGTGAAGTACAGAGTATGGAGCACTTGCTCATTTGCTGACTCCTTGGTGAAGCCTGTATGAAGGAGGACCTCATTTCAGTAACAGAAAAAAATATCACTTGTGCACAATTCTGGAAAAACATCTAAATTATGAAAAGAACACGAGAAGATGATTAACTGTCACCTAGCCCCTTACTGTGACATCATTCATTTATTTATATGTGGCACCTTTTATGACCTTTTCAGTTACAGGAGATCCTCATTTGTAATGGCACTAGTTGAAACTTTTTACTGAAACATTGTCTTGGCTACTCCTGCAGTTTCTTGAAATTGATATTTTTGTGGAAAAATATCAAGTTTGATCAAGTTTCTTCCTTTTTTTAAGGGACATTTTGAAACAAAATATTTCATTGCAGATTTGGCATTTTGAAATCATGAAAAGTCAAAATTTTTCATTCTGACATTTCCATATAAAGAATTTCCAGAATTTCTTGTTCTGCAAAAACATTCGGTAATTTGACTTTTCATCCTATTTCCACACAAAACAGTATGTTCCACTAAGAGTTCCCATGGGACAGAAATTCTGTTTTCTGCACAGCTCTAGGTTGTGAGTTCTGTGGTATTATTGGTTGAAGCCCACTATAGAGTCATGGTATTGCAGCAATAATAAATTGTGCCAACGCATTAATCTAAACTCTCTTAGTTACAAGGAGATGTTTCATTCTAATTCTTAAATACTTCACCTTACTTTGAAGTTAATAAAGTGGTTTAGAGAAGTTACATTTGATGGAAATCCAAGCCACAGTTGCCAGAAATAACATAAAAGGCTTTTACATGAAAAGCAGTTAACAGCTGCAAAGCTAAGCATAACAATAAAATGTATTGGCTAAAGAGATGTATATCTATTTAAGTGTGCTTATATATTTTATTACCAAAATGTATAATGTGATATACTGTAAGATTTAATTGGTAAGACTTTTTATTACCTTTTAAAACATTCATATGTGAAACAATGTAGAGGAAAGACTAACACATTACGTTTTTGTGGGCCACATCCATGTGTTTACAGTTCCAAACATTTTATTTTTTATGGGAAAAAAGTGTGCACTGTGCAACCTGGATTTTTTTCCATGTAAAGATCATGTGTCAGTGATCCATTATTTCCCAGTTTTTGTGCTTATGCATGGATACATAGATAGATGACTTTCAGTGAAACAATTTAAAGGACAGAGAATACCTCCAAGAATCTGCTTTTGAAGAGATAATTCCAGAAAAGGCAAAGTCAGACAGGTCACTGGTTCTCAGTTTCCCAACTGTTTGGATTCCATGGATATATTTCATTTTTTGTATAGTCTCTTCCAGTTCAGACTTGGGTTTTGTTCAGAACCCAAACAATGAATTGAGATTACAATATTGTTAACCTACATGTTAAAAAAATCAAGATTCATGTCCCATAAATCCTGAGGGCATTTTAAAAATATAACAACAACAAGAATAAGAATAATGTATTACTACCATTATTATTAAACAACTAATGTTATTTATTTGGCTTCACATTTCTGAGCCTTTTGAACACAGTAGCTTCATATTCTTAGACTTTTTTTCTGTAACTATGAAACTTGGAAATGTATTTATTTATTTATTTTACTATGAGAGCCAAGATCCCCATACAATGAATTGCCTCCTGGAGAAAAGCTTGAAATATCATGAAACATAACAAAATCACAAGAGCTGGCAACACTGGTTTGCACTCACAATTAAAAGTAATTTCCTTCACTTCTATTTCTAGGTTTCATCTTCATTTCCTACAAAGCTTGGAGTGACCAAAGATTGTTTGTTCTGCTCCTCAACAGAAAATCAATGACAAGCTTATGTACCCCTCGACACCCCAGTAAAGATTTTATTTCTTGGAGTCATATTTGAGAGCATATTGCTCATTACTACAGGAGCACATTTTCAGAAAAATCCAGAAAAAATGCCGGAGTTTGGGAACATTGGCAGTGAACCAGACAAGGATCTGACCACATCTTTTGTATCTGTGACCAAGTATGGAAACACAATTTTGTGTGAATGCAAGATAATCATCAAACCGGGGAAACACAGGGCTGGAAAGGACCTCAAGGTATCAGCTAATACACGCCTAGCACTGTGATGAATTCACATCTAAACCAACCTTTAGATGATTTAGTAGCAAAAGTTAGCTGTATGGCATTTCAGGCTGCTTAGCACAGGTTAGTGTCTTGTTCTGACAGTCATACGTGACTCCATGTATATCCCCCAACAAATTTAGCCCAACAGCTCACTGGGTCCTTTCTCCTGTTCCAAGTGGCACAGCAGCTATTATAACTACTATCTATTATGTCCAAAGACTGTTACATTGAAGATACAGAAACACTATCAGAGCCAGAACATAGGGCTCCCTCCTCTCCACGGCAGTGCCTCATACTCCCTCAGGCTTTCTCTCCCTGTCACCCCACATATCATTGGCTCTTGGCTGCCTTCAACAGGTGGGCAAAAGCAGGCACTTGACCTTGTAGTATATGCCTGATGGTAAGAACCTTTTCTGGGAAGTGAGCAATGTAGGTTCAAAATCCCTCAGAGAGTGAGCACCTAGATCTCACCTAGATCTGAGTGTCTCAATCCCTACTCTGTGACCTACAACTAGGCTACTGGGGTAAACAGTGGGACCTCCTACTGTCGCTAGTTGCATTTTTTCCTTTGAGTAACTTTTCAGGGACTTACCCAGAGTTTATGTACTTTCCCAGGCCCAATCAGATCACAATAGATCATAAATGGCCAGAATGTATCCCTTCTGAGCAAGTTCAGACGGTCAAGGCAGGTTGTTGTCGTGGGGGGGGGGGTCGGGGCGGCGGGGGCCCTGGAGAAAATAATTCGTACGCG
>JAGPOW010003642.1:81213556-81248857 GCA_030014935.1 Caiman crocodilus
CGTCCAAAATTGACTCCCTCCTCACCCTGTTACCACGCCACGGCAAGCTGGTTGTCGGGGGGGGGGCCACGGCGCGGAGTAGGACCTGCAGAAAATAATTCTTACCAGAATCATAATCATCCTCATATCTAAGACAGTGCCTGTGGTCATGACTACACGTGTGCCCAGCTATGCAGTAACCACTAGTACTGTGCAGTTCCAGCACTGCATGGGTCATTTCTGACCCTACTGCACAGTAGCTTATTGCTACTGTCCAGTAGCGACGATATCATGGTTAGCGCCCTCCAATGCTAGGTCACCGTAGCTCATCATTATGGTGATGTAGAATCTCATGTAAATGTGCCCTGTGTGGCTCCGAAGGAAAGAATTCAAATTTCTAAATTTGCCTCACCCTGAGATATTTAAAATCACCAGTAGCTTTTTCAAGTATAGTTATAGTTCCTGATGCCTTGTCATAATCACTATAACTACAGTCCTCTCAGGCATTCCCCACCATGATATCCAGACACAAGCTGCTACCCTGGCCTGTGGCCTTCAAGCCCAAGAGCCGAACCATTCTTTGCATTCCAGCCTAGTAGTCACAAGCCAGAAAACCAACTACTGCCTGAAGTCTCAGAACCCCTTGGGCTGCTCCTAAGCATCTCAGAATGGCATTGGACAATTTAAGTTAACATTCACTCCTGGGGCCTCTTCAATGACGTCGGCTGTGTTGATCAAGTTTAGACAGCCAACCACACCATCTGGCCCACGTTCGGGCATCCAAGGTCTTATTGACATTGACCAGTCTACACACTGCTGGCTTTTTGTCCCTCATGCTTCTGACTTATGCGTGTGGCAACACTTGCTTCATCATCAACATCATCATCACTACACTAAGTGAATATGGCAAAATCTTGTGATTTCTGTAACAACCCATCAATCAACATAGCTAAAATTTCAGATATCAAGTACTAAATACCTGGAAAAATTCTCCTTGATCAGTACATAAAAAACAAAAGCTGTCAAAACACAGGGGGTTCATGTACATGAGATGTTTACTCCAGTGCTATCTAATTAGCTTTTCAGTAAAGTCTCAACATCTACACACATGGCACTGTTAGCCTCCAGGAAACTAATTAACTCCACTGCAGATTAGTACTTATAAATACAAGTACTATCTTGCTTGTGGTGGCATTATTTAGTGTGCAGCAACACACATGTAGATGTTGATAGGGCTGGCTGGGGCATAAGTGTGCTTTACTGCAGAGCTGTCTACCAGCCAGACCCACACTAGAGCACCCTCATGCCTCAGCCAGCCTCTCTGCAGCATGCTGAGCCAGGTTGGAGCAGCCCTGGGCTGGCAGGCTGACCCCCCCTGCCTGGACTCCCTGACAGCCAGAGCTGCTCTGACCTGGCTCACCATGCTGCAGATCTGGGAGCATGTGAAGACATGGTACCTGGGAGCAAATACTCTGGTGCAATATGCACCATATTTTAGAGTATGCTGTCTGTTTTAGCCTCTTATTAAAGCCACATAATGCAGCTATATGGCTTTTGGCTCCAGAGCTGGTGAATGCAGAGCAAACTCAAAAGTATCTCTATGTAGTGCTACATTTCACTGCATAGATGAGCCCATAGAAGTCTGACATGACTTAAGCTTCCTATGTGATCGAGTCACATAGGGGCTGGATGGACCTGACAATCAGCTCCAGACCCATCAACTCAGTTCTTCATATATTTCTGAATCCCGAAAACAAGCATGTGATATATTTTTTATTCAAGTGATCCATTAAGAAGCCCATGGTGTTTGAGGAAAATCTGAGCACAGAACTGATGAGGAATAGAAGAACCCCTGACTTCAGAAGAGTTTTAGAAGATCTCACCCTTTGTCGACTGTGCACACACCACAGTAATGAGAATTAGAGAAAATATTATCAATAAATAAAGGAGAGATTACAAGAAAGAAGTAGATGTGAAAAAATCACCATGTTTGGACAGGTTCCAAATATTCTATTTTGTTTTTATATATTATGGTGGTATCTGAGCATCCTCCAATAGTTATTTGAGTGGTGTGACTAATAGCTGTCACGTGAGGTTTGCTTTCTCTCCCCAAGGGGAAAAACTGTGAAAACTGCAGGTTTTATTTTTATTTTACTTCTAACTGCTTTGCTGTGTGTTTTTACTACTGAAGCCCAGGTTGAAGGTATCCATGTAGCACTAGGAGTGGAAAATAGGGAAATTTGGGGTTCTGAGGAACGAATCCCATAATCTTGAACTAGACCCTGTTAAAGCACATTCTCAACATCTGGCTCCCTTACCACCAATGTTGACTAGAATAAACCAAGTTTATAGAATATAATTGTAAGTGTGAAGTTACAAAAAGGTACTTCTATGTAGAATGGTACAAATACTGGCCTTTTGCCCATTGACAGTGCCATATTTATCTGAGGAATGGATGGACAAAACCAGTGACAACTATATGTCAGATCCAGCAAACAATGGATGAGACAGTGATGGAAAAAGGTAAACACATCTGATTCCTCACAGCATTTATCTTCTTTTAAAATGTGAGTGTGTTGAATTACTGGTTTTGTTATCAAGATCCAGTGCTTAGAATAGATATTTTTAATCTTGGCCCAGAGCTTGCAAAGAAGGTAACTGTTCTTATTAGTCAACATTATGAACATGCTTTATGAAGAGAGATATTAGTAGAGCAGGTCCCTGTACTTCAGTGCACTTGAAAATAGAAAAAATGTCCTACCAAGATGGAAGTGGGACATTAGATACAAGATTCACAGACAACCACATTGTCTGCTATCTTTCCATCAACTTGTTCCATTTATAACAAGATACATGGGCATAATAAAACATCATTCCCATCTTAAAGAAATGTCATTAGGGAAAATAAAACTAACAGGACAGAGGTTGTGCAAGTTAGTGCAGCCCCAGAACAGCAATTACTTACACATATATACAGAGTGCAAACACTGAGGTTTTACTCACCCATCTTTTGGCATACCCAAGCACACCTCTAAGGTTCCCTTAAGAAGTCATTGCTTCACATAGGCTACGCTGGGGTTGAAAAAACAAGAGTGCTTCCAGAAGCCAACATGCCAACATGTCACGCAATCCTTGTTTTTTACTGCCCTGTTTTTAACAAAAAAGCCTATAAAGGATGTGTTTAAAAAGATCTAATAAGATTTATGATTCCCTTGCTAACACTTTTTAATGCACTTTAAAACAGACAGTTTATTTTTTCCCCTTGTTATTGTCATCTTATTAAATTTTAACATGTTTACCTTAGGAAAAATAATACCCACAAGCTGCAAATTTGAAAGACCAAACTCAAAACAAATCTAAAGTTAATCCTTCCTCTGGAGCATCCTTTTCTGTATTTTTTTTTTCTGAGAACCATATCATGATTCATTGCACAAGGTCAGGCAGAAGGTGTGCCTCCTATTTTTTATAGCAAGCCATGAACATGGAAGTTGTTCTTTTTGTGGATTTCTTGCCTAAATGAGCCACAGAAAGCTAAGAAATCTATGTCAGGACCCTAAAAAAAAACCTGATACATTACATGCAGAGAGCTTATCCTGACCAAGATATATCTGAGGGCCCTGGCAAACATTATTGTTGTCACCCTACACAGTTTTTAGCACCCCAAAACATGGAGTGCTATGGGCAGGCACACATGCACATCCCTTGAGTGAAGCACAACAAAGTTACCACAAACACACACTTTCAGCCAGGGAGCAATAGGGGTCTGCTCTGTAGCTGCTGTCTCCTGCCCCCCGGGAAGCCTGATAGTGAGCTGGACAGACTCACTGATGCATTCTCTCAGGCTAAGTATGGATGTTACACTTTTACCAGTATAAGTGATTGGAAACCTGTCTATACCCATAACACTAGGGCAGGCAAAATATGGCCCTCAGGCCAGATTTGGCCCACCAGGCCATTCTGTCCAGCCTGTGGGACTCCTAAAGAATTTAGAAAATATTTATCTGCTCCTGGCTGCCTGTCAAAGATGTCAGGAGCCAGGGGTAGTAACACCGAGGGGGAGCCAGAAGCAAAAGGCAGGAGCCCAGCCCCACCCACCCCCAGCCATTTCCCTGCTTTCTGCCTCTGCCCTGCTCCAACACCACATGGCTCCTAGCTGCCTGGCCAGACTGGGGGGCATGGGGCTCCACCAGTATGGGGGTGTGTGCACATGTGCTGGCAGGTGCAGAGAGTATGTTTCTGTGTGTAGGCAGGGGCAGTGTGTGTGTGTAGACAGGGGCAGTATGTGTTTGTAGGGCACGTCCCACACTCACACTCCGTCATACACATGTACCTACAGCCTCCCTTGCATTACCATAAACACAGATCCCCACATCCATACCCCCTCATGCACTCCAGCCAGCCTCTCCTACACATTACACCCCACAAACCCCATACCCACCCACGCCCCACATATCCACACACCTATAGCCCCTCACAAACCTATACCCACTCCCCCTACAATATACAAGCATAAGGCTTCATTTTAAGCGATTGTGCAATCACCTCTGTGTACACTATGCAAGCACATATAAACCAGGGAAAAAATATTTTGAAATCAAATTAATGAATATTTTAAACATTTACTTTTTAGAATATAATTTGGTATTTTTCTGGTTCCAAGATGGCAAAACCCTATGCTGAAAGGTGTACTTCTGGAGGCAAGGGGAGGAACTTCTAACTACCTAAGTTTGATTCTGGCTTGGGCTTTTTGGTATCTCTGTACCTAACCTCAGTCAGCTGTTGGGGCTGATTCAGCTGTTTCCAGTCTGGGTTATCTGCCAGCTGGGAACTTTCAGGCTCTAGGTGCCCTCTAAAGTTGCCAGTGTAAGTGCCAACAAGCTGCTCTGGGGAGACAAGGGCTGACTAGGAGTGGAAAACTCTAGTCCTCATTGCTAACAGGCAAGGTATGTATTGTTACCAGGCAGGAGGTAGCATAAGTCTCCTATATTCCCTTGTGCTCATTCATTGTACCACCACATTAAGACTTGAGGAAGAAGCAAGCACCACAGGCCAGCAACATTCCCCCTTCCTGCAAGTGCCAACACGTTGGAAAATCTGTGCTGCACCTGGGGTAGACTTAGCTGAATTTCTTGCTCCCCCAGAGCATCAGGGGCATTGCAAAGGAGACTGTGACACTCTAAATCAAAATCTCACTTGCAGTAACAGTGCATCTTTTGCTGCCTTCATCAGAGTAACTCCATTAAAGTCAGTGGTGTTACACTGCTGTAGATTTGCACTTCTTCTGTACATAGGTAGCAAAATCTGTCCCAGATTCGTTTCTCTGCTTGGGTGCGGTGAAAGAAAATGTATTAGCCAAGGATTTGGTAAGAATTCCAAGCACAGGCTATCTAATCGCTTCTTTAGCAAACAAAAATGATGGCTTTGGAAAGACAGAAGCATGTTACTGTCTCCTTAAGGACCACATATTGAACATACTTGTTATAAATCTGACATTTTTCCATATGAATTGTTCATACAGTTTTCATTTCCGCTGCAGAACTAGATAAAAGACCAAAATATCACATAATCCAGCTGCTATAGTGATTTTTTTTCCTGGTTATTTATTAAGTTTGAACAGGGGACACCTGGATTTCCTCACACCATCACTTTCTATGGATGTGGTCCCCCTCTTGTTGCTTGAGTCAGTAAAGTTCATTTTTACTTAAATAAACAGAAGCAAACAGTAGCTCAGCAATGATTTACTATAGAATTCTGGAAATTAGTGCTGAGAGCAGTAAAACTGTAATTGCTATAGCGTGGATTTATGAGGTACTCCACACAAGGCACTCCTTGGCCTTGCCCACTCAGGTAGGTGACAGACGTCAGATGTAACCGCTGATTTCTGCCACACAAAACCAATAATACTGGGGGGGGGTGGTTAAAAAGTATTTTCTCTGCTTGTCTACTTATTCAGTAACATGAATAAATATGGGTTACAAAATAAAGGCCACTGATTGGTGTTCTTACCATAAAATCAGACAAATGCAGTACAGCAGTGGCTTTTTCAAGAATGAATACTGTATCCTTGTATGTCTATCAAAGGCAGAAGAATGAACAAAGAGACTCCAGTTGCCTATGTTATTGATTTTCGCTGCTGAAATAAGTATCTTTGTTCAAAGAGTTCTTGGTTATATAACTTCTGGTTGATTTATCATTTAAGAATTTCTTATACTTAAGAGAAGTAAAATAGCCAATTCTTGTTTTCCATAGAAAACCTTCTTTTCCCACAGAAGTGGGGAGGATAACAGGGATTTTATGGTATTTATAACAGACAAGATTAGCACTGTCTATTAAGAATCTACTCATTTAAGTCAATTAACAATGGCTGTTGCTAATTGCCAACAGAGGTGGCATGTTTGACTACATGGACTGCAGATTTGGTTTAGAACAGCAGCCCCTGCATTCCATTGGGTTCAGTGGAAGAAGGATGAAGGACCCATTGTTCCCAGCAGTCAACCAACTTGCTCAGTCATAGTGGAGAGGGGCAGTATCCTTCACTATACGACCTAAAGGTGTACTTAAAAAGGAGCATTCTGCATCTGTGTTGTGTGGGATTACAGCATATAGTGGGGATTTATGATGCATGCAGCACTGGCAGCAATAGATAAATTCTAAACTGAGCCGTAGGAATTTGGAGGAAGGGAAGAATTAGCCAGAAGGGATAATATTCTTTAGTTATACTTTAAATCAGTGGTGTTCCTAGATATTTTGGTGCCCTTGGAGAAGTCAGGGGCTAGGCACTGGAGTAGGGAACTGTAGAATGCAGGGGGTACTGCTGCTGAAGTGGTGGTGGTGCTGGCAGTGCTGTGAGCTCAAGTTGTGGCAACAACGGTAGTGGTTCAGACTTGGGCTTTTGTGACTGGCAACAGAATCCTCACATTCCAGCTGCAGTAGTGCAGGCTTGCCAAGGGCTGCCATTCTGGTGCCCCTATAAATCAACACCCAAAGCTGGTGCCTTGCTTGCCCCTTTCTAGTTATGCCTCTGTGGCCACGTCTACATGAGATGCTTACTGCACAGTAGCATCGCCATGCATAAACCGTGATGTAACGCTTCCATGCAGCAGTAACAAGCTTCTGCACAGTAAGCATCACTAGGCAACCATGCTGGGATGCTCTTGTGCACTAACCAGTATTACTGTGCAGTCACTGAGTATTTGGTTATGCAAGTAATAAATGACTACAGAGTAACTGTGCAGTGAGCAGCTTGTGTAGCTGGACCCTGTTTTAACTAATTGGCAAATGGTTACAATTAGCTGGATACAAAATGAGTTGAAAGACTGCAGTGGAAGCTTACAACATAGCCTTTATGAACCCCTGTGATTCAGTATAAGCAGATACTTAAAAGTTCACAGGCAAAAAGGGAGAGATGCAGAATCTTTGAGGTGTCCTATGAATTTGAGCATGCCATTCATATTTAGGGATTAGAATGTGAGGAAAATTTTTCTTTTAGTGAAAGAACATAGAAAAAGATGAATTCATTTGAAGGTGAATAATTAGCAGGGCTTAGTTCAATAAATTTAATTTAAAGAGCCTAAGAAGATAAGCTGTAGATACAGGCAGACCTAGACAGGCTAGCAAGTTGGGCAGATCGGAATCTGATGAAGTTCAACATCAAGAAACATAAAGTGTTCCACTTTGGAACAAGCAACCCCCAACACACCTACAGCTTGGCAGCACCAACCTGACTAGCACCACGAATGAAAGAAATCTGAGGGTAATAATAGACCACAGGATGTATATGAGCCGGCAGTGTGACGCTGTAGCCAGTAGGGCAAATAATACTCTGGCATGCACCAATCGATGCATGTCCGGCAAAACCAAGGAGGTGATTCTTGTACTCTATTCAGCACCGGTGAGACCACAGTTGGAGTACTGCATCCACTTCTGGGCACCACACTTTAACAAGGATGTAGACAAGTTTGAGAGAGTCCAAAGAAGAGCCACCCATATGATCAGAGTCTTACACAGCAAGCCATACAAGACAATTAGCACCCATCCTGGCACTCAGGTGAAATACCTTCAAGATTAGAAGAAGACCAGTGTGGTCCCCATCTTCAAGAAAGGGAGGAAAGTAACTCCAGGGAACTACAGGCCAATCAGCTTGACCTCAATCCCTGATAAGCTTCTGGAAAAAAACATCAAAGAGTCCATTCTTGACAAGATGGCTGATGGCAACATCCTGAGTGACAGCCAGCATGGGTTTGTTGTGGGTAGGTCTTCCTGACCAATTTCTTTTCCTTCTATGACCAGGTGACATATCACCTGGACAAGGGAGAAGAGAGTGATGTCATATATCTGGACTTCAAAAAAAGTCTTTGATCTCATGTCCTATGATCTTCTCTTAGAAAAATTGGTCAACTGTGGTCTCAGCTATATCATAGTCTGATGGCTGGAGAATTGGCTCCAAGGCTGGACTCAGAGCATGGTGGTTGATGGAAGCAAATCATCATGGTGCTCTGTGACCAGCAGTACCCCACAAGGCTCTGTCCTTGGACCTGTTCTCTTTAACATATTTATCAATTATGTGGATACAGGTATCACAAGTGAACTGGCCAAGTTTCCTATGACACCAAACTTTGGGGTAGAGTATCCACACCGGAGGATAGGCTGGTGATCCTGGCTGACTTGGATAAGCTGAAAAAGTGGCAGATACAAATCTGATGACTTTCAATACCGACTTATGTAAGATACTCCATCTTGGGAAAAACCCTGCAGCACACTTATAGGTTCGACAGTACTGCACTTGCTAGCACCAAGGCTGAAAGAGGCTTGGGGTCATGATTGACCACAAGATGAACACCAATGCAATGTCATAGTTGGTAAAGCAAATCAAACTCTGGCTTGCATCCATTGATGCTTCTGAAGTAAATCTCAGGATGTCATCCTCCTACTGCATTCAGCCTTGGTGAGGCTGCAGCTGGAGTACTGCAACCAATTCTGGGCTCCATCATTCAAGAAGGATGTGAAGAAGCTAGAGAGAGTCCAGAGGAGAGCCATGCGCTTGATTAGAGGTCAGGAAAACAGACCTTATGATGAGTGGCTGAGAGCTATGGGACTCTTCAGTCTGGAAAAGCGCAGGCTCAGGGGCAATCTGATGGTCAGCTATAACCTTATAAGGGGTATTCACCAGGATCTGGGGGAACCTTTGTTCACCAAGTGTCCCAAGGGATAACAAGATCCAATGGTTATAAACTCCTCCAAGACCATTTCAGGCTGGACATAAGGAAGAACTTCTTTACTGTCCGAGCCTCCAAGGTCTGGAATAGCCTGGCATCAGAGGTGGTTCAAGCACCTATTTGAATGCCTTCGAGAGAAAGTTGGATGTTTATCTTGCTGAGATCCTATGACCCCAGCTGACTTCCTGCCCCTGGAGCAGTGGGCTGGATTCAGTGATCTTCTGAAGTCCCTTCTAGTCCTAATGTCTATGAAGACTCTTCAGCCTGGAAAAGCACAGGCTCAGGGGGGGCCTGGTGGCAGCCTGTAAGTACATCAGAGGTTTGCATTAGGATCTGAGGGAACATCTGTTCACCCGAGTGTCCCAAGGGATGACAAGGTCCAATGATCACAAACTCCTTCAAGATAGTTTTAGGCTGGACATAAGGAAAAACTTCTTTACTGTCCAAGCCCCCAAGGTGTAGAATTGGCTCCCTCCAGAGGTGCTGAAAGCACCTCCTCTGGACTGCTTTAAGAAGTGTTTGGACACTTATCTTGCTGGGATCCTTTGACCCTAGCTGACTTCTTGCCCTTTGGGCAGAAGGCTGGACTTGATGATCTCCTGAGGTCCTGTCCAGCCCTAATGTCTATGAAATCAATGAAATCTATGAAAGGCTGAAGGATCTGGGGCTCTTCAGCCTGAAGAAAAGAAGGCTGAGGTGGGATCTGGTAGCAGCTTACAGTACATCGAGGGCTCGGTGAGCAATTTTTCACCAGGGCACCCAAGGGGAAAACCAGGAGTAATGGCCACAAACTCCTGGAAGATGGATTTGGGCTCAACATTAGGAAAAACTTCTTCACAGTCAGGGTGTCCAGACTGTGGAATAAGCTCCTTCCAGAGATGGTGTAATCACTTACTCTGGAAATGCTTCAAGAGGAGACTAGACAGTCTCTTTGCTGTGGTCACCTGACTCCCAGTTATCTTTCCTGCTTGGTGCAGAAAGCTGGACCCGATGATCTCCTGAGGTCCCTTCCAGCCTTACAATTTATGAATCTATTACAGCCTAAAATGAAAGTTTCTATAAATAAAGTCAGTAACAATTTTTAGACCTTAAGGACAATTTTCTTGTTCCAAAAAGTACAAAGATTTTTGACATGTTATGGGCTAAGTAGTGCAACGCTGCAAATATATTGTGGTCAAGTCTGCACAGCACTCCTGAAACAGGATACTGCAGAAATCGCCCTAACCCCAGAAGGCAGAAAGATTCAGCAATCCCCCCCAAAATTAATTCAGCACGAATGAGTGGGCTACAAAATTAGGAAGCAGGAGTTTAGGGCCTTCCCAGCTGAATGAATGATGTAGCAAGATGCAGCTATTTATAAAATTGCTATTTTAGGGCTGCAGTCTCTCTCAGATTTAATGGTACAGCAACAGCTGGCCATCCTGAGAAAAAGGACAACAGTTAAAGCCTTATACTGCTGGGGAAGGTAGGGAGAAGGGACTAGGATATCAGCAAGGAAAGAACTGCATCTGTTGTGTATGCTGCTACATTATATAACAGGTGAGAAAAGGCAATTCCTTAGTCAGTTCAGCACTTTAGCCTTCATCAGAATCTGTAGTGTAGTGAGTTCCCCACAGTAAACATTGACTTCAATGGGAACTGCATTTCGGCAACTTGCAAGATTTATCCAATAGGCACCTCAGTATGGTATCTTGAAACTTTTTTGGATGTGAGATCAGTAAAATTGGTAGGTATAACTGTCTTTTTGTGACACATGACTCAGTTCTCATTACCATACCTTTGCCAACCAGCTGACACTAGAGTGAATTTGATCAGATGAGATATGCTACTACAGAGAGCCATAGATACTTATCATAGGTACATCCCATTACAAATGATGATTATATTCAGGACAATCTTTAAAATGTATGGCCTTATTCCACAGAAGGTTTGAGCGGAAAACATAGAAACAAGAAATGAAATCTTAATATAGCATCATGTATAACATACTAGCAATCCAGCTAGTGAGATGTGTCTACCTCAGCAGAAAATACACAACTAAATAACAAAAACCATATTTTCTCCTATACAACACATCTTTTCCACAATGTTCAGCCCCCTAAAATTCATGTGTGTTTTAAGCAGGAAAGATGTTTTCTTCTTTGGAAAAGGAGCACTCATGGAATCCCAGAAAACATTGTGTATGCATGCAGCTGCCAAGATGGCTACCACTTGTGTCTGGTTTAATAAGCTAAAAGGGTGAAGTCCAATGTTAACACTTTCACAACTATAGCTATTGGCTATGAATTTTGTAGCTTGTGCCTGAAATAGGAGGTGAGCTGCTGGTAGTATCTTGATGAGGCTTGGGAAGTGGAAAAAACACTAATTTACAGGACCATATATAAAAATGCTTCTTAGAGTAAGAAGTAACAGCCTTGCTACTGCCCTTGCAAAGATCTGCCCTTGCAAAGACCATACAAGTTTAACCTTGTATGACATCCTGGAATGTCTTCCTGGGAGACAGCCAGGGTGAGGCAGCTGCCAGCAGGAAGTTCCTCCTCCCTGCTGCCTCACTCAGAGTGTCTCCCAGGACGCCACACTCCCTGGACACTCTATGTTCCCAAAAGAGCTTACTCTATGTCACGCATGCACTTTACTGCTCATTAGACTAATTTAATGTACTGTAAAACATCTCTGTCTACACGTGAACCACAATTAGTGTGCAGTAAATTAATTTACTCTGACATGGGATAGTCCTGTCAGACACAGGTACTATCCTATGCCACAGTAAATTACTGTGCTTAAACACACATGTAGACATGACATAGGGTTTAGTTTACTCCAGCTAAAATTGAGCCAGAGTATATTCAGTCACATTAATGGCATGTGTAGATGCATCCATAGTCAGCCATGTCTAGAAACATCTTTTTATTTAACATATTCAAGCTAATTATTGAGCTGCCCTGCTCAATCTAGGACATAAGGAGAGCAGCTATGATATTGAGTTGGTTGAAATTTTGATATATTTCAATAAGGAACAGGGACAATTTTTGCAAGAAATACTTCTATTTTTCACCCAATTTCAGGCAGGTGGGAGCTGTTACGATGACACTGTTGTCCCAGAGCATCACAATATACAGAGAATTGGTTTCAGTAGAGCCAGCCTTATCATACGGGGGGGAGGCTCTTGCCCTTTGTGCTGTGTCACTAGGAAGTGTGAGATAGCCTGTATACGAAGGAGGCAGGGGGAACTCCAGGAGTCAAACAGTCTCCATGAGCTCCAGTTCAAAGAAAAAAATATTTTCGTTGTAACTGAGACTGCTCTGTTCTCTACACTACCTTATTGTAATAACAGAGAATTGGCTATATTTGGAGTCTGTAGGAGCTGCAGGTAAGTATGCTTTGAGCATGTAGATAATAATTTCCTGTTTTTTATTGAAAATCTCTACTCTTATGGAAACCACACTCTCCCTCTGGTGTTCACACTATAAGACTGTTGAAATGAGAGGCTGCAATTTGTACTTTCTTGTTTTACAGCAGTCTTTGGAAAACTCTTGCATATTTATTAGTTCAAAAGGGAAGAGAATGGAACTATGTCAGAGAGCTTACATGGCCCTTGTAAGAATATTTTTGGATGAAATATGATGCTTCCCCTGAGAAAAGGGTAAACAAAGCATGAAAGGCTCTAACATTGGGTGGTTAGGTTACTTCCTAAGAGACTGGAAGAACCATGTTGAAGTCCTTGAACTGTGATAAAAACCCTCTTCTGCAGCAAATAGAATATTAACTCAGACTTGTGTCTTTTACAGACCAGGCCACAGAGTGATGCACACAATTCCATTTCCCAAAGGAAGGGAGAAAGACCCAGCCACCCAGCAAGCACTGCAGAGCTAGTAGACCTCCCTGAGATGAAGAACTGCTGATATCACTCCCTTCCTTACCAGATCAGACACCCTCTTGGGTGTCCAGGACGAGGAAGAAAGTCCTGATTACTCTGCAGATGCAATAAAGGTAACAGCCCTCCCTGGGCAGGTACCACTCTGAGGTTTAGGCACTGCTTAAGGGTGATGTTTATAGGCACCATTCAGCACTGACTGAGGAGGGGAGGAAGGATCTTTCTTTTCCTTTTTTGTTAAAATTAATTCAAAGTTGTGTTTGTTGCAGGGATGGGGAAGATACGGGGTGCAGACTTAGAAGGGACATTGGGGGAAGGTGGAGGGATTTTCCCTGGGAACAAGGTGGGGGAATGAAAATGGGTGGGAAGGGAGTAGAGGAAGTAGGAAAAGGTCTTATGGATCTAAATGGAAGTTGGAATCCATGGTAAAGAAAGGCCATGGGGTTTATTTGTATGAAAGTTTAGGCAGCCAAGTGGTAGGTGTGGAGGGTGGGGAAGGAGTTGGAGGTTTCAAGTTTTGGGTGAGAGTGTTAGGGAATCCAACTATGGGTTGTTTGTATATTTATTGTAAGGTGCTGTGAGCCTTTTGAATAGGGCAGAATATAAATCTAATAAATCAATACAATACATAAATACATTTCTATTAAAGTTTTTCTTTCCATTCCAATATGGAACAGAAACAAATTCTGAAACTTCTAAAGTTGCTATGCAATTCTTATCATCCCATCAACCCCTGAGCTTACTCATATCTTACTTCACCATAGTAGCCTGGGCTACTAGTCTCACACCTCATGAGATCATCATGCACTTAAAATGGAAAAGAGCAGTAGGAAGAAATCTTTTGAACATACTTCCACTATGAGTAAAAAGTGAGCATCTGTGACAAAAAATAATTGCTACTTATTTGGTACAATACATAATATTTGGTAGTTTCTGGCTGGGGGACAAGCGTCTCCCTTATATATACTTCAAGATTCTATTCTTATGATGTTTTGGAAGAGAAAGGCCTTGGTGCAACTTGAGACCATTGCTTCTTGTTCTCTCATCCGCCACCACTGAGGACAGTCTAGCTTCATCCTCTTTGGAACCACCCTTCAGGTAGTTGAAGGCTGCTATCAATTCCCCCTTCAGTCTTCTCTTTTGCAGCCTAATAAGCCCAGTTTCCTCAGCCTCTCCTCATAAGTCATGTGCCCCAGACCTCTAGCCATTTTCAGTGTCCTCTACAATTTGTCCACATCCTTTCTATTTGGGCCTTTTGTGGGGCCTGAAACTGGACACATTACTCCAGATGTGGCCTCACCAGTGCAGAACAGAGGGAAATAATTAATTACCTCAATCTGCTGGCAATTCTCCTACTAGTACAGCCCAGTATTCTCTTAGTCTTTTTGGCAATGAGTGCACACTGCTGACTCATATCCAGCTTATTATCCACTGTAACCCCTGGGTCCTTTTCTGCAGAGTTGCTGTTTATCCAGTTGGTCCCAAGCCTGTAGCAGTGCATGGGATTCTTTTGTCCTAAGTACAGGACTTTGCCATTGTCCTTGTTGAAGCTCATGAGATTTCTTTTGGCCCAATCCTCCAATTTGTTTAGGTCACTCTGAATCCTAGCCCTACTTCACCGCACAGATTGGTGTCATCTGCAAACTTGCTTATCCATCCCATCTTCCAGATCATTAATAAAGTTATTGAACAAAACCAGCCCCAGGACTTACCCCTGGGGCACTCCACTGGCTGCCAACTAGATCTCAAGCCATTGATCACTACCCATTGAGCCTGACAATGCAGCCAGCTTTCTATCCACCTTATAGTTCATTCATCCAACCCATACTTCCTTTTGTATTTTGTGAAGTGCTGTGTCCATTTGTAGTACTATATAAATAGTTAATAATAATATCAGTAGGAAAGGGAACAGAGATCTTATTATTTGCAAGCATTTCAGTGACATCAAGTGTAATGCTGATGTGTAATCTGTAAAATAAAACAACAATAGCAACAAGAAAAGAATACAAGAAAATCTTCAGATTGTTCTAGGACCCCAGAGTACAAAAATATACTTAAAAACATAAAAAGGCTTTTCAAAATGGTGATGAACAACCGTAGGTGTTTGCAAACTACCTACTTTTCCAAAAGGAAATGGAGACTCACAGGTAAACTATGTTATTTGTAAGACTGAGGGACAGAATTGTCTCCTAATTGGCCTTCACAATAGAGAAGGAGGTTTGCATCTATTACATAATCAGCAAATGGACATTTTACCCCATTTACTAATGCTGTTTTTTTTAATTATAAAAGTGATGGGTGGAATAGGGGAAAAAAAGTCATACGGAAAACAGGATAAGGAACCTAATTCAGGGTTTACAAATGTTAATCAGCCTTAACTGAGGACCATAACCTTTGTTTCTAATTATATGTGATTCATTTTGCTTATTTGTTCCTGTTTATCAAGGATGTCTCTTTGATCCTGAGGAAAAAAATTCTGCGGATGCTTTGAAGTGACCTATGGCTAATAACCACTGAAACAGTTCAGTTGGCAATATGTAGCAGAGGAACTATGTAACTTTTTCGTATTTTCTCAATAAAGATCTAAAATGATTAAAGTCAAATAATAAGTTTATGAAAAATAAATTTCAGTGAACCAATAAAAATTAATTCTTTCTACTGCAGGAATTATTGAGTAAAATTCCATAACTTGTATATTACAGGTCTGACTAGATCACAATTAGTAGCCTCTGTGATTCTACAAGCATTTATTTATTATTAAATGCTCTTTGTTGTAAATTTTCATATCAGAGGACATGTCTACATGTGCATTTAGGCACTCCTATATTTAATGCGTATTAGCTTAATGAGCATTCAGGCAATTTAGGCATGTGTCTACACATGCATGTGTTAAAGCGCATTAATGCCGTGTGCATGGACTGATGTAGGACTAAAGTTAGTCCCAAATCAATACACAGGATTAATGCACCTTAATGCATCTACACGTGTATTACTATGATTTAGCTATTTGCACCTAAATGTGATACCTGCTTTTGCTTTTGCAGGTATCACATTTAGGTGCAAATAGCCTAAAATTGCCTAAAATTGCCAAATCAGCACATATAGATGTGCCCAGAGAGTTAGAAATTTGAACATTCCTTGAATTGTTTTTCCTTCATTTTGTGTATGACCCAAATTAGTTGCACGCATACAATATCAGGAAATACATCAGCAACAATGGGATTCACAGTACCGTGTAATCGTTACCATTGTTTCCAGTTGTATTTATACTTGTCATGCTAAGGAGTTAACCTGAGTCAACCGTGTCAGAACATTGTCACATAAGAATAGAATTATTCTCTTCCCTCTTTATTACCTAATGGCATTGAACATTCAATTCAATTCAATTCAATTCAATTTATAAAGGATTCTGCCTGAAAGTCATGCTCCCAAAAACAACATAACAGACATACAACCATAATATAAATTTAAACAAAAATAACAGAAATGCGAATATAATAATAAAATAGGGCCAACAATTATAAAAGCATTATTCCGACTCCTAGAATTAACATAATCAAGTATAAATATGGTGATAAATCAGATCATGAATCTATAAAAATGTTATGCATAGGTCCACAATTAACACAGTAAAAAAAGAATATAGTGATAAAGTTTATAGGTAATAACAACAGTAAAGGATGTTTAGCTCTGATCACTTCAGTCTTGTAAGCAAAAATTGCAAGACAGTTTACTAAATATGTATCTGTTTGCTGGGGGAGCCATATTACATTGAACATAGAAGATAAACACTTTCTTGTCTTAGATTGGCACTTCCGGCTTTTTAACCCAATCTACTTGCATGAATAGTCCTAATACAGTGTTCATAAGGGCATGTTTACACTGCATCAGATTATGCTAGGAAATCTTGCCAACTAACTTACTCCATCCTTTGAAAAATAGTACCCTCACAGCCATTAAATTCTAGGTGCAGACAAAGCAGAAGCATATAGGCCATTCATTTTCATGGCTGTAACCCCGTGTACATTCCAACACAGCATTGATGTGTACTGGCTATCTATACCATACCAAAGACTTAACTTTCCTCCCCATTGCTTCTGAGCAAAGTGTGACTCACAGAGAAAGGAGAGATCTGATAATGAAGCTTATTTCTTTTTCAGAGATAACGCTGTTTATGCTAAGACTCATTACAGTGATTTTATTAAAGGGTATTTTTTATTGATTTATGCTTGTACTTTTGTATTTCCTCTTAATTCTTACAAACATGAGACAAATGCATTCATAGAAGGTCATACAGATAATGTTCAAATTCTAACATTTAAACAGAATATACTTTTATTTCACATTCTGTTCTAAAAAGTGGTCTTTATTGATAGCTTGTAGTAGTTAGAAATCATTCACTTTTCTCAGAAAAAGAATATTTTTAGTATTTGGATAGATAGGAATGAAAAATAGAGATAATAGGTGAAATTCCAGCACCACAAACTGAGTGGGTGTTTTGCCGGTAACCTCAACATTAGCAATAGTTTAATCTATCAATCTGGGCTCGGAGTAAGAGATCTACGTAATGTCAGTCCCTGAATCACAAACAGATAACAAGTTAGTATTTTTGCAAGCAAATTGAAATATATTTATTTCACAAAGTCCATAAATGTGGATGTATTTCTACAAAAGCCCCCCACCAAATGTAAAACAAAACAAAAACGTATTCACAACTTTCCTTTGGGTCTCCCATGGTCTTTTATTTTGCTTGTCTCTTTACGGCAGTGATTATCAACCAATATGCCATGGCATCCTGGGGTGCCATGACAGCCTTTGAAGTGTGCCTCTGGGAGAGAGGAGATAAGTAAGATAAGTGCAGGCTTCAGTGAGGAGATGTCCTAGGAAAATCTTTTATATTAATTGGAAGGACAGAAAAATGAACTTGTGTTCTGGCTCAGGCAAACACCACCAGCATAAAGGCATGTTTATACAAGACCAATGTTGTTGGTTAGAGCATGTCATGAGGATGCTTGACAACCAGCTCCCAAAACAGGTCCTATACTCCCAGCTCACTGATAGTCATCACTCTAGAGGTGGGTAAGAGAAAAGATGTGATATTAACATCAATACTGAGGAGACCCAAGCACCGAATCCTCCCTAGTGGTGCTGTAATGTATGATGAGGTATCATTTGGAGCAAACTTGCCTTGTTATGGAGGCAGATAGTGAAGGAAATCAATGAAAAGAGCAGAGCTGCGACCTGACATCACTAGGATCTACTTCCACCCAGAACTATTTGCAGTGTCTACAGTCGAACAAGCAGATCTCAGATCAACTTAATCAATCATCTACATACTGACAGATAACTTCTCTATTTACTGGAAGATTCCTCTTTGTATTAGGTTTTTTAAATGGGCTGCCACTTAATTCACAGATGTCATGAAAGCATGCCTCAAGTCCAAAAAGATGAAAAACCTGTTTTAAGGTCTGCAATAAACTTTTCTTGCAGTAAACTCTTCTTGCTTTGCACAGAACTGTGCACACTCTCAGCCCCAAACAAATCATAGTATTGGGACTGTTATTAAAGAATGGGTGCAAAAGTTAAATATCTAAATCAATAGCTGTTCCTCTTGATAAATGTCTTGATTTGATTTTTTAAATTTTGAAGCCAAGTGATGCTGCAAGAGGAAGTTGATTTTGAAAATAGATGGTATGTTTTCATGCCTGACTATGGCCTTAAGAACCATTGTGAAACACTCTTAGCTATATATCCACCTGCCATCACCATGCTTCCCTCCATCAGCACAAGGAAAATTCAGACAGTTCTCAAAGTGGCCACCACCACACAAGCCTCTCCACTGCCAAATGCCACCAAAGCCCCACATCTGCAAACCAGATCAAATGGCTCTACTGGCTGGATCTGGCCTGTAGGATGTATATTGACAAACTCCAGTGTAAACCATAGTTTGAAATCTGACCACAACAAAGAGTTCAGATGGTAATTGAGCCTAACCTGTGTTAACACTCTGGGAATATATAGGAAAAGGAACTGAAGTATGTTGTATACATTTCTTCTAGAGGGTAGGGAATAATTTTGCTTGTTAAATATTTCAGGATACAGAATGAAATGAGCAGGGCATATCATGACAACTGACAAGAGAAGGCACGTGAGGCGTATTTTAGAAGCTGAGGTAGAAGGTATTACACCTCAAGGTAGACCAAGACTACAATGGGAAGATAACATAAAAACTGAGCTGGAAGGGATTTGGTGAAGATATGACAAAATGGAAGGAGATTGCTCAAGTTAAGAGGAGATGAAAAGCTGTAGTTAAGACTGTTATAGCCTCTCAAGGCCTATGAAAGCAGAGAGAGTCAGGAAGCCTATACATCCCTTTTTAATAAGTGCCCTATTGTTTGGAAAGCAAGGACACTAATGAAAGAAAGAAAAGATTTTGTGTATTGTTGAAAAATGGTCCCACCTCTGGCCAAGGTTTTTTCAACATACCAGTATGTTAACATTAACAGTACACCAGGATAACACATCTTTGGGGCATTTTCAACCATTAGCTGAATGTAGTAAGGATAGAGTGCTACTGCAGTCTTGATGGTCCAAAAAATATATGGGGGCAAGGTATTTTGATCATATCTTTTGTTGGTACACTAAAAGATACCACTAAAAAAACCCTTGCCTCTCTTAAAGATAAATAAAAATCTTGAAATTATGACTTAGCCATCAAATAAAGGATTACAGTGGATGATATAACAATGTCAGAATAGAAGTAATAAGATATATTTTTTCTTTTTTATTTCTTTTTATGGAAAAACATATGCAGTGGTTTAAAAATTGTGTATGGTTTGCCGCAATGATTGTCATATAATTAGACCAGTGGTTTACTTGGTTGCTTGCTTTGTGGAACATGTCTTCAAACAAAATATATGCATACATATTGTTTGGTTTTGTTTGGTTTATTTTGTAAGATGGCTCAGTGAAGCAATGACTGAAGATCTTCATCTTTGTGTACCTAAGTTCAAATGCTCAGGGATTGATGAGAAAAGCCTGCCAAACTCAATAGGTCACATGCAGAAATCAAATCTGTCTCTTCAGTATCTGATACGCAGTGAAAATCCACATGTTTTAGTATCCATGCTCAAGCAAAATCTGATTCTGTTATAGAAATTTCAGGTTGCTGATCAATCATCAGAGCTATATGGGTAAATCTGACCATTTTATCACTAGCTCTGACCAACATCGTTTGTTCTTCTCTTGAACACCTACATTTACTAAAAACCTGTGAAAACAGTAGCTAAAAAGGGGAAAGTGAGGATATGCATATCTTTTACAAAATAACAGAATATTGGGGCAAGCATAGACCACATAACAATGTTAAAATGTGTAATGACTTAGCTTAATTGACTTAGCTTAGTGTATTGCAACTTGATTGATATCTAGAAACATGCATATCAACTCATTTAGAATTTATTTTTTCCTTAGCTAAGCCAATCAAAATAAAACTTTGCTGTGATAATGTACTAAACAACATGTTTTATTTTGTCACACTCCATTTGATTTTCACATTTGTTTATTTAACTGCTATGAAAACTCTGGTACTATGTTGCATTTAGACCTTCCCAAACAAGTATTATTGCAAATTTTCAGAAGTTTAGGAGTATAACTCCAGAAAGACACAAATTCATTAATATGTTAAGTACTGAAATATATCAGTTTAAAAGTAAACAAACAAAAGAAACACGTTTCTAATTTGTCTTCCCCCACAGAGACTGCTGTAGTGGAAAGTCCAAAATGCTGTTTGTTTTTTTCACTGTTGCTGCTTCTCTTGCACACCTCACAAAGATGAAGATGATTTGGGGGTAAAGGGAAAGAGACTTAATTCTTCTGCCTTTCAGCCTGTTTTGTTGTGTACAGATACTGGAAAGGTACTTGTGGAAGCTAAAACTTGTTTTAAAACTATTGCATTGGGCATGAAAATGTTTGCAAAGATTGTTGTTGTCAGGGCTCAATTAAAACCTGATGATTTTATTTCTGAGCAGGAGCTGCTTAAAATGTGGATTTGTTCTTTTACTGGGAGTCATGAGTTGTGTTTTGCTGCTTTATGATGACAATGAAAATAAAGTTAAGTGAAGTTTTTCAGATGAGGGTTTGGCTTGAGTTTTAGCTGGAGTTGACTAAGATATGTTCTTCGTTTAGCAGAGTGGTTTCAAACATCTCTGATTACAGTAGGATAACTGTAAAAACAGCATGCCTAAGGTATGTCTATCATGCTGCAGGCAGATTTGGTATCTTTTAAATCATGGGCATCACTGCTACAAGCACATCAGTACTGCAGAATTCAAGTGAAATCGCATCTTTACACATTTTAATTAGAGTGGTTCCTGGCTCTCAGGAACTACTCTAATTAAAACTTTTGCAGCATCTCATGTATTCAGTGTTCTGTGCTTCAAAATGGTGGCAATGGTGCTTTAAATAAAGTTCATTGGACAAGCTTTAGTTAAAGCACCCCTGCCCCCATTTTGAAATGCAGGGATGCTGATACACATGCCGCCGAGGCTGCTGCAGTGTTCTAATAAGAATGCTCCAACTGACTCAATTAATTAAGTCTTCTCTGACGCATTCTAATTAGAACATGTCGGAGCAGGCATCAGGCATGTGTATAGGTGCCCTCACAAGGACTCCACACAAGAATAAAGGCCTTTGCCTACAAATCTTTTTCCAGCATGAGGGGCTATTTGTCAAAGGTCCCTTTTCTTTCTTGGATCTTTAATAGAGATGAACAAAAGAAGCAACGGTTGGTGTTGAAATCTGTAGTCAGATTAAATGTCAGTCTTCAGTCCAAGTGTGAACTAGGTTTAATTTGGATTTGATGACGGGAAAATCTAAGAAACTTTGGCATTTGGGGCTGATCATTTGTGAGAAGTTCTATCCTTAGATTTGGCTGTATCCAAACCAGAAAATAGGCTGAGCTTTCCTTGGACTACTCTTCTCACATAGGAGTGGATTCAGTGAGTCCAGAAGTGCATTTATCTTTCTTTGTCATAAATCCACTTTACCAGGTGGGATGGGTTTTCATAGAAATGAAGATCAGAGTATATTTTTTATTTTTAAATTATTAGCTTTGGTATTTATTTGCATGATGCCATAAAGAGGATTCATAGTTTCATAGTTGGTAGGGTTGAAAGGGACCTGAGCAGATCATCAAGTCTGACCCCCTGCCATTGACAGGAAAAAGTACTGGGGTCAAACGACCCCAGCAAGGTGTTCATCTAGCCTCCTCTTAAAGACCCCCAAGGTAGGAGCCAGCACCACTTCACTTGGAAATTGGTTCCAGATCCTAGCCGCTGTGACAGTGAAGTAACGCTTCCTGATGTCTAGCCTGAATCTACCCTCTGCCAGCTTGTGACCATTATTTCTAATCATTCCTGGTAGCACTTGGGGGAACAGGGCCTCCCGCAATGCCTGCTGGTCCCTCCTGACTAGTTTGTAACAGGCCACTAGATCCCCCCTCAGCCTTCTTTTGTGGAGGCTGAACAGGTTCAGTTCCCATAGCCTCTCCTCGTAGGCCCTACTCTTCTGCTCCCTGATCATGTGGGTGGCCCTCCTCTGAACTCTCTCAATGCTGTCCACATCCCTCCTGAAGTGCAGCGCCCAGAACTGGACACAGTACTCCAACTGTGGCCTGACCAGCATCGCACAGAGTGGGAGGATCACCTCCTTGGACTTGCTTGAGATGCATCTGTGGATGTATGACAAGGTGTGGTTGGCCTTCCTGACCATGTCCCCACTGTCAGCCCATGTTCATTTTGGCATCAATAATGATTCCAAGATCCTTTTCTCCCTCTGCACTGACAAGAAGGGAGTTCCCCAGCCTGTAGGTATGCTGCTGGTTCTTCCTCCCCAGGTGCAGCACATTGCACTTGTCAGTGTTGAAACCCGTCCTGTTCTCATCCGCCCACCCCTGTAACTTGTCTAGGTCCAATTGCAGCCTATTCCTCCCTTCTAGGGTGCCCACTTCTCCCCACATCTTAGTGTCGTCAGCAAATTTGAATAGGGTGGTTTTTACCCCTTTGTCCAAGTCACTGATAAAGATGTTGAACAGCGCAGGTCTGAGGACCAAGGCCTGAGGGACCCCACTGCCCACATCCCTACAGATTGACAATGACCCATCCACCACCACTCTCTGGGTGCAGCCCTCCAGCCAGTTAGCAACCCATTTGACTGTGTAGGTGTTGATGCCACAGCCCCCTTATTTTTTAATGAAAATGGGGTGAGAGACTGTCGAAGGCCTTCCTGAAGTCCAGAAAGACTACGTCCACTGCTACCCCCATGTCTAAGGATTTTGTGACCTGGTCATAGAAGGCCACCAGGTTGGTCTGACAGGACCTGCCTTGAATGAACCCGTGTTGGTTGTCCCTAAGTATAACCTCCCTTGCTGGCCTCTCATGGACATGCGCCAGGGTAATTCTCTCAAACAGCTTACCCAGGATCAAGGTAAGACTAACTGGCCTATAGCTTCCTGAGTCCTTCTTCCTCCCTTTTTTGAAAATGGGAACCACATTGGCCCTTTTCCAGTCCTTTGGCACCACACCAGAGCACCACAAGTGCTTGTAAAGCCTATTCAAAATAAGCATGTTCCTTCTGCATTTTCAATGTGTGTAACAAAACTACATATACACATCAACGGTCAGACTGGCAAAACTGAAAAAAACTCCATGATGCATCAAGATGGCTATTACTGACTCATATGCTCCTAATCCTCCAGCAACTCAATATTTAATAAAATTATTAACACATAATAAAAAGATTTATTATAGTTCTGAAGCTAGTGCTTACTTTTTAATGACATATTTCTTTTGATTTAATGTGCATTTTTTCCATCTCTGTTCAAAGAAAACATGCATCTCATATAATAATAGACTTCAAACAGTTTATTCATATCTTCTATATAATCATATTTACTCTGTTTTATTTATTCATTTTTATATTATTTTATATATCTTTGTTCAATTTGGTTATTTTATAAGATGTAAAAAGAACCCTTAAAAATTAAGAGATGTGTAGGTCATTCTGTGGTGTAACTATATTGCGCAGTGGGTGCATCTACACATTCATTAATGCTCAGTAGTTATTGCACATTTAGTTTAGTACTTGCTTAATGAAGTACTAAATAATAACTATAGTTACTGCACAGTAGTGCTGGCACACAGTTTTTTAGTGATGCTTACAGCGCAATAGCCTAATACTACTGTGCAGAAGTGTATTAGCAAGGCTTTTGCCTGGCACACTACTGCGCAGTGTTATTAGGCTATTGCACATTTCATGTTTTGTGTAGAAGTGCCCAGTGAGAAGAAACTCAAGTTAAATACAGCCTATTTGTACTGGCCATGGTGAGCCTACACAGCTCAGTAGTTGGAGGCTATTGTGTTCGCGGCATGTGACAGAAGCTTGTGTACAGATACCCCAGCTAGTTTTGATGTAGCTAGCTTGAGTACTAGTGGCAGCAACATCAGGTGCTTCAGTAAGTACACCTGAGATCTGTGGTACTTCCTCAGGCTGTTAGTTAACAGTAGGTGCATCTACAGATGTGCTTTACTGTGGAGTTAACTAATGAGCTTTGCAGTTAAATGTCACCATTTATTAAGCCATTATAAATGAATTAACTCAGTTGTAAGATAGTACTGTTTGGGACAAGTACTATCCTACAGTGGAATTATTTAGTGTGCCACAATGCACATGAAGATGGGGACTGGGTCTGGCTGGGGCACATGGGTGCTACAGTATATGGGCTGCTTGCTGGCTAGCTCTGCACTGTAGCAGCGTTGTGCCTCAGCCAGCCCCTCTGCAGCAGGTTGAGCCAGGATGGAAGAGCGAACTGCTCAGGAGTTTATTCAGGAGCATTAATAGCATGAGTAAGTGCACCCAGTGAGTCTGTAGCACCATGTCTTCAATGTTATTGGTGCCCTAGCTAGATTTTCAGAGGTTAAGTTAAAAACCTAGGTTGGGCAGATCTACACATCCTATAATCACACCTCCAGGTGCACTGTAGATATAGCTTGAGAGATTCTTCCGTCAAAAGCAACCTGGTACTTTTTCTTCCTCATATGAGAAGGTTTCCCACATTCAGTGGGAAGGAGGCAATTGAGATTATACTTTGGCCTATTTCTTAATTAGATCAGCATTACCTTTAAAACCTACTCTCCTTTACAAATCTGCCAGAAAAAAGCTGAATCAGTTAAGCAATTAAAGAAACTTAGAGGGTGTTACATGGACCACATAGGTCAGCAATTCAAGATCTCTTCTTTCTCAAGAGGCTATCTGAAAAGCCCAACATGCAATAAGGGCATAGTCCACTACAATGTGACCTAGAAATGTAGCCTTTTTAGGTTTTCTAATTACTTCTCCCTTTTTGAAGTAGATCAACCATTGTATAGCTATTTAATTGTCAACAGTGCAGGCTGGACCCTAGTTCACTGCCAGTACATAGCCAAGTCCTGGTACTAACATTATTGTGAGCAGTAAGAAAGAATGCATATGCAGGAACATTGCCTTTAATTCCATTCCTTGCATAGGTCTGTATTCTTCTCCTAGACGAGTTGCTTTTCATTTGCAAAAGTTGTGGTTCTAAAATCCCTTGGAATCTCCAAATTTCCAACGCTAGGGTGCTATCTGATGCAGACTGAGAAGTAAGAATGCTTGGCCTTCACTTATGCTCTCAGTGAAGTTGACTGAAGCTTGCCTCCATACTGGATTTGGCTAATAAAGTTATACAGAAAACATTTCAGACAGGGGAACATGTAAAGAGAGAGAAGGGCAAAGAGGAGCAAAGTCAGATCTTATAGTAATTGCCAGATCTTTTCACTTTTAAATATAAACTCCTCATCATGCTGTTTTCCTGTGACTCACCTATAAAGGAGAATATTCTGAAGGATAATCAGAATGGTGGGGGAACACTAAACATCTGAACAAAACCATCTCTCCTACAGGCAGAATCTGCAGAGAGCTCTCTGCACCATGGTGGATATTTAGCAGCAGAAGATTAAGAGGTGCTGGAAATATACATCGACTCTCATCCCTAAACCTATGGGTCAATGCCATTTGAAACTGCAAGTCACTGTATTCTGATCTTCACCCTCCTTAAAGTAACTGAAAACAACTGTGCAGGAGAAGCTCCACAGAATTCAGGTAGCCATTCTCCCAGTTATTCTATAGAATGGTGCAGCCGCATCCACAATGCCTTGAACATTTTACACAGGGTACAGAAGGAAAGGCATTTTAATGACTGAAGCACATTGATGAAGCATAGTGATGACTTTCTAGTCCAACATCTGATGTTTTTGTTTGCAAGTAAATAAATAACATAACCCGGCCCTCCAATCTCTCAGGGATCAGGGGCCAGTTTGGGGGATGGGGGGAACAGTTACTTCGCTAAGCATTTGTAAAACCCTTTCAACTCCATGTGTTAAAAATCCTATATTACTGCAAAGTATGGGCAAGAGATTCTGTTAGGGACACTGTTTTATTAATGTTTGGCCAATTAGGATAAATGGAAAGAAAATGGGTGTGATTATCTACTCCAGTTTTACACTAGTATAAATAGTGCTTGAGGCTGCAGTTTCCACAGCTGCTGAGAGTTGCAGGGCATTGTGCTGGCTTGACAAAGGGAAGTTTAGCTTAGCAAGCCTCCATCACTGACTGAAGCAAACTATGAGAACTCCTTCAGGGAAGCTTATCAACTTCAGTTAATAACTTAGACATGTGCATATGGACACATCAAAAAGAATGAAACTGTAATCACAAAAGGTGGTGTTTCATAATAATACCTGGGAGTTAATAAATGCTTTGCTCTTACATTGTGTCTGTCATTTGAGGAACTCAAAGCATTTTGCAAGCAGTAACTTATGTTAGTAATGTGACTTCCTATACACTTATTTCAATGCTGACAACCACAGACATATACAAAATACTATACTCTAGGTCAGGTTTCTGGCAGTGGACCACAGTGGCTCGGTTCAGGTCTGTGATGGGTTGATGCTAGGATCCGACTGCTGCCGCTACCACTTCCCCTGGCTGCCTAGCCATGGTGCAGCACAGGCTAAGCTCCCCACTGCCTGCTGGGCCACAGCACAGCTTGACATGACATTTAGCCCACAGGTGGTAGGTTGCTGATCTCTAATCTAAGTAAGATATAGACAGACACCTTTCTAGAACCACCTACCAATAATGCAGCTACCAGTTAAACGGCTTTCCAGAACGCCATTTCCTGCATCCTCATTCTTTAGAAGCACAATGGAAAGTCTTTCTTCATGTAAGCCTTACCTCTAGTTTCATTGCCTTGACTGCCTCATGAATACCAACAGAGTTTGCATACACCCATCAAACCTACTCAGAATTTGATTATGCTTCATAATTCCTTGAGGCAGATGCTGTTGGTCAGATTCTTTGCTGTTGTAGTTGGGCATAAATCCAATGATTTTTTAAACCAATTTATACCAGCTGAGAATCTGGCCTTGGCATCTCTCCGTGTATGTTGTGTATAGCACTATCCTGCCAGTCTATCAATAATCACATTAATAGACCAAGTCCCATTGGCTACAATGGAGTTTCATGAGGCATGAATTTGGCCCTGAGTTCCTTTGGCCGATGGGGAAATCATGGTCCTACAAATAAACAATATGGTTTCTGTTTGTTCTTTTATCAATCTCTGGATGCAACATATGGAGGAGTTTTTGAAATCTCTTTTTAGTAAGGTTGTTTTCCACTTTTGAACTGCCAATTTACCATGAGAAATCCATTCGCTGAAATGACAGAAAAGGCAAGATGTACAGCAGAAATGGTATGGTCTGTTGCAATAAATTACAGGTTTCTTTTCCATGTACATCACTAGAGGCGGCACTGATGCAATTAGCTACAGCTGGTTATAGAAAGAAAACATGCATCTGTGGATGGATCAGACTGGAGGGAACCAACTTGTATTTTCTGGAATTTATTACTTGGGAAAAAAAGGACTGCAATTTTCATTCCTGGGCACAACAAATTCCAATGACCTTTATTTCCCTCTTTGAAACTCTAAGGCTGTGAAACCAGCTTAGCCTAATAAACACCTTTATGTTATTGCATAGCAATTAGCAGACACAATCAGGTCATAGCAGTTTCTCTGAAGGAAGAATTTGGAGGGAACATTTTCTGGAATTTGAAAGGAGTACTTGTTGAGGTAATGAAGTGAAGTGTAGAGTATGTCCTGTTACTACCCCTAGGCTTAAATTGCCCCATTCATTTTGATTGTAACAAAGGCTCTGGGTCTAATTTGCTGGCAAAGTTTGTGCTTCCAGCTCTTCAGTGCATGCCTATTTGCAGGTATCCTGCTTGGACCTGCTTGGATGTTTTCAACAACACAACAGGACAGGAGCTGTATGTGGTTAAGCACAGTCAAAGTCAGGATTTCCAAGACCCAGTTCACTGAAATACACCTTCTTCTGTCACCCTTTTCAAACACTTTTTCTTGATCTTATTTTTGTCACCTTGCCCCTTTACCTTTGCTTCTACACCATTTCCACTACCTTCTTATATTTTTTTCTTTTTTTGGATTTTCTATTTATTTTTTTATCTGAAAAATGATTATTTTTCCAGGGACAGCAGTCTTTATTGTCAACACTGGATTTGTTATAAGATTTATCAGTTAATGTTCTACAAGAAGAATAGTAAAAGTTATAAACCCCCTTTCCATTTTTCCTTCCCCACATTTTATCTGTTTTTCATACGGGAATAACTTTTCCTGGTAACAAATAGTGTTGCTTTTTCGCCTCTGTCCAACATTTTTGTTCTTTCACTCCTTGTCCATTTGCTGCTTACCCACCTCGGTGCTGTATTCGCTTCTCCGCTGGACAGAGAAAAGTGGGACATACTGAGTTTGGGATGGGGTTGGGGGGAGGTCATTGCTTTCGCTATGGCTTATTAAATGTTTTTGCAGTCTTTTAAGTACTCCTGAGCCTGGTATACTACCTGCATTTCTTCTCCTATGGCACTCCTATAGTCTCTACATTTTTGTGGAATTTTTAACTAGATTGTGCTTTCTATGGTAAAATGCTAGTGAATTGAATGATCACCCACATTTCTGCCTGCAGAATGGGGCTGTGGCCTAGTGTATAGAAGAAGAGGGAACTGTGAAAACTACTGTTGTCTCTGACATTTTGCACTAGTGCTCAAGCTTTGGAGAAAGATCTCTATGGAATTTCCCCAAGCAGAGAAAAGATGATTGTTCTCCATGGCCTCAACCTGAGAAAATGCCCTCTCTCTTTTTTTTCTTTTCTTTTGGGGGGGTGTGGACAGGGAAAGGGAAGGGGAAGGATGGGATGAGATACCACAAACATTCTTTTTCCAGGATATTTGGCCTCTAATCAAACATATATTGAAAGACAGACCCCAGCTTGACTGAGGCCTGAATTGAAATTGAAATCCTGGCTGGGGGAACAGCAGTGGATTGGATGTCAGGGACTCAGATGTGAAATTCAAAGGGGACTCGATTCAAAGCACCAGCTTTTGGCCCACCCCTAATTAAGAAAAGGAAGGGAAGAGAAGGTAATACTGTAGCTAAAGATCCTAAATGCCCTTGTAGCAATGGATCCTGATCACTTGACTTTCCACTTATTTTTAAAGCTGTGCTTAAATGCTACTTCTTGGGCTCCCTCCTTTGTTATACAGCCTGCTTTAATGTTCCATCAAAACAAAGAAAACAACTGTTCCCACATTAGGCACACATTAGCTTTGGGAAAGAAGGAAAACAAATCAATATTACATGTTTTGGAAAAGGAAAGGAGCCAGGGTGTGTGCCCAGACGACAAATTTCTATAATCTCTTAAACTATAATTTACTTCAGAAATGTGTGGTTACCTTGAAGAGGAGAGGGATCTTCCAGCTTGGCAGAAAAATCAATGATTCAGGTGTGAATGGAAATACATGAAGAGAAAGGAAGAAAAGTTTCAAAATTGTGAAACTAAACAATGTTTCTTCGGATATCTCCCATTCAAATTTCATACCCTGTAACTCTGGCAAAGCAGACAAACTGTCTTAATGCCAGCACCCTGCTACAGTCAGAAAGAACAAAATGCAGACAAGCCCACAGCATATAGGAAAAAGACATCATCAAGGCATTTCAAGCACACTACACAGTTCTGATTTTAAAACAGATCTGAAAAACTTAAAAATCACTGGAAACAGATAAAAGCAAGGGCTGAACCGGCTGCCAACTTGTATTGCATTACAATCAATCTTTGTACCATTTTCAGTTTTAAAAAATATTTGGAAAAACAGAAAAAATCAGTGATGATGTATTGTATTTGTGAGGCTGACCATAGAAGATGCTTAGAATGCAGTTACCTAACAACAGTAGCTACTTCAGTTGCTTATGAACAAAATATTTCATGTCAATTGCTCCTGAAAGGAAATACTGGAAAGGATGGCTTTCTTCATCATTTGCTCAGGAAACCATGTTTACAAATCCCACCAATAACTAGAGACTAAAATTGGTTCAAGTGGATAATTTGAAATGAAAACAAATCTTTCCATATTAAAACCACAATGTGTGTTTATGCATTCAGGGATTATATCCTCTGTTATTAAGCTTCTGAGAATCTAAGTAGGTTGAAGAGCAAATCTGTGAAGACTGTAATATTGATGACCATGCCAATCAAATATACTTTGTTAGCACTTAGTTATTAGTTGGCTATTGTTACAGGTGTCATAGGAAAATAGAGGTAGACAGAGAGGCAGATAGATTTGGACCAAGAATATGTCTCCAACCTAAGCTACTATGGGACAAGTCTGTTGTGGCACAAAAGGGAAGGGAAACCCTACTGGTCATGGGGGCCAAAAATGTTGTCAGTACTAACAAGAAATATAATGTAGACATGAAAACCAGGTGTGAATAAGTTGAAAGCTTGTCTGTGGGTTTCACTGGAAGAGTTTAAGCTGAAAGTTTGAGCTCAGGTAGTTGGAAACAGGAGATTTCATTGCAGTTGAAATCTCTACCCCCTTTGGCTCAGCTTTTCTGATTTTCCTCCATTGTGGGCACATGTACAAAATGCACTGTAATGCATCGTAGACTATTTTACTGCACGTTAAAGCATCACATAAAAAGTATGCTAATGAGCAGTAAAATAGTCTATTGCACATTGTCACAAAAAATCATGCAAACGTGCTACTGAAAATTAGCTCAACATAACGTGCATTAATTTAGTACCTCACATTGGAGGTACTATATTTAATATGCATTAGAAAAGGTGCATTAATGTACATGTAAACATGCCCGGTGTGTAGAATGGTGAGTCTCCACTAAGTGCCTTATGAGGACAAACGCAAACCAATGATTGTAACTATAGCCCACTGCCCTTCCCACTCAGGTCAAAAGACGCCAAGGTCTAGAATAGTTGTAGTGTTCATTATTGAGTACTTAGGGGCATTGATGGAGCAATGTGAAGAAATAGTATGTTGTCTGCTTCAAGATAACCTAAGCTGACCCCTCCTTTCCTTGAGCATGGAATTCATTCACAAATTTTACCTTCAAATGTGACAGAAAAATAAACAATTAGCTCTTTGAGATCTGGGCCACAGAAATGCCTTACTGGTGTGAGAAGATTATTGCAACTTGGCCTGTATGAGCTGATTGTTTCAATCTGAGATTAAAATGGCTGCCATATGCAAATATTTTTTAAAAATGCTGAGCATATCACTGTGCATACTACAGTGTAAATTGCAAGGCACAGAAAAAGGGAAGGATATTCTAATAGTTATATCATTAACCTGGGACACTGGAGTCCAGGTTTCAGCTCTATGCTCTACCACAGGTTTCCCATGTGATCTTGGATAAGTCATATACAGGGGGTAGGCTCAGTAGAGATGCCTGGAGTAGAATCCAGAAGCTTGAATTAAGTACTGAGATCTCCTGTGTTGTGCATGGGGAGAAATAGGTACTTTAGAAGAGGACCCAAAACAACCAGCGTGAACAAAGAACAACTTCAAATCAGAATGCCCAGAGCTAACTAATAGAAAATTCTGAGTGCAAAAAAATATCTGAATCCTGGCTATTTCTGGGACTTAGGGCTGCTTTTGGACATAAAAAAATGGTGCTTTACTTTAAACCCAGCACATTCCTGCGCCAAGTCCTGCACATGCCCAGAAGAGGCATTGCATTAGTTAGACCCGGCTCACCCAATGTCTGTACAGATCAGGCACTTCAGTGGAGGCTGTTTTTTGGTTCTTTTATCCAACAGCTGTTTGAATCAGCTTCAGATAAAAGCACGAAAAAGCCATCACTGAAGCGCCCGATCTATACAGATGCTGTGGAGCCAGGTCCAACTAATATGCCACTTTTTCCTGTTAAGTGCTTTTTCTTTCTTCGAAGTCTGTCAGCAGCCCACTCAGGAGAGCAGAAAAGCATAGCCATCCACTACTACCATCACTATCAATGTTTTTAAAGAAAAGAATAACCCTTATTCAGTTCTTTCAAACAATGGTTGTCCAGGTAGGATTCCAGGCTCTGTATTGCAAGTGGCTGAAGGCATCTGTCTGCAGCCCTGAGTCGGGACCCTAAAACCTTGAGAAGGCTAAGGTCAGACCCTCTGTCATCCTTCAGTGGCCTATCAATTAGCTCTAAGAAGCTCCTTGAACAGCTTGTTGATAGTTTTGGCACAGCTCTTCTCATGCATTGAAAACGGAGTTTAAGGCCTACCTTGGGCTGCAGGAGCTGCAGTACTTCGAACATAAGTCCTCTATTGAATTGAGCCCTTGTGATTCAATTCTCTACTTAATTATGGGGATAGCAACACTTGCCCCAGTCATAAGGATAAACAAATACAGACTGTGAGGTACTCAGATCCAAAGGTGGGGGGGTGTTTGGGGAAGGGTCTATATACCTACCTAAGATAGATGACAATGTATTACTTTGCGTAAGGTACCGGTAGAACTTCTGTAAAAAAACAAAAAGTTTGGTAATGATATTACTTGTGCATCCCAAACTTTTCTTGACTTATTGATATTATTTAATTCCTCAGAAAATACTAAACTAGAATGTAAAGGCCCATGTTGGTTCCATGTTCCTGTACAGTTTTATAAGAATTGCCTTACATTTCCACAGCAGTGTTTATTTGGCTTTTTCCAGGTATTTGATGCCTGGCCCTTTGTTCAGAAGGGCAGCATGTACATCTAATAAATAATTAAATCAAATAAATAATTGAGTGCCAGGGCAGAGTGCAAAGCACAAATATAAATATGGTAAGTGACAGTAGAACAGACTGTTTGCTTTGGTCAGCTGTGCCTGTTGGTAGCCAAATGTATAGACAATCCTCCACTGCATCTCCACTAACATAAAAGAATGTGACAGCTATTTGTGTAGCAAATAAGATGCCATCTTTCACCTGCAATGGGCCAGAAATGATTAATCTTTTCAAAATGTGTTTTGTGTTTATGTTACCCAAAGATGACTTGCCAGCTAATTTTGGTGGATAGTGTTGCATTGCTCTTAGGAATCTAAAGCTAAAGCTTTTAATCCTGGTCTGGCCTTCATAAACTCAGAGAGAGAAAAACATGCATGACAGGAATGAACTCTGTGGGTTCAGCATAAGCGTTCATGAAAGTCCTTCTCATTTATTTCAGCATTTCCCAAAGGGTGGGATATGTGCTGTACTGAGATATGAAGGGCTAGCTGGATATGGGGTAGGGCAGGAGAAACTTCAAGATGTATGAATTAAAAGGGTATACATTTTTAATAGGATGGGAATGTGATTTGTTTTACCTTCTTGAAGGGGGACTCAGCCTATCCAAGTTTTGGTAACAGGAAGACATTCAGGCAGAACCTCAAATCCTGAAGTCATTTAATTACATTAGAATCACAGGTTTGGGGTTTTTTTCAATTGATGTGTTTACCCTTTAGTATTTGAAAGGAAAGTTTGAAAGTGTAAACTGAGCATAATGGATGCAGAAGTAATTGCCTGAGTCTTCAGACTTCCTGAAACAATACTTCCGGAGCTATGACTTACCTCATGGATCTCCTCAGGGTGTTAACTGCAAGACCCACTGCTCAGGGGTGGCAAGTTTCTAGCATCGTTCAGAGAGAGAACAGTTTGCATGGCAGAAGCACATGAAGATGAAGGGAGAGGTAGTGAGCAATGTTAATCTGAAATCAGTCAGAAGGCAGGGTAGATATGCACCTTTATAGACTAAGTAACATATTTATATGCTAAGATAAACAATTGTGTTCATCTGCTTCTGATGAAGAGAACTTGGGTTCATGAAAGCTTGTGTTATATATTCATAGATACCTAGACGTATGTGTGTATGTGTATATACATATACACATACACACACATATATACACACTAGGGCTATGCGAAGCTTTGGTCACTGATTTGATTCAGCAGAGTTTCGGACCAATTTGGTGGGTGAATCTCCAAATCTGTACTGAACCAGGAGACCCTTTAATCTCTCTGAATCGAATTGGAAACTCCTGAATTGATTCAGAGAGATTCAATGATGCAGTCATAGACACAGCTTTAAATGGTTTTTCTACATACCTCAAGGTACCAGGGCTCTCATGAACACTGAGAAGGTGGTACAGATGGAGTGTCCCATGGGAGCACAGAGGGGTCCCCAGCACGCTTGGCAGAGGACCCAGATGTGGACTGGAAGCACTTCCAGTCCACTTCTGAGTCCACCGTGGAGCACACGCCCTCCCCCTCCCCGGCTTGGCAACTGGTGCCTCCTGGGTCTGGGGGGGAACCCAGGGTCCCCGAGGGCTAATCGTCAAGCCGGGATCCCAGAGGCTGGTCTCCCATGCACTCAACAGAAGACCCAAAACTGAACCAGAAGTATTTCCGGTCCACCTCTGGGTCCACCGCTGAGCACATGGGGGGCCCTCCTGTGCTCCCATGGGACACTCCAGCCACCTCCCACCTCAGTGTTCATGGACCATGCCTGGTACTTTGATGTATGTAGAAAAAATATTTAAAGTTGTGCCTATGGCCAAATTGCTGATTCTCCAAATCAGCATCAAATCTTCAGGTTAGGATACAGTTGAATTGAATCAGGTCAGTGATCTGAATCAACGAATTCAGCGAATTCAACGAATCAATGAATCAACAAATAGCTCCAACGTTTGACACGGTCTCTCACCCCATCCTCATTAAAAAGATGGGGAGCTGTGGCATTGACCCCTACACGGTTGAGTGGGTCAGAAACTGGCTGACGGGG
>JAGPOW010003642.1:81248957-81275445 GCA_030014935.1 Caiman crocodilus
GCATCTTCAAGAGTAGATTGGATAGGTACTTGGCTGGGGTCCTGTGACCCCAGCACTCGTTCCTGCCATTGGCGAGGGGTCAGACTAGATGGCCTGCTCCAGGCCCCTTCTGACCCTAGTTACTATGAAACTATGGTACTATCATTGTCCCCTGAATCAGGCCAAATCTGAATCCAAATCAAATATGGCCTGCTTTGCACACCCCTAATATACACATATATACATACACACACATGTTTATATATATGTGCGTGTGTGTGCATATGTGTGTGTGTGTGTGTGTAACAAGCTTTCATGAACCCAAAGTTGACTTCATCAGAAGCATGTGAATACAGTTTATTATTTTAGCTAAACAGCCTATTTACCTGCTGCTGAGGTAAATATTGTGGGCTTATCTAAACAGGTAGATATATCCTTCCTGGGGCATCTGTAGATGACACTTGAAAGTGGGTTTAAAGTGAGTCAAATGCCTTTTGCACTGCATTAATGGCATTGCTGTTTGCACATTTTGAAGCATATTGTGCATTAATTCCAGCCACTGTAGCACATTCAGTAGTGTAATGCACTTTAAATGACTTTGCGATGCAGCAAATGGCTTTCATAGTTTCAAAATTTCATAGTTGTTAGGGTCAGAAGGGACCTGAGCAGATCATCAAGTCTGACCCCCTGCCCTGGGCAGGAAAGAATGCTGGGGTCAAACAACTCTGGCTAGGTAAATATCTAGCCTCCTTTTGAAGACCCCCAGGGTAGGAGCCAGCACCACTTCCCTTGGAAGTTCGTTCCAAATCCTAGTTGATTGATCCTCTCAATCAACTTGTGGCCATTATTCCTAGTTACACTTGGTAGTGCTCTGGGGAAAAGGGACTCTGCCATTCCCCACAGGTCCCCATGGTAAGTTTATAGATGACCACCAGATCCCCTCTCAGCCTTCTCTTGTGGAGGCTGAACAGGTTAGGTCCTGTAGCCTCTCCTTATAGGGCCTGCCCTGCTGCCCCCTGACCATGTGAGTGGCCCTCCTCTGGGCCCTCTGGATGCTGTCCACATCCCTCTTGAGTGCGGTGCCCAGAGCTGGACGCAGTACTCCAACTGCAGCCTGACCAATGTCACACAGAGGGGGAGGATCACCTCCTTGGACCTGTTCATGATGCGTCTGTGGTTGCCTGACAAGGTGCAATTAGCCTTACTGACTGCATCCTCACACTGGCGGCTCATGTTCATCTTGGAATCAATAATGACTCCAAGACCCTTTCTACCTCTGTGCTGATGAGAAGGGAGTTCCTCAGCCTGTAGGTATGCTGCTGGTTCTTTCTCCCTAGGGGCAGTATTGAAATCCATCTGATTCTCATCCACCCACCCCTGTAACCTGTCTAGATCTAGTTGTACCTATCCCTCCCTTCTAGCATGCCCACCTCTCCCCACATCTTAATGTTATCTGCGAATTTGAACAAGGTGCTTTACACCCCTTTGTCTAAGTTGCTGATAAAGATGTTGAACAGGGCAGGCCTAAGGATTGAGGCCTGGTGGACTCCACTCCCCACATCCCTACAGGTTGAAAATGATCTGTCCACCACCACTCTCTGGTTGTGACCCTCTAGCCAATTTGTGACCCATCTGACTGCGTAGGCATCATTGCCACAGTCACCTAATTTTTTTAATGAGAGTGGGGTGAGAGACAGTGTTGAAGACCTTCTTAAAGTCCAGAAAGACTACATCCATGACACTCACATCCAAGGATTTTGTGACCTGGTCGTAAAAGGCAACCAGGTTGGTCTGACAGGACCTGCCCCTAATGAACCCATGTTGGTTGCCCCTGAGCATAATCTCCCCTGCTGGTCACTCACAGATGTACTCCTGGATAATTTTCTCAAAGAGCTTCCCCAGGACCTAGGTAAGACTAATGGGCCTATAGTTACCTGGGTCCTCCTTCCTCCCTTTTTTGAAAATGGGGACCACACTGGCCCTTTTCCAGTCCTCTGGCACCTGACCAGAGTAGCATGAGAGCTCATAAAGCCATGCCAGGGGTCCCACAATGACCCCTGCCAATTCCCTCAGCACCCTGGGGTAGAGATCATCTGGACCTGCTGATTTAAACATGTCCAGCCCCATCAGAAGTTTCTTAACTAGGGTCTCCTTAGGCCTGCCGGTGCCTCTCCTAAGTCAATCTGGAATCCTGGTGGGGTCCTTGCTCAGAAAAGTGGAGGCAAAGAATTTGTTAAAGAGGTCAGCTTTATCGTCTGGTGCAACCACCAGATTGCTATGCATGTCCTGCAGGGCCCCACATTACCCAGTGCCTTCTTTTTATTCCCTATGTATTTAAAGGACTTCTTGTCATCTTTGATCCTGATTGCTAGTCCTAGTTCTGTCTCTGCCTTAGCCTTCCTAACAGCTACCCTACAGTCTCGAGCAACACATGTATAATTCTCCTTGGTGGTAGCCTCTCCCTTCCACCAGATGTGTGCCTCCTTTTTAGCTTTCAGATGTTCCTGAATGTCTCTGGTGAGCCATGGGGGCTTTTGATCACTCTCACCCCCTTTGATTCATGTTAGGACTGTCACCTTTTGGGCTCAGAGGATCGTCTCCTTAAAGAACGACCATTCGTCTTGGACTCCCAACTGCCCTACCCTCCAGGACCTCAGTGCTTCTCCGACTAATCTCCTTAACTCATTGAAATCGGCTCTCCTGAAGTCTAGGGCTACTGCCTTGCTGCAGGCCTTTGACACCCTGTGCTGGATAATGAATTCCAGTAGGAGATGATTGCTATCATCCAGGTGGTCAAGAACCTGGAGACCCCTCACCAGGTTGTCACCTGTGGCCAGAACCAGGTCCAGCAAGGCATTCCTCATGGTGGGACTGTTCACCTCCTGTGTTAGGTGGAGGTCCAGTATCTCAGCTAGGAACCTACGTGACTGGTCAGACCTGGCTGACTGCTCCTCCCAGCAGATGTCCAGGTAGTTTGGGTCACCCATGATGACCGTGTCCCTTGACTTAACTGCCTCCATGAGCTGACCTGAGAATTCTCTGAGATTCGGCTTTGGGGTGTTGCAAAGTAAAACACCTCCTAGGAGTTCTAGTTTTGTACAGCTGCAGAGGGAAGCACAGGGCTCCATGCAGGCAGCCTGGCAACCGCCTGGGAAGGCAGGCTCCACAGAAGGGGGAAAAAAAGCAGCAAGCCTGCTCTTTCCCTGCCCGTGCCTGCCTGCCTGCACGACCTATGAAGGGGCCTAATGCTTCTCTCCACAGCCATGTTGGCCCCCAGGACTGCCAGATCCAGCTGCCCAAGGGTGGGTGCTGCCTGGGGAGGGGGTCACCACTGCCATGGAGGGAAGCATCAGCCACACCCCTGCAGCTCAGGGATTGCTCTGCCCACCAGCAGCTCACTCTCCCCCCACCACCACCACTGGAGAGGCAGTTAAGGATTGGGTTCCAACATGGGTGTACATGACACAGGGGTCGGTCTACTTTGTGCTAAATGGAAGTGTTTTTTTTTAAAACCATGACTTCAATTTAGGGAGAATTAACCCCCTGTGTTGTGTACAAATACCCCTGCTACCTGGTTCTTTTGGGAGGACAAAAGAAGGGCCCTCCTGCTGCCTCAAAGGAAGGAAAGGATCCTATATGCCACTGCTCTCTGGAAGTGGAGGGAGGCCTTTGGCATCCCCTTCTCAAACTGGGAGAGGAGGGGGCATATGCCAGACCTTGATTCACTGTACTTGAACCCTGTAGGAAAAAACAGTTTACTCTGCAGTTCTTCTGGGCTGGAAAAATGGGCCTATCTTGGCCATGTTACATATTTAAGGCCCTTATCCTGCAGCTTGATCCACACCAATCCAGGAATTTGCTCATAAAGAACAAACTGCAGAATCAGGACCTATTTATGTAAACATAATTGGGCAATTCAACCTCCCACTGCTTCAGCACTTCCTCTGCACACACCAAAACACTTTAACAATAAACTTCATTTAAATAAATATTTGAACAAGGCTGAAAGTTGTCAGAGAAAGTTTCAGCCCACTACATTTTAATAAAGTGAACTGGTTTGACACTTTTTTATTATGAAAATAAATAAATCATTAAAACTTTGGAAGCTTAATTCTGGCTCTCATTTCTCCTCTCTCCTCTGTTTAGCTGTCTTCCAGCAGGTTTTTTCTGCTATTTCTCTCTACATTTACTGACATAACACTTGAAAACCAAAAAATGTCACTAGGGCTCTTAAAGTTTCCTTTACTCCTACTCTTTTGTCTTTTTAAGTTAAAAATCTCATTGGCTCAGGGGCTGTGTTAAAGATAAACCAGTTCAGTACCTTTCAAATGTTGAATACTACTATTACATAAATACCAATAAAAATAAATACTCTTTTGCCTCTTTTTGCCTCAGGCTCCTAGACTCAAGAGAGGATGTCAAAATGCAGGGAGTTACCTTGGAGCCATGTGAATGAAAGAGCCTGTAAAGGAGGTTCTGGTCATGGAACAGATAATTACATACTTGAACATGGGAGAGAAGCAGCAGATCACAAACAGCTGAAAAACCAAGGCTGCAGTAGCAGTTGGAGGACTCCTCCCAACTGTATTGTCTCCAGTTTCTTCAGAACACAGTGGTTGATACAGCATCCAGATTTTCAGAAATGGCCTCAATAGTTACACCTCCATGTTTAGTGCACAAACAAAAATATTGTAATTGCAAATGTGGAGGCTGGGCTGAACAATTGATCTTATTAGATTCTATAGTGAGGATAAATAATTCCTAAAAATTTAAGTAGAAATGGGTGAGATAGATATTACAATATTATTTCATGGTTCATAGGTTCTTTTGTCACAAATGTAAAATGAAATATAACGAAGATGAAGTTCCAAAAATGCCTTCATAGCAAAACCAGTGGCTGTTTTTATCCATAATTTCCTAAGGGGATAAAACAGGTCCTAATTACATACTGATCTCTGTAGTGATGATATTCCCATTTCTTGACAAGGTAGGTTCTATTTTTTTTATAGGAAGGTGCCTGGAAAGGGTGGGCAGAAGGTGGCTAGTACCACCAACAGTCCTCTTCAAAAGTAAGTAAGTGGTACTGTGTTATCCTGTTAGGGTCAGCCAGGAGTGAAGCACATTCTGTGCCTTTCACCACTCATCTAGATGGCAATGGTTTCAGGCAGGAGTTAGGTACCAAGGTGTTTTACCTGGATCGCTTCTGAGCCTAAGCCAAGATAGCTAGGGAATTTTATAGGTCAAAAGGAAAGCAGCTAAAAGATCTAGGCAGTGTTTTTGTGAGGTGTTGATTCCATTTTTGTGAATTAGGCACCCAAATTTCACCTAAGTCCCATTTAGGCACCCATGAAATCAATTTGTGTCTGTCCCAAAGTTGCAAAACCTGGCTTCCAACAGCTTATGGTAATGGAATCCACAGTGTCAGCCCGTTCCTGCGCCTTTATTATGTTTGGCTTCTCTCTCTTAGTTGCACAGTAAGTACCCTAATAATAAATCAAGAAATAAATAATGTTCTCTGTCATGAAGTACTAAATATGGCTACTAGTAATATCAGTAGCTAAAACAAGATATTGGGGCCTGATACTGTAATGTAGAAAGTGTGCATGAAGAAGAAGACAGTTGTTCAGGTAGATAGTGAAATTGTTTCCTTTTTCTTCCATACAAAAATGGTTAAAAATTAAAATCTCTCCAATAAATAAATCAATTTGTTTGCTTCACATTAAAAGTGCATAAAAACTTGAGAGACTATGTACCATATAGTTTTTATAATATTTTTTCTGTAGTGTATATAGTGCCTGCTTGCCTCTCTCAATCACTATCTAAAACCAACCATGCAGAGATGAAAGTATTGCAAATTCAGTGCTCTGTGTCTTTTCCCTTTGCACTTTTCTTTGACAGCTGAAAAGCTCCAATAAATAGAGCGAATGCACACCCATGGAGAACAATGGCTACTACTACCATAACCTCATCTTCCCAAAACATGCATTTCCTTCCTTAAGAGAATATATTGAGGAATTATCAATTGGTGTCCTTTTTTCTTTTATTATGATAATGCTTCATGCTTTTCTCCATCAGTGTTGTTTCTTTATGAATTAGCTTTTGCTGCTACATTATAATAAACCACAATTAAATCTAAGCAAAACCAATTTTAAACACATCTGATACTAAATTAAGTAAAACTATGTGCCAGAACATTCATTAATAACAATCAGGCATGTTATTATTTCCTTCCATTTTTTCCCAGCTCTTTTTCTTTCCAGGCTGTGAGCCCAGGACCATGTCTGTGAGGCCCAGGTGTAACTACCCTCTGCTGGTCCCAATGGTCACCCTCCCTGGAATAAACGCCTCTTCAAAGTCAAAGTCTTTCTTTCTTTCTTTCTTTCTTTCTTTCTTTCTGTTGCCTATTGTTAAATCTTCTCCATTTCTGATTTTGTTTTGTAGGTAGTTGGAAGATCTGGTTTACTTTAAAACAATGAAGCAGGCAGAATCCCCTGAGGTAAATTAATTGAGTACTGGGAGGTCTTGGTAACACAATTGAACTGGCACCAAATCAATAAAAACAGAACAGAAGAGAAAACAGTAATTAAAACATTCTGTCAAAAAACAGAGCAGTAATTAGAAGATGAAAACTATTGTTTTGCTACACTAATTGCATTTTAATTTTCAATAGTTAGCTGAATAGTATAAAAACCCATTCCTATTAAATGTCCCTGTGACAGTACTTTCTGTAGCTAGCGTGATAACAGTGTTTATATGCTGTAGCTGAGTGGTATGCGCTTTCAACTCTGTGTGGGTGAAACTAGCTTCCTTGTAAGATAGCATGAGAAAAACATTTTGTTATTTTCTTTTCTGGTGTGGAAAATTATTACTCAATACGCACAACACACACACAAACACACAAAATGGGCTCAATGTTACAGCCACCCCGCATAAGGTACTGCTACTGACTTTAATAGGAATTTTGCGTGTGATGCAGCAATGCGTTCTGGACCAGCATGTTATAGTGTCTTTAAGTTCAGATTGTGTTGTTTTCTTTACAAGTTATTGGGAGAGAAAAAAGAAAATAAAATCTGATTCTCTAATAAGTACAGAATTTGCAACACTAAAACTTGCACTCAGTGGGCCTTATCCTGAAGTCTTTTATTGTTAAAAATCCCCATTGATTTCAGTGGGAGTTACCCAGAGCAGAAGACTGCAAGATAAAGCCCTCATTATGAATCATACCAGGCCTATAAGAACAACAAAGAGCATTTAGATGTTTTAGACAAAGGTTTGAAGGATGATATACTACATGGATTTAAATAACAACTTACAATAAAAAATTGCAGACAGAGGTGTTCTTCTCAGTATATCCACAATGACTGGCAGCCCTGCCAAAAATTTGATTCCATCAGATATGATCTATTTCTGCACAAGTGAAACTGACACCTTTCTCCTTTCAAATCCCATGAAAATTATGGACATCTCATCTGTTCAGATATTTGCTTAAAACAAGGGTGTCAAAGATATGGCCCATGAGCTGGATATGACCATGGAATCTTATCATCTGGCCTGCGTTGTTGCCTGTGGTTTTGAATGCAATGTGCAGCGCAGACTTGGAGCATGCTGAAGACAGATTGGAGCACATGCTGCATGCAGAGCTTGTGTTGAACCAGCTCTTATTGCTGGCTCCAGTATTCAGGATTGGTTTCTGGGCCCAATTTGGCCCACAAATTGGCCCCATGCCTCTCATCTGGTTTGCAGGGCTGGATGAGTTTGATACCCCTGCCTTAAAACAATGTGCTCCTTTGATTTATCAGGGGTGGGGAGGGGAGAGGAATTCCCAGAAAATAATCCTTGGATTTGCAGTGGGTTGAGAAGAAATAAGAAAACGACTAACAGATAATATTTCAAAACTGGCTAGCCTTGATATTCTGTCAAATTTCAAAAAGGAGGTAAGGGAAAAATACATGCAGACAAGGTTAACATGTCCTAGAGAATTAGTTAACATAACAAAATAAAACGTCATCACAATTGCAACAAAACCATGCATTAGGGTAATAGTATATTCATAAAGATAGAACATTGCGTAAAAGTCTACTTGCAATTTCACCCATTCATACCTTCTTCCTCCACCAAATTCTTCTCTGTTACCTCTATTCAATCCCACTAAGCCCAAAGGAGTTACCCAGGCACAAAATTTTGCCAAAAATGTACAAGTCATAGAAATAGGGATAGTTTGAATGACTGTATATCCACAATGGACATCATTATAAGAATATTACAATATAAGCAAGTCACTAGAAAATTTGTATAAGATGTATGTTTGCTTGAAGTGTGTGTGCATATATGTATATAAAACATATACCCCTGTGGCATTGTATGGCAATATTGATAACCTGAGCTCTTTCTGGGAGAAGGAAACAAGCCAAAACCATTTCTCCCAAAGATGGGAAAATGATTATGTTAACCACTATAAATAGTATCAGTTGCAACCAATGAAAAATTATAATTACATATTATCATGCATAAATATTGCAAAACAAACTAAATGCAAAACTCACAACAAAATACTGCAGGGAAAACCATAGTTTAGAGACAGAACCATTCTCCTATCTTCTGGGAACAACCCAAATTGAAGGTTTACTGGCCTGATGCAAGAATAATTGCTCCAAGAGTTATTTCATGGACACACAGTATTCCCCAAATCCCTATTATTATGGTGCTAGAGAAATGTCCTGATTTACTGAAATTAAACAAAGACAGATACTTGTTTAGAATTACTGTAACTGCTGCAACCAGTAAATGTGTTTCATCACTATGGTTGCAAAAACAAATACCTAACATAGGAATGCAGCACATAAGAATGAAAGATTTAATTGAGATAGAAAGTCTTATTTTACTAGTATTAAGCTAAAGGCAGAATTATTTGAGGGGAGAATGTAGTAAGTGAAAGGAACTGATTGAAAACAAATCAGTGATCAAACTTTTGTAACAGTGGGTCAGGCAAATTCCTCTGCGTAGGTAACCTCACCACTGAGCTCAGAGGCAGATCAGACAGCTCCATATTGCCATTGTAGGAGCGCCTGGTATATGAGGCTTCAATGAGCACATTGGGGCCAACCAGGAGAGGAAGGAAATATTATTGTGCTGTCTATAGGCTGTCTTTTCTGCAGCGCTTCAGTAATCTCTAAGGCCCTAGCAACACGTGTTAGATAAAACAGTCTGCAAAGGCTGTCCAACTGGTCGCTGACAACCACATTGTGCCACAAGAAGTTAAGTTGCAGCCCTGGGCTCTTCCTGGCCATCACTCCGCATACCGCTCTAGCTGCAACAGCAGCTTCAGTCTCTAGGCTCTCCCTTCATCCTTCAGCTTTTGCTGACTGCCTCTGCCCCACGGAGTGCGGCAGTGAATTTCAGCATGGCTGGGGGAGCTTGGGAGTGAGGGTAAGCCTGGAGCTGCATGGTAGGCAGCCGTGTGGAGGCACATGTTGCAGTAGTTGGTGGGGGAGGCCCATGCAGTGCAGCAGTAGGGGGAGTGAGTAGGTATGCAGTGTAGTTGTGGCGAGGGAGGGAGCAGCCCCGCTCTAACCTGTGTTGGCAACTATGCATGCCCCTTCACAGAGCCAAGATAAGAGTCATGTTACCTGTTTAGTTTATAAGCGTACAAGATGTTCATCTGTGCAGGGTTCATTCAGGCTATATCTGACCATCTGTATTACAGAACCTTTTTTGTTCTTGTTTAGGTAAGACCCTGATATCTGTACACAGTCTGAACAGATAAGACCAGTTCAGGGAAGATCTGCTGGAACTGGAATAGTGGAATCCTAATCCCAGGCCAAGGAATGTCAGGACCCCTCCACAGTCACCACTCTTGACCTGATGCTTCAGGAGACACTGTACCACCTATGCAGAGTCCACCCATCTACCCTATCTATTCTACCATGGATTGACACCCATGAAACTTCACCTTGTGGCATACATGTGATGTGTAAACTCTTGCACTTTCCATATATTTAACATCTACTTGCCACTTGTTACCCCAGGCAGTTTTTGAGTAGTCTCTCACCATTGCCTCCCCTAACTGTGCAGCTTTGCCAGCATGGGCAATGGTACATGGACTTATATGAGCATAGTTCATGACTTCTAACCAGCACACTGTCTAGACCAGAGGATGGCAATGTTTTTCACGGGGGGAGCCACAGTGACTCATCTTGGGTCAGAGGTAGGCAGGCATTAGGATACAGCCACCACCTCAGCTTCTCCCCATTGCTCATCTGCAGCATGGCACAGTAAAAGTCCCAACTGCTGGAGCCCATGCTGCCTGACAATGGTGTGGCTTGGGCAGAGTTTCCCATCTGCCAGAGCCACAGGCAGGTGACTGCAGCATGGCACAGAGACAGCTCCTCCTCCACCGTAGCCCCAGGCAGCTGACTGTGGTGCAGAAGAGGGAGAGAAGCCATGGCTCCATAGGCCGGATCCAAAGGCTCTTGTGGCCTGGATCCAGCCTACAGACTGTAGGTTGGCAACCTCTGACCTAGGCCTACCATGGGCAGGAATAGGTGATAATGTAGCAAAACCACGAAGAATTCCAAGCACCCCTGGAGCTGTGCCCATGTTAGTACAACACTAGGGGATTTCTCAAACACACCCAGTAGAAACAAGGCTAGTATGGAACTGCACTGGGTCAGCTGCTTATTAGGCCCTATGTGCCTGTTAAGAAAAAAAGCAAACACTTCCCTTTGCTTGGTACTCAGTGTGATATGAAAATAGCTCAGTCTGCAGTCATGTTGTTTACCCCTACAAGAAAATTCAAAGCTGGATACTCCCTTCTTCTATGGGAGAAGGAAGGAACAAAATCAAATTGGCCAATGTGGGTAAGCAGCATTTCTGCCTTCATGCACCACCTACTCTGGAGCCTCTGAAAACCATATCTCAAAAGTATTATGAGTTGTGGTTTCAAAGCTTGGCAAAGGAGGGAGGCAGCCAGCCCATGTGGCATATACACCAAAGGCAACGGCAAATTGCTTCCAGTTTAATTCTGGTCCCAGCCAAGTGAACTTCCCCGTATCAGCATTAAGGCTTTACAGTTGGTGGTTGCAGTGTGCACTGCTGAGCTGCAAGAGCAAATGGCAGCCTGACCTGGTACAGTGTGTGAGGTTTGCCATTACAAGAAGAGTCAATTGCTCCAGCATCGTGGTCAAGGTTTCATGTGTTTTGGGATTACGTTTTCCACAGTTCTCCAATCTGTATGACTCTTTCCGTTCTGTGATGATGAGGTGAAATATCCACAAAAAGCTACTCACAGTATTTTCAGATTGTATTTTCTTTTCTTGCAGTTATTTATGTTAAAGAAAACAAGCGAGGCACTAAAGCGCACATGAATGCAACTTGGACATTGCCTGATCAGAAACCGAAGAGTCTTAGTAAAGGAATTCTTCGTGTGTTGTCAACTAACTAAAGCTAAAAAACATAGTGAAATTGTATGTCATGCTATGCAACAATTTATCAATTTGCCATCAGCTGAAGCAAAGACTAAACAGCTTAAGAGTTCCTTCTCTCTCTGACTTGTGTCATTTTAAATATTATAGAAAATACTAAGCAGTCCATGTCCAAAAAAACAGGATTTCCTTTTCTGTCTTGTATATGTATGCACTCTTTTTATCAACAAATGGAAATAAGCTACACATCCTAATTTAATTTGTTCTATAACTATGTTATCTTTCAATAGATTTTGAATGTTGTCGCATATAAATCTGACAAATGTGAATTCAAGATTTTAAAGATGCTCTAAAGATGGAAGAATGAATAAGCAAGTGTGGCAAATAAAGTTTTACACACTACTATAATTTCATTGTTTCATAGACTTTAAGGACAGAAGGGACATTAGATTATCTAGTCTGCCTTGTCTATCATAGGATTTTGAATTTTCAGATAGCCCATATTGATTCCAGTGATATTAATTAGCTGAGTTCTTTGTAGTTCAATGGAAAGTAAAATTCTGTATGTCACAGACAAGGAACAGAGACCAAGTTGCCAGAATGCCCAGAGCACCTGTAGCTAGATGGAATTGATTAGGTGAGAGATACCCGCAGAGGGCTAAACAAGCTGCTTAGTTTGGAGATCTGTGGAAAACAATCTTTAAACCTTTGACTACAATGCTTGAACAGTTGGGTCACTCTGCACTCTAATGGGACCCAGCAGCACTGTTGTCCTTTGGCAGGTACTTTCCCACGCCTGCAGTACAGAACGATGTGCTTTCCTGTCCCAGCAGTACAGAACAATACCAGCCGTGGAGTTTTAATGGAGTCACTTGGTTGGGACCAGAGATAAACTAGGTTGCAATTTCTTTGCTTTTGGTATGTTTGCTACATGTGATCCTAGCAGAAGATCCATGCCCCATGGCAAATGAAAAACCCTCAAGGCCCCTGCCAATCTGACTGGGGGAAAATTCCTTCCTGATTCTGAATCTGGGGATCAGTTTGATCATTAGCATGTGAGCAAGAAATACCTGACAAGTATCAAAGAAGGAAAAAGAACTGAAACATCTCTGTTTTATTACTTTGGTGGGCATCCCATCTGCAGCTGAGGACAATCCATAATTCTTCAGAGGAAGGGGAAAAAGCTCAAGATGCATCTGACCAATATGCATCAGACCAAAAAGCTCTACCATGATGTCATCTTTGTCAGTTCTGAAGCTTGAGATTTAACATAATTATCATCTCAGTATGGAGCTGAGAGTTTAGGATAATGCAAATAAACCTATTTTCCTCATAGTCAGGGATGGGAGGGATGACCAAGGGATCATAGATTCCAGTGTGCACAGCACTAAAGTTCATGAGTTGAGATGAAAGCTAAATTAGCCTAGTAAATTCTTCTTTCTCTTCTGATTAGTCAGTTATTGAAGCAGAAGGGAAGTATAAAGGGCTGTAGCAGCAGTCTGATTTCTCACCGTCTTCCACATTTATGAGATTCTCTTGGAATCGGTTTTGCAAATGAAGCAGATCTCAAGGTCTAGTGTTTGCCTGTATCTAAATCTGACTCTGGTTAAGACTTGCATAGAAATCCTGCATTTTGTTCTGGGCACCACATTTTTAAAAATATGCACGGACAAATTGAAAAGCATTCTGAGAAAAATAGCAACAGCAAGGTTGATGAGGGTAAATTACAGGAACTGAGCACATTTTGTGTGAAAAAGAGAACAAGCATGACAACTGTCTACACATACATAAAATAAGCTGCAAATGGGCAGATCAAGAAGTAATAGGTTTGAGCTGTACAGGGAAATTTTAGGTTAAATACGTAGTAGCAAAATCTCAGTGGATCAAAATCACATGTGGCATAACTCCAGCTAAAAATGGTTAGGCAACTAGAACAGAAATGAGGTAGGGAAGGGAAACTGTTGAGGTGCACAGTCTTGCATTAAAATCAGGCTTTTAACAGCAATGTAAAAATATGCAATTATGCTTTTGTTCACTGACATTTTAAAATATGATATTTACCCAAATCTAAGACATTTGAACCTAAGATGACACCTCCTTTCCCCCTCTGACTTTTGTCTCCCCTACCACTTGTGTCCCTGCCACCTGAGTCCCTCCCTGTGCCTGCATCCCTGCCAGCTGTCTCCTCTCAATGCTTTCCCCCTGCCCAACACTTGTCCCCCTCTGGTGTTTTCCTCCCTCCCTTCCCCACCAGCTGCTTACTTTTGCAGCTGTTGATGTCTGTCTCTGTGAAGGGCATAGGCCAGGTAGCAGGGGGCATCCCTTTCCCTGTGCTCCCCCCACATTCTTCCCTGCATTCTCTCCATCCCTCCCCTCTTGCTCCCTTTCCTCCCCAATGCATCCCTTTCCCTATGCTCCCCTTGCGTTGCATGGCGTTTTCCCCACATGCCGCCATTCATCATGCACCCCTTCCCCATGCTCTCCCATGCATGGAATGCCCCCTTCTCCCATGCTTTTCCTATTCCATGTGCCCCATACCCTGCTGCATGAGCTACCCTGACTTTGTCTGGAGCTGCAGCAGCTGCTTGCCTGGCTGGTACCTGAATCTAAAATGAGAGGTTTTCCCTCTCCATGCTAAATGGGAAAAAAAACCTTTGTCTTAGATTCAAGTAGATATGGTATGTATTGATTTTGAGTATTACACATACTGCTGCCGGAAACTAGGGTATCATGGTTTTTTTTAATCACGAACATTCTGTATTATTTAGAAAGCACTGACAGAGGAGGCTGCTATTAGAGAAAGTAATTGAGGGAATGGGATTGTCTGCTAAATAGTTTCACACCTTTACTATGGGATAACTCTGTCTCTTATGCAGGTCATTTATGAGTCCTCCTAAAGTTAACAGTGATGTGTTCACAAAGCTATGTAAAGAAAGGGAGACATTCTCTGTTTCACATTGTGGAACTTAGCCTGACTTCTCCGTGGCAACTTCAGAAATTCTTATAAAGGATTATGGTTTCTTTAGAACAGTGATGTTCAAGCTTTTGGTCCCATGGGGTGGATGAGTGCCAAGAGGCCAGGCTGGGGGCAGATTGGTCCCATGCTGGTTCTGCTTGGGGCTGGAATGCCTAGACTGGACCTATGCCACCCACATTAGGCCCAAACCACTTCCACTGGGCACTGAGCTCCTGGATCAGGCCCATGCTGCCCGGATCAGGCCCCACACAACCTTCATTGGGCCTCGTGCTGGATCAAGCCTATGGTGCTGGATCAAGCCCTGTAATGCCTCTGCTCAGCCTGGCACACTTTATCTAGAACACAGGGCTATTCTATCTGCCCTGCGGTGGTTCCTATGGGCCCTGAAGATTGGCAGAAGGTTGGGAGCAGTACTTAATGCTGCCACCACTCCCCCACTGCCAAATTTCTGGCCAGCTGTAGTAGCTATGTGGGTCGGATCTGACCCACAGGCCAGGTCTTGAGCACCCCTGCTTCAGAACACAGAGCTGTATCACATCCAAGCAAGGGTTAAAATACTGACTTTGAATGTGCTTAGCCTTTATAACAACAGAATAATTGTTTGTACGTACTGTACTTAATGCCTTTCAGTATGCAATCTCAAAGTGTTTCACAAGAATGGGAAAATTTTACTTACATTTTTCAGAGGCACAGAAAGATGAAGCGAATTGAAAACGGTCTCACTGTAAGGTGTTACTAGAATCAAAAAGAGAGCCTAGATCTCTTCCTTCACATCCAGGCCATGCTGATATCCACAGCTGCAGCAAAAGCTAGCACTGGGACTAATTTAACAACAAAGGAAAACACACACTATCCAGAACAGCCTCCTGTGGGCAGTCACTTCATTTGCCATTCATTGTAATTAATAACGTTAGTAATATTCTGTTATTTTATCTTTGTCATCTGCAACAGTTATGGCTTATAAAAATCCAAGGGAGCTCATAAAAAGTCTTAGCACCTTATAAAAACCAATAGAAAAATTAATACGATTGTCCTACATATACATATCATGTACATATTTTAAATATAACTAGATTAATAGATTCATATTCATAGATGTTAGGGGCTGGAAGGGACCTCTCACGATCATCAGGTCCATCCCTCCTGCGCTAGGGCAAGAAAGACTGCTGGGGTCAGGTGAACTACTGTATTTACTTAAATCCAAGACAAGGAGTGTCTCCCCTCCTTTCCACCTCATTTTTAACATGGGGAAAAAAGCCCATCATCTTGGATTTGGGGGGAGGAGGGGCAGCTGCTGCAGCTGTTGTGACTTGGGCTTGAGAATGGTTATGTGCAGACCAGCTGATTTAATATAGAATCTTCACTTATTATGCATTTCTATGTGAAGATATGCATTTTTTGGTGGGCAGGTAGGTGTTTTAATGTGGAAGTAACTTAGACATAGGTACAGGAACAAAGTTAGCCCCAGATGTTTCTGCTCCCTGTTGTATTCAGGAATATTTCTCAGTCTATCAAGTGTTTTTTCCATTTATAGCCACTCCAGTTTCCAAAGGGCACAGTGGTGAAGCGGGGAATGGGACATTGGTTTGTTTATTCTTGCGAAGCTGCTTACTAAGTCATCATGCATACCTATTTTAACTCTGCAGCAAAGTATACTTCCTCAATAAGCAGATTTGCTTTCCAACTACATGTGATCTGTCTGACTAAGTAGGCAGACGGGTGATGCCCTGATTAGTATGAATTTCAAAGAGCTCTCTGCAATGAGCAATTGCAGCCAAATATTCTCTTTCATCCCCAAGCATTGTAGTTCAGGCATAAATTATATCATTCACAGTTATTGCTTTTCGGTATATCTAACTGGTTCTGATCAGCAAGGCTAAGATTCAAAATATTATTTGACATCTCTATTGTATTAAATAATTCAGCTGACCTTAATGCCACCAGAGATGGCAAGCAACGTGGAAGCAGGATTTTCTGCTGGCCTAGGGTTGTGTAAGGTTAAAAGGGAGGCCTGTCAGGGGATTCTGGGAGTGACGGAAAAAGCATGGTGTTGTTGAGCTATTGCCTTCCTCTGTAGCAGGGGTCATGGCCGTCTTCCTTGGATCTCTCAAGTGTATTTTAACAACTCTTGCAGCAGCAGAACACTGGCTGCTGCTGTTCCACTGGCTTACCTATAGCAGATCAAGTGCTGTGCCTTGTGATAGTGACAGTGTTGACTATGTAGTTTTAGTAACAGGTTCGACATGGATTTGTATGGGATTGTTTGGATAGGGATAATCCTGCTTCAGGCAGGGGGCTGAAAGAGATGACCTCCAGAGGTCCCTTCCAGCTCTGCTTTTCTGTGATTCTGATTCTACAACCATAGAACCATAAAATCATAGAAAATTAGGGTTGGAAGGGACCTCAAGAGGTCATTTAGTCCAACCCCCTGCTCAAAGCAGGACCAGAGCCAACTAGATCATCCTAGCCAAAGCTTTGTCTAGCCTGGTTTTGAAAAGCTCCATCTTTCTGGGTAATTTGTTCCAGTGCTTTGCTCTCACAAGCCCCACGAGGAAACTTTTCCTAATATCTAACCAAAACTTCCCATCTAATAGTGTATCTCTTCTCTGGGGCCTCACATCAGGAAGGCTAAGTCAGAGCTTACCATGTGTAACTCTCATTTGTGCCAGGGCCAGAAATCTCAGGGTCAAGGAGCTACAACCCCATAAGGATCTCATCCTCAAAGCAAAGCAGAGATTCATGGGCATGGAATATTAAACAGGGCCATACTCTTTCTTGTGCAGTGACTTTCAAGTTCTCGTTTTAAGCCACCGGCTGTCAGATGGTAACAGTTTCCATCCACTTGTTGACGTGAGCTGGTTTTGAACTTTAATCCAGTCCATGTCTTAACTTCTTTTTGGAAAAAAAAACAACCAACCCCTTCAGAACAGTTTTAGAAAACAACCCTTGCCTGACAAAGCAACTTATAAAACATTTGAAAGGTACAAACAAACTCCCAGACAAAACAGATCCATAAAGGCCAAAGCAGTGGGCATTCACTAGTTGCCCACAGGGTTGTTTGAGATTGAAGCTAAGGGTTAACTGAAGCCTGCCATTGTATTGAACCAGCACGGTGAATGCATGGCAGATGCTGTAGCCCAGACATTGGCAACTCCTGCATGCATGCCATGTGAAGCAGTTTTGCTGAACACTCCACAGCTGGCCTTGACTCTGGGCAGGCCCCTGTCACTGGCCACAGAGTCTGGGCTGCTCACAGCAGGTGGCAGAGAGGCTGCAAGCCCTGCTACAAACAGCCCAGGCTTGGTGGGAGGCAGAGGCCTATCCAGAGGCCAGGTTGCTTGCAGCAGGCAGCTGCAAGGCTGCAAGTGTTTGCAGTCTGTCTTGCTGCCATCAGTGGCTGCATGCACACTTGGGGAACACTGCGGGAAGAGCCAAGGGTTGGACTGCCACAACAAGGATCGGGACCCTTGTGGTTCCTCTGCCATCTGGCCCAGCACACCAACAAATTCCAAGTCGAGGTTCTGGGGGGTTTTGGCATTCAGCCCCCAAAAAGTTGCTGACCCCTGCTGTATCCAATGGCTACATCAGAGTATATGACTATCATCACAATTGTCTACTTTTCAGTGTCCAGCCTAAATCACCTGTTTGCAACTGAATTGACTAGACTTCATCTTCCCCTCTGGAACTGTAGCAGGACACCTTAATTACTCTGACGTTGGCATTCCCTGGTCTGAGATATCTAGATGTTATTCCTTTAAAGGAAACCTTGACATTGAAAATTAGGAATGTTGTAAGTCAGTGGTTTTCCATGATTGTTCAATTATTACCAGAACCCCAATATATTAGGCAATGTACAGAGAAGAAAAGGTGGTTCCAGCTTCACAAAGCTTAAAATTTAAACATAAGATGAGATGCTTAAAATATATAAGTCCAGACAGATAGGGACATGGAAAGAAACAACAAGACAACACTGTCCAAGAAACATGGCAAATGTTCAGTGTGCTAGGAATCAGTTTCTCCATTTACTCATGACCATTTTTTCCCATTTACTCTCCTAGTTTCATCTTGAATCCTGCCATACACAGACGGACTCCCATGCAGCAGAATGCCTTTTGCTCCCAGGAAAGTCAACAGGCTTTGAGGGATGTCATCACCATGTGGGAGGTGCTCAGAGATTTGCATGGTTGAGCCCACAGAGCTAAATATTGGCTGTATTACATGTCCTGGAACAGTCACCTCTGTAATGGAAAAATATTAATACAGTAATACAGCTGGGAAGAATTTGCCATGTTTCTTGGACACTGGTAATACTAGTTTCTTAATTAAATATATATGGATAATAGTTAAAATACTGGTCCTACTATACTTTATGAGTTTACCCTCAAAAAAGATATAATTTAATAGTGGAAAAGAAAATGATTTAATAGGGAAAAGGAAAATACTACAGTTCTAAATCTGAATCCTTCTTACTGTCAGTTGTTACTTGTGCTATGAACAGAGCTCTTCTGGCTACTGTGGGCTACTCTTTTATGTCCTCTAATTGATATTTCCCTTGTGTGTTAACATAACTTGGTGAGGGAGCGGGAAGGGAGGGCAGTGGGGCACCAGCCCCAGCTGCCAAATCAGAGTGGGCGCCAGAATGGCAGCCCTAGGGAACCCATACCACTGCCACACTGCCACTACCACCACAGCCTCCGCACAAGGCAGTAAGTGTTTGCCCCGCTTTCCCTCACCACCCAGGATACCAAAAGTTTCAGTTAGACCTTTAGTTTCTCTAGCTAGCCAGTGCTACACCTGCTATGATCAGTGTTTTGGCTTCATTGTAAAAACATGTCTCAACTATTTCCACCTTGTACGCTCAGAATTTTTTATCTTGGTAAGAACATATTAAATTGTCTGGCATTTGTTACAAATTTGGTTAATTTAATACCAAGCATGCTTTAGGATCTTTGCTTTTGAAAGCCTGCTTGTACATTTGGTGAACATGCACTTGTTAGGGCTTAATCAACTCTGAGTTAAATTAATTTAAATGACAAATTAGCCTTAGGAAGGACAAATATGGCAAACACCACATCTGCAAGCTAACCGCACCTTGTGGAAATTCCCAGAGTAGCTGATTCATTGGGATGACAATTACCCCCTTACCCCCACCCAGCCCCAGAACATGGTATTACAGGAAATGTAACAAGACAAAGTTTGCTAACAACAGTCATTAGGACTTCATTGAAATTGCTCATATCAATGTTAATCTTTGAAAAGTGATTCTTTTTTAAATTCCAATGGGATTGTCCTTCCAGACACTTACTGGTTTCAATGGAAGCCTCGCCTGACTAAAGCCTGTGAGGTCACTTCTGCATCACTGATGCCAATGGAAATTTTAAGAGAGTAAGAAAGCCTGTCAGATCAGATCCCTGGAAAGTGAATATGACAAACCAGATGCCTGGACCGTATTTTCCTGCAATTTGCATGCCAACATGCACATACGCACATGCACATCCCAGACAGGCCCATGATTAAGCAATGAGGAAAGAGATTTTAAAGATTCCTTTAACTTCTCCCTTCCAGTTCATGTCTTAATTCTCAGCTGTCCAACCTTGTCTACAATATGAGCAGAACTGGACAGACAATCACCACCTAAGCAGAGGTTGTGACGCACACAGCAGAAGCACACCAAACCAATGTTCGCGTGATGCATATCATAGCCTGTATCCCAGTGGGCTCTCACAAGCCACATTAAACTGCTTTGTGGGCCACTTGTGGTTTGTGAGTTATGAGTTGGCCTCCTCTGTTCTAACTTCTGTGCTGGCCAGCTGGGAGATTAGGACACCAATATATTACTTATTTCTGATTCCTTTGCATACATCAGTTTTGCCTAAATTGACCTCTTCTTTCCATTAACTTTCACTTTGGGGTTATTTTTTTTTCTTTGTACATTTTTGGTATTTGTGACCTTGTTCAGTTGTCTTGGCTAATGAGACAGTATATTTTAATTTTCTATTGTGTCCCAGCTGCTTACCATGAGGAGTACCAAAACCAGTCTTAGAGGTGGGTGGTGTGGGTGACCACCCAAAGTGTCATGGTTAGCGGGGTGCCCCACTGCCTGTGCTGGGTGGAAGCCTTTAGAGAACTTTGGTGGCAACTAACCCAGAGGCTGGACAGCAGGGCCTGCCTCTCCACAGCGGTACTCAGAGCTGACTGTAGCCAGCTGGTCAGGGCAGTGGGATAAAATCCCTGGGGATAAAATCCCCAGGGCATCATTTTCCCTAAGGCCAGCTCTGAGGAAACAGTCCACCTGAACCTAGAAGCTCATCATGTACACCAGTTTCTGTAGTAATGGGAGGGATGTGGTTAGCATCACGTCTGCCTGTCCTTGACTCCCCAGTCTGAATGACCCAGTGCCCCTTTTACAGATGAATCACCTGGTGTGGCTTTTAGCACAGATCCAAAACAGGGCTTAATATTAACCTCAGGAGCCATAGCATGACACCTTATCTGCACTTCTACCTCTCAGATTGCTTGAAAGAGAGGTATAGAAATCCATAGTAAAAATACTGTCCAGAAATGTCTTACTTAACTTTACAAACAGTTTTCTATGGTTAATGTAATAAACACTCCTGCTTCCAGACTTCCAATAAAACCATATTTTATATCAATTATAGTAGAATGTCAAATAGTGTAAGCAATATACATTAAATATTGTTACCTCAGAACTGAAAAAACTTAAAAAATAAAAGAAAGCAATTCATTTTTTAAAAGAAAGGGGTGAGAAAATTCATAGTTGATGCCTGACTGTGCCATTCCAAAACTAATGAGGAGTATAAAATGATGAATCATTGGCTTAGCAATTATACCTCTCCCCTCCCCCCACAACCATTGCTATGCTACTTTGCATAGGAAAAAAAATTAAAGGGAAGAAATTTATATACGGGCAAAATGTAATCCTAATTTTAGTACTTCTATTGATGCTATTAATACTACATCTGAAAAGCAGTATTTTATTCTAATGGCATTTCTCCATTCTCACTCTCTTGTTCACTATGAACACTGTGAAATCTTGTAACATACACACACACACACACACAGAGATATATGTGTGTGTGTGTATGAGTGTGTGCGCAAGCATATATATATATATATATATATATATATATATATATCTATATTCTAGTACAGAAAAAAGAGGGCTCATGATACAATTTTAGGAAGCTCTGTAGCTGGTCATGTTCACAGTTAGAGATAGTTAGCTGCATTAGTCTCAAATCAACTTGAAGACGAGGTAGATTTGCACATTATAGACTAACCAAAGGGTGTGTGCACATGTGTATATATATATATATATGTATGTAGATGTTTGTGTGTGTACATACACACACACACATGCACACACACACACACACACACACACACACACACACACCCCGTTTGGTTAGTTGACTACAAAATCAGACAACTGGACCCGCAGAGGTACTAGAAAAGCTATCATTTTAAACTCCTGAAACCACTGAAGGCTCAGAAGGACTTCTTTATAGCCCCCTGTACTTCTGAACTGGAGCTAGGGCAGCAGACAAGTTCAACACCCGAGGTGGGAACAGTGCAGTTTGAGACTGACCACTCTCCAGAGCAAATTAATGGTCCTGTATTGACTTTTGAAAGGTCTCTGCAATCTTGAAATCTGATGTGTGCCTGATGCCATGTGTCATGGAGCTGTCCAGTACATTATAGGTGCTTCTACACATGCCGGAGGTTTAGTTCTTCCTAAATTGATACAGGTAATGGATTGTGTCCATTAAAAACCCACCATTTCAATTTAGGGACTTCTGTCACTGTGATGGAACAGTGACAGCCCCCATCAGTTCACACCCCCAGTCCACCTGCCATAGGCAGTCTAGTCTCCACCAAAGAAAAAAAGAGGTGAGGGGCCGGATCCTTGTTTCTTTTTTTTTCCCCCCCAGAGCCTGCCTGCCTCTCCTATGGCCAGAAGGTGAGCTGCTGGTGGGTCCTGAGCTCTGGGGGTGCCTGGTGCTTTCCTCCATGGCTGCAATACCCCCCGGGTAGCACCCACACACTAACAGTCCACCTGGGCAGTCCTGGAGTATGCTGCCATTGCAGAGGGAAGCACTGCCCCCCACCCGCCTCCCCCAGCTCAGGGGTTGCATGACCTAATGGCAGCTTGCACAGGCAAGCTCCACTGAGAAAAAAACCCCCAAAAAGTGGCGAGGAGCCTGAACCTGGAGCATGCCCATATCTCCTGCATCTGGGAAGTAAGCTGCTGGCAGGCGGAGCAGCTCTTGAGCTGTGGGGGGCCCCAGTGCTTCCCTCTATGGGAGCAGTGTCTCCTGGGGCTGCTCAGGCACAGTGTCAATGGGCGGGTACCTCCCAAGGGGCACTGCTGCCATGGAGGGAAACACGGGGGCCCCTGCAGCTCAGGGGCTGCTCAGCCCACTGGCAGCTCACTCCCTGGTGGTGAGAGATGTGGGCAGGCTCTGCTGGAAAAAAATCAAACAAGAAAAGAGCCCCTTGCCACTTTTTTTTCTTAGAAGAGCCTGCCCATGAGAACTGCCTCTGGGTCACTCAGCCCCTGAGCTGTGGAGGGGGAAGCCAGTGCTTCCGTCCACAGTGGTGGCACTTCCCCCACACCCCCAGGGATGCTTGGGCAGGGTGTTAGCTGCATGGGTGCTGCCCCAGCTCAGAGGCAGCATCTGGCCCAATCCAACAGTGCACAGGGCACTGGGAGCTCAGGCATGCTCAGGGAAGCTCAGGCTTGGTGAGCTTCCAGTGCCCCATGCACTCTTCCTGCCACCTTCTCACTGGCTGGGACCACCCGGGAATGGGCTGGCTTGCCCCTGGAGCAGTGCAGGAAGATGGCAGGAGGGTGGCTGGGTGTGCTGGCAGCCAGAGAAAGTGGTGAGACTGGTGCACGTGGTGCTGGAAGCCTGCCAAACCCAAGCTTCCCTGACCACACCTTAGCTTCCAGCTCCCCATGCACCATCCCTGCCACCATCTGCAGATGTATCGCTGTAATTTAATTTATTATGTAGCAAACTAAAATACACCAGACGTGTCCTACTTTGCTATATAAAAGTCATTTAAATCGAAATATGTCACCACACACGTACACTGTGATGAAATCTAATTGCAACACACCACTGCACGTGTACGCTGTGACCCAATCCAATCACTAAAAAGGGTGATTTCATCACATGTACAAGGGCCCTTAGCCACATGTACAAAGGCTCCATGATCCTTGATCTGACAAAAGGGTATTGGCAGATCCCATTAACACTGTAATGTAGGGAAACACAGACTTTGCCACCCTCTTTGTCTTATATCGGTTCTTAGCAATACCCTTTGGGTTGCATGGGGCCCCAGCCACTGGCTTCTGTAGCCTCATCAGAGCCATACAACAGCATAATTGTTTACAGCCAGACCTGAGCAAAACACTTGGACCACATGGCCACAGTGTTGTGGTCACTCCTTGGAGTGGGTCTAACCACAAATCCAGACACACGCTATGTGGTTAAGACTGAAACTACGTAACTGGGGTACACCCTGAGGAATAGTCAAATATGGCCACTGCTGGAGAAGGTGCAGGCTCAGCAGACGTTTCCAACACTGACGCCAAAACCCAGGTATGCTCATTTCTATGATTGGCCATGTATTCCTGACATTCTTTTCAATTTCAAGCCCCCTCACAAGCCTTCTGAAGTGCGAGCATCCACCAAAGGTACAGTGGACCAGAGAATACACCCAAGCATTCTGAATGTTGAAGGCTTGCTTATGCCATGAACCAGTCCTATATAACCTGGACATTTCAAAAAGATACTCCAGTTAGATGTTTCCAGTGTGGAGTTGAGATCACTGTTAGCCCAAATGGTGAATGGGGAGAAATGCACCCCATCCTCCATTTGAGCTGGAACCTATTCCCCAGGGAAAAGAATCACGCCATCATTAAAAAGGAAGCGCTATCAGTAAAATGGGCAGTGGAGGCCCTCAGATATTACCTGCTGAGCTCACCCTGACCACAGACCATACACCTCTTGGCTGGTGGGCCAGAAAGGCCTACCTCAGTGTGGATTTTTTTCCCCGGGAGAGATAGGATACATCCAAGGAGGTAAAGACCCTAAAAGGACTCTTGAAGGGAAGGGTGTGTGATGGTGTGCACTGGCTAGCCCCTGGCAAGGTCGGGGTTAAAGAGCACTCCTGGGCTTGGTTGCCCCACCCCAATATGCTTATGGCCAGTGCTAAGCCTGCAGGAGTGGTATAAAAGAAGGGAGTTAGGCTCAGAGAAACTGTAGGACTCATTGACGACTGAGCCTTGCTTCTGGTTAGATGTCTTCTATAGCATAAGCCAGGTAGATTCCTAGGTTAATGCAGGTGCCTAGGTAGATTGTAGCATAGCAATCAGGGAGCTGCCCCAGTGCCTTGTTACATGTACATTCAGCTCCACTCAAGAGGTACTTATAATGTAGGCCTAGGAGGTGAAGTCAGTGTTTGGTATGTCTCAGGGGCGGTTTAGCAATGACAATAACTTTACCAAGGAAACCTGCAAACAGGCATATTGCACAAAGTAAACAAACTGCCTTCCTAGCAGGAAGTCTGCATGACCTGTTGGTCAGGGCACTTGCTTCCTGGCTGACCAAGCAAGCAAATCAAAGACTCTTTTAACATTATTCTTTTAACTCATTATTTGTGAAGTCCTGCTAATGTGGCCATTGCTTCACAGACAGCCCTGAGGAATCCATAGCACTGCACTTCAAAAACTAATGAACTTACATTTATTATGAATTTAGTTCACAAATTTTGATCAGAGAATTATTCATAAATCAACTTTGGATCTAGTTGCTCACTAAAGGCTAGGTCCAGATTGGACAAATAGCTGCCTAAACAGAATTTAAGTGCCTAAATCACAAAAAGTGATCTAGAATAATCTCATCAGAGACTCACAAAACTAATTTGGCACCAACAGTTTTGATTGCAAAAACCCCAAAGCAGTCTAAGATCTGTTGTGATCTAGAAGGGAGCTGGGACAATACTCCACCTGAGACCTCAGAGAAGCTTCTATTAGGTATGTTCAGACCTTGGCTAATTAACACTGGGACTTGCAGGGGGCAGGGCTAAGCCAGACCTGCTTCTTCAGCAGCTTGATTCTGCTGGAGGCTCCCCCTGGGTCCTACTGCCCCTGGCTCCTGTCCTCTTTGACAGGCAACCAGAGGCAGATAAATATTAATTTTCTAAAATTTTTATGGGCTCCATGGGCTGGATGGAATGGCCTGGTGGCCCAGATGTGGCCTCCATGACATATAGCCCCTCCTCAGACTCAGAGCGTTTATAACTATATCACCAACCTCCCAGTAGAATGTCCTAACCACAAAGCTCTAAAATAGCTTGAGTGGACACATTCTCCAACTTTCCCCTTGAAGCTGAGCTATTTGAGTGAATGGCCCTAAACTTCTGTGAGTCTGTGAATGCAAGAATACTGCAGCTAGAAAGAAAAGCAACTATGAGGGAAGTTAACTCTGTAGCACAGCAATAAGGACACTTCCCTCACAGGGGGAGGTTCTGAGCACTCACCTCTGGCCCATACTGCCTAAGTTATGTCTGTTTTGTATTCAATGATAGTCTAATATAAATTTTTTTTACAGCTGTGAGAGAAGAGATGAGAGCTCAGGATACCCCCTCCCATATTGAATGTCCTCCTTCCCAATTTCTAGGGTGCAGAGTCAAGCTATATCCTGCTTGTTGTATTCATGATTCTTGTGTTCCCTTCTGCCCATTGGCCCAGTTTCAGTAGGAGTGTGGGGAAGGGAAACATATCTGTATACAAACACTCCTGTAGCTTGGCAGTCAGGACACTTTCCTGGGAGATTAGGAGTTCCACTTTGTCGCTGTTTCCCATTTCCTGAGTCAGTGCTCTAACCCTTAAGATAACATGCAAAAGTAGGCAGCCCATAGAGTACTAGTTGTATATTTTAATCACTTGCACTCTGGAAGAGTACTTTTCTTGTGCTAGGGTGTGTAGGAAGGCTGTTAGGAAGGCCAAGGCGGGAGTAGAGCTTCGCCTGACGACTAGGATCAAGGACAACAGGAAGTCCTTTTTCAAGTATGTGGGGAG
>JAGPOW010003642.1:81293494-81361530 GCA_030014935.1 Caiman crocodilus
AGCAATAAAAACTTTTTTTCTTTCAAACTTCCAACTGGCATTCATATATTGGCTCATGCATGCCGAGCAACGAATTCAGACTTGGGCTGAAGCATAACAACTGCACTAACCATTGGGATGACAGGAGGGCTGGTCTGCTCCTGATATTCCAGGGCCACAATTTCAAACTTCCTTGCACTCAGAGGTATATGTACAGAGCCATACAGCTGCCCATTTAGAGCAGTTACTGTACATGTTCAGTAGTCATGCAAAGTAGAATCACAGACTGTTATTAGTGCCAAAAATGGTAGTTACATGACCAGGTAATTGATACTTGGGCATATAAAGTGAAACAGGATTCTACCTGTAGACTTTAGGGCAATTCATGTTCACCCTCTTCAGCCCTGTTGAGCCCCAAATACAGCAAACACATAAGGTTTGAAGACATCTCACAGGGGGCAAGCAGCCTCTAAGTGTTGTAGAATGTGAGGACTCCCTCCATGCTATTATTACCCAAAGGTAGTTTGCAAGATGAAGCAAAAGACGGATAGGTATGGAGCAAGAACAAGGCATTCCTTTACCAATGTCCAGGCCATTGTCCCACACAGTGCAGTGGCTCAAGAGCTACAAATGTTACAGATTTCAAGGTACTGTGTAATAAATTTCTCTGGTCTGGAGGAAAGAAGATTCCTTACACAGTTCCCATGTCTACACGAGATGCTGCCTGCACACTTGTTAATGTGCAGTCATTTAGTACTTGCATAAACAATGTCCCCAGATGGCTTTTTGGTAATGCTGACTGTGAATTTATTTAGGTAAAGGAAGAAGATCTTGACACACAATCTAAAGAACTGTGCAAGGCTGGGCCCTGGCATTTTTCACTGAGGGCACTGGCCACGTCTCCATGAGATGCTGACTGTGCAGTAGCTCATTACTACTTCACACTAATGTTGCATCATGCTTCGTGCCATGTGATGATACTGTGCAGTAGTAACAAGCTACTGCACAGTCAGCATCTCATGGAGACGTGGCCAGTGCCCTCAGTGAAAAATGCCAGGGCCCAGCCTTGCACAGTTCTTTAGATTATGTGTCAAGATCTTCTTCCTTTACCTAAATAAATTCACAATATGTCCCTGAGAGTTTTCCTAGCATAATAACCCAGCAAAGTTGTGAATGTATGAGAAAATTGGCTATATTCATTTTATTGGTTAAGTTCTTTAAATGTAATTATATTAAATCATTTCAGCAAATTGGGACCTGACTTATTCTTTCTAGTACAAATTTAGGCAAAGAGTTATAAAACGGAATGTCCCACCTAATAACTAACAGAGTAAAATATTGTTTTTATCAACTACATCTAGTATAACTAATTCTAATATTCACACTTACATAATAGATATAGGAAATGGAACCACAGAAACATATGAAAATCATATTTGGGCCTCTATAACATTTCTATTTTTCTAGAAATGTCAGAATTTTTGAGCATTAACACAGAGACTGTTATTGGAGATTGCAAAACTGTGTAAAGTTACAGCCATATTGGGCAAATGCACAAACTTTGTGAATGAACTGCTGGACTGAAATAAAAATTTTCCAGTGACTCTGAGGTTGGCTCTAACGAATATCTCTGCTGGAGACAACTCTGTTTTTTTCAACACAGAGAAAGTTCTAGTTCGGCACTTTTCATGTTCAATTCTCAATATTAAAATGCAAAAGAAAACTGAAACGGCCCCAGTAGTGCCTTATGGATGTCAGAATTCTTCCAGCTGTAACCAGGGAAAAATTGGTTTATAGACTGAGAAATAATCACAAATTGTTTTCTTATCATTGGAAATCTCAGCTATCCTTCCACCACTTACTAGAGTCGGACTCATACACATGCTTAGTTTTACATACTGTGAGTAGTCACACTTACTGCAAGTGCAGAGATGTAAGGTATATAAGGTGCACTTGCAGGGTAGAGGCCAATGTTTGTAATATGCAAGTTTTCTAATAAGCAAAAATCTTAATGATGCTTTAAATTTATTTTTTATAAAATGTTAGATTAAATGTATGAATATTGGGGCATAATATTCCACTTCCCAACCCACAAGCAGGCTAGAGAACCAGCATGTTCTCCATTCCAAGCTGTGGCTCCAGTTTTACCTATCCTCAGGACTCAAAGTCTCTGCCTGATGTTGATGCGGCCTGCCCCAAACTGCACATCCCACTCCCTGCTCTTCCCCTATAGTATTCCCTTCCTCCCTCATTCCTAGCTGCTGCTGCCACAGCATGGACTCCCATGGAGGCTGCTATTCTGGCATACATTTTAAGTCAGGTCCCAGGGCTGGTGCCCCAGGCTCAACCCCAGTTATGCTACTGCTAGTTACAGCCCCTTCAACCCACGTAGAAGTTTGTTGTTGATGAACAGATATAATAAATCTGGTTCTTCATATCATTTTACTATGTTTACAGCCAGAGAAAAGCCACCTTGAATATTGGAGTTACAACTTGCGTTTTGCTCATGATTTTCTCAAACACAAAATGATGTGAAATTAAACAAAATAATATTCAGGAATTATTCACTCTGTTTAGCTAACTCCTTGATTACTTAATTTAAAAAAAACCTGTCCAAAGATGTAGTTATGCTTCAAAGTGGCATTTTACAAGTACTACAACAGCAAAGGAAATTCTTGCTACTGAGGGGTATTCTTCAGTTATTGTTAAATCCATATATTCAAACTTACAGTTAAATAAATTGCCCTTAGAGGCCATGACTCAACAGGGAGGGGTGTTCATGATGAATGGTTGCTCTTCAAGGGAGCGATCCTAGAAGCACAAGGGATGTCCATCCCAACCCATAGAAAAAGTAGTAAAAGAGCACAGCAATCCCCTTGGCTCAACAGGGAACTCGTAGACCTCTTACATCTAAACAGAGAGGCTTATAAAGGTTGGAAGACAGGACGCATTGCTAAGGAGTGTTCTGCACTGGTCCACACCTATAGAGAGCAAACCAGGAAAGCCAAGGCTGTAAATGAACTCCAGCTGGCTACACAAATCAAGGACAATAAAAAATTCTTCTTCAGATATGTGGGGAGTCAGAAGAAAAACAAAGGTAACACTGGTCCCCTGTTAAACCAAATGGGACTGTTGAGAACTGACACCCAGAAAAAAGTCAACCTGTTTAATGATTACTTTATGTTGGTTTTTCGTCAGCCTAAAGGGACTGGGTAGACCTGGACAGGTTGTAGGGGTGGGCTAACTAAAACAGGATGCGTTTCAATACTGACAAGTGCAGGGTGCTGCACTTGGGCAGTAGTAACTGGCAGCACACTTATAAGATGGGAAACTCCCTTCTTGAGAGCATGGAGGCAGAAAAGAATCTTGAAGTCATCATTGACTCCAAGATGAACATGGGCTGACAATGCAAGATCACCATTGGCAGGGCTAACCAGACCCTAGTGTGCATCCACAGATGCATCTCACGTAGGTCCAAGGAGGTGATCCTCCCCCTCTATGAGACACTGGTCAACTATAGGCCAATCAGTTTGAACTCAATCCCTGGAAAGATCGTGGAAAAAATTAAAGAAACCATTCTTGATAGGCTAGCTAAAGACCACATTCTAAGGAACAGCCAGCACGGGTTTGTTGCTGGTATATCTTGCCTGACCAATCTCATTTCCTTCTATGACTGGGTAACATAGCAGCTGGACAAAGGGGGAGAGGTTAATATCATACATCAGGACTTTAAAAAAGTCTTTGATCTGGTGTTCCACAATGTCCTCATGGAAAAATTGGCCAACTGTGGCCTCAGCTACGCTACAGTCTGATGGGTGGTGAACTGGCTCCGAGGTTGGACCCAGAGAGTGGTAGTTGACTGAACTGAATCAACATGATACTCGGTGACCAGTGTTGTCCCCCAAGGCTCCATTCTTGAACCTGTACTCTTTAACATCTTTATAAACAATCTGGGTTCTGGTGTCAGAAGTGGACTGGCTAAATTTGCTGATGACACCAAACTTTGGGGAACAGTGTCCACACTTGAGAATAGGCTGGCTGTCCAGGCCAACCTTAATAGGTCTGGAAGGTGGGTAGACAAAAACTTGATGGCATTCAATACAGAGAAATGCAAGGTTCTTCACCTCAGGGGGGAAAAAAACCCCGCATCACAATTATAGTCTCAGAAGTGCTACACTTGCTAGCACCATGGCCAAAAGAGACTTGAGGGTCATGATTGACCACAAGATGAATATGAGCCTTCAATATGATACTGCAGCTGGTAAAACAAACAAAAATCTGGCTTGCATCCATCAATGCTTCTCAAGCAAGTTCCAGGCTGTCATACTCTCATACTCAGCCTTGGTGAGGCCATAGCTAGAGTACTGCATCCAATTCTGGGCTTCACCATTCAATAAGGATGTGGAGAAGCTTAAGAGAGTCCAGACAAGAGCGATGCACATGATCAGAGGGCAAGAGAACAGGCCCTCTGCGGAGACACTGAAAACCTACAAGGAGGCACATGGGACTCTTCAGCCTGGAGAACTGAAGGCTTGGGGCTGACTTGGTGGCAGCCTATAAGTACATAAGAGGTGTGCATCGGGACCTGGGGGAACATATGTTCACCAGAGTACCCCAAGGGATGACAAGGTCCAATGGTCACAAACTCCTTCAAGACTGTTTTAGGCTGGACATAAGGAAAAACTTCTTTACTGTCTGAGCCCCAAAGCCTGAAATAGACTCCCCCAGAGGCAGTGCAAGCACCTACTCTGGACTCTTTTAAGAAATATTTGGATGCTTATCTTGCTGGAATCCTTTGACCCTACCTGACTTCCTACTCCCTGGGCAGGGGACTGGACCCGAAGATCGTGCAAGGCCCCTTCCAGCCCTAATGTCCATGAAAACAATGAAATATTAGCAATTAAACTCCAATCAGAGGTTGTCAGTAATAAGTAAAAATTCATAGTATCTCTAAAGTATTATTAGTTGCCTGAAATTAAGAAAATCAGCCTTCTTAGAAGTGCATATTTTATTAGAAATTGGATGATGAATAAAGATTTTTTTTGTATGTACTAATCAGGGAGCATCAGGATTTCACTTTCTCATCCTTTATAAATTAAAACCAAAGTTATGAATTGGAATGGAAAGATTAAAACTTTCTGGATGATTGCCTGGGCCTTTAAAGGAAATGGTAAAATTCCCTTTGACTTCAACAGGTTACCTATGTATCTATTCATGTTTTGTTTACCATTAATTTAGTAATCATTTTTTTTCTTAATTTTAACATGGAAACAGAAATCAGGTTATATCCCAGGTCTAAGATTACTCATTTTGATAAATATCAAACTCCTGCTCCTAAATTTGTTCAAAGGAGTTGGTGCTCTACTTGGCATTGGTGAGACTGCAGCTGCCTTCCTCTATTCAGTTCTGGGTGCCACACTTCAAGAAAGATATGGGAAAGCTTGAAAGAGTTCAGAGAAGAGTCACTGGTATGATTAGAAGCCTGAAGAGCAATCCACATGAGGAAAGGCTGACGGATATGGGACTGTTCAGCCTAGAAAAGATAAGACTTTGGGGGAGTGTTGGTGGCAGCTTACAAATATATCATGGGTGAGGATCAGGAGCTAGGTGAACTACTATTCACCAAAGCGCCCCAGGGGAAAACTAGGAGCAACAGTCATAAACTCCCAGAAGAAGGTTTCAGACTGGATATAAGGAGAAATTTCTTCACAGTTCATGTGACCAGACTCTGGAATAGACTCCCAGTGAGGGTGGTGCAGGTGCCTACCCTGGAGATCTTCTAAAGGAGACTGGATGCATACCTTGCTGGGGTTATTTGACCCGATCACTTTTTCCTGCCCAGAGCAGGGGGGCTGGGCCCTATGATCTCATGAGGTCCTTTCTAGCCCTAAACTTCTGTGAATCTGTGAATCTGTAAAGCAACTTGCTTTGTACCAAGTTACTTAATTCAATTTGACAAAGAAGATTCTTCCAAACTAGAGCACAATGGTAATTTTTGGCAGCCTTACCTGCATGGAGCCTTACAAGGCTTTGAATGATCTTGAGGTCCCTGCTCTGCTTCTCATCATCCATTGATATTGCTGGTCACTATAAGTTTAGAAAAACTATGTGGCATTAACGTTTGAACAAATACCCTGCAATCACTATTGTATTTATGAAACCATATGTCTTATAATAATGAAGACCACTATTCACATCTTGAAATCATTATCTTTCTTTGAAAAAGAGATTGGCTTTTTTTATTTGGTATTCTTACCCTTTTTGTTTTATTTTTGTACATTCAGGTTTCTGTAATGATTTTTTGACACTTATAAAAACATATTGTTTTCCATCCTGCTTCTTTTATGCTTCTGTAACATGTCTGTATGGGCTGCTCCAGATTCCTGCCCATAGAAACAAATTGCTTAAGAAAAATAATTACCAGGACCAATGCTGTATCCCATTAACAGAAGATTAGAAGAGGCTGTAGCCCAAGACACAGAAAGCACAGTAGATATCGGGTTGTAGTTTATTTTAGTTTCATTCTAATGATGCAGTTTACACTGTGGTCTTGGGAGGTGGCAACACTCCTTACGCTGTCTTGGCCTTCTTATGTGCAACCATTAGACTGCCTGTACATGTGCTCAGTGGTGGGAGGGGGGCCTTTTTAATTAGAGCAGTTCCCGGACAGCCGCTTTAATTAAAATTATTCACCATCACATGTATTAAGCCCCCATGCATTTCAAAATGGGTGCAGGACCCTTTATCTAAAGAAGTTTATTTAGATAAATAAGGCCAAGGTTTATATAAAGTGTCCCTGCAGCCATTTTGAAATGAGCAGGGCCTTAGTATACACATGCTGGTGAGGCAATGCTAAAGCACTCTAATTAGAATGTGGAGCAGACTCAATTAATAGAGTCTGTTCTGATGTGTTCTAATTAGAACATGAACAAGCAAATCTATAGTCACCTGTGATGTATGGTCAGCTACATGGCTGATTTTGGATTTGTCATCTTGTAGTAGTGGTTGCACTTTTATTTGTTCCAAGAAGCAATGACAATGATCAATTTTTTTATCATGAACCAATTACTAATGTACCGCCTTGACTACATAATTATTCCATTTGATATTCTTTTGTTGATGTACTCAACAAGAACCCAGCACCCACTTGTGATATGCTGGATCATTTCACAGAAAGTGTACATAGTCTGCACACATCAAGCACACTCTTTTCTGAGTAAATTTGTTATAATAATTAATGATAACAATCTTGTCCTGGGTGGTATAGGCAAAGCTCTCCATTTCACCAAAGGGCACACCACCTTCTAACCAAGCAGTCAAGTGCTGGAAATCTGCCAATGGGGTGAAATTATTCTGAAGCTATCCCTCCATGTTAGCCAATGTTTATTACATTCAAAATACAGAAACACATTGAGGGGGCAGCAGTGGAAGCTACAACTGAAAGCCTCATCTTTTCAAGGTCAGTTTCTATCTCCTTAAGGCACACTTACTTGACTTGCCCTCTTACTGGCCCTACATTTCTCGCCTCCTTGGCTGCCCAGTAAGCCAGCTTCAGTGTGAGAGATGGAGGACATTCTTGGTCAAGAGTACAGATATCTTGGTATTTAGGGAACTTTGAAGGGAAGCAGGGACTATAGGTTCAAACTCCTGGGCTTCCTGGGCAAGTGCCCTTACCACTATTAGGTGGGAGAATCCTTCTACAGTATTGAATAGCTGCTAATAGTTTTTTTGGTAAGTCACATTTCAGATACTTTCCTGAAATTTATGTGCTTTCCCAGATGGAATAGGATTGGAATAGAGTGCAAGTTGATGGAGTATTTCCTTTTTGAGGATGTTAACAAAGGCAAGGCAATGTATGCTGTGGTGCAGGAGCTAAAATCATGTTAAGTGGCCCAAAATGTCACTTTTGCTGCCTAAGTGCTATTTATCTCTCTAAAGAGGAGCGAGAATTTGGAACCACAGTTATAACCCATCTGTTTTATTGGCACAGTTTTGTTTCTGGGTTTTAATTCAGTCATGAAAACATGTTGCAGCTTACTAAAGAACTGTGTTGTCACCATTCTTTGTAGCTCAGTGGGCGCATCTATATGTGATGCTACCTCACCATAGCAATGCGCTACGACAACATAGCATCTGAGAACAAAGCCTGTGATGCCGCAGTTATGTCACCATAGTGACATGCTCCCCCATCACAGTGTGTTGCTATGTTGACTAAGTGCCTCAAAATAACCATGTGTGGCATGCATGGTACAGTACTGGCTGTTACTGTGCCAGCTTTTAGTACTACCAAAAGGAAATACTAAATGATGGCACAGTAACAAAGGGGCCACAGTGGCCCACGTAGATGTGCCTAGTATGTCTGAACTTTAAAAATTGATTAAATTCCAACCATTTGCATGTCTGATCCTTGCTTAGTTCTTCTGTTTTGATTTCATTCATGAGCAACAGGTTGGTTTACTTACAAAGCTTCTGTGTTGGAGATGTGGATCACTTGTCAAATCCAAAGCTTTTGGTGACTAAACAACTGAACGAATTTAGAATTACTTTCCTAGTCTGGAAATGACTTACAATAAAAGCATACAGTTTGAGATCATTCGTGTAGGTTAGATGTGATGATTTGGGCTGTTCTTTGCTGACCGCAAACCATACTCCAACTCAGGGGAATGAGGTATGGGATCAAGAGAAGGATCAAGATGTTTCTGTGGAAGATTCTCCTTGTGTATCTGTATTAAGGTTTTGGCTTTTCACATGTCCATAAATCTGTGTACACTTGGGGCCAAATTCTATTCCACCTATGAGGTGCATGACTTAAGGATCTAAGTGATTCTATTCCACCCTACTTGAGTCCCTAAAAATAATTAATGCAAAAGGTGGGCCTCCAGGCTTTTTTTTTGTGACTCAGTCTTAAAGGCAAGATGATGGTGTACTCCAAAATTAAATAGATTTTCAGGGATTTGGATGGGGTGTAGTGATTAAGTCGACTCAGCCACCTAGTAGGTGGAATAGAATCTGTCACCAGGTCTCCATAATTCTAATATAATAAAGGGCTTAGTCTGTCTGTCTGTAACACTCTTGGAGCACTTTGATTGGTCACTGAAATAACCAATCAGAGTGCTCCAAGAGCATTACAGACAGGAGGCGGTGGTGGCATGGTGAAGTGCCACCATAATGGCAGGGATGGAAGGGACAGAGTGGGGACGAGCAATGATGGCTTCACCCCCACCCCAGCCTTGCTCCCTGGAGGAGGCAGAGTGCCACCATGATGGCAAGGACAGAGGGGATGGAGTTCCCCCCCAGCCCTGCTCCTTGGAGGTGGCAGTGGTAAGGGATGCTGGCAGAGGGGGATGGAGGGGCCAGTGGGGCAAATTTCCACCTCCCCACCCCACTCCTGGGAGGCAGCACGGGGGTAGGGGGTGGGGTTAGGGTTAGGATTAGGTTTAGGAAGCTCCACTCCCCCTCTGTCCCTGCTCCCTCCCCCCATCATTCTGGATGGACAATTCGCTAGTATATATATAAAAGTGGTTATGAAATTATTGTGCTCTTCATATAACCTTACCACAGAAGCCAAGTAGAATTTTGTGAGTATTTTAGCCAGGTGACTAAAAAGCTCCTTTGCTTTTAACTTCTCTGATTTAAGATTACATTCTCAATCTACAGCTGTTTCTTATATCCACATAGGCCCTGTTTGCAGCCTTTTCCCCCCAGTGTCCAGACACTGTTGGTAATCACACGATTATTCATCATTTTGGCCAAGATGACAGTGAACATTTTACTCATAGTTGGCAGGTTTATTAAAAGTCTGAAATCTTTCAGGTTCCTTAGGTCAAGGGCAGTGGTGGGCAAAGTCTGGCCCACGGGCCAGATCTGGATGGCAATGGACTCCATGTCCCAGAAGCCCCTGCCCACATGGCTGGGGTTGGTCTCCATGGAGACCCCAGTGCAGCTGCACTATGGTAGCTCAAGGCTGGGGTTGCCATGATGACTGGCTCCAGCCATGCTAGAAGGGCACCAGCAGGCTAGGGCAGGGACCTGTTCTGGAGTCACTGGGATCTTGCTGCAGGGGCTGCTGGGTCAATTCCAAATCTGCTCCATGCTCCACAGGGTACAGCTGTGATCTGTTACCTGCAAGCTCTGGGCAAGGGAGCGCAAGGAGCAGATCGCAGCTCTGCCCTGGCTTGGGACCATGCTGTCACCACTGCAAGAAGCCAGGGCAGAGTCACGATCTGCAGCCTACACAGTCCAGGCAGAGTGCATAAGCAGTGGATTATGTCCTGCCCTAGCCCCAGACCAAGATGTCCCCACCACAAGATCCCAGCATCTCCACAGTAGCCCCCTGCCCTGCAGAGCAGCACCCTGCCAGTGTGGCTCAAGCTGGTCTACATAGCAACCCCAGCCTTGCACAGTCACAGTGCATCTGCAGCTGGGGTCTCCATGGAGACTGGCGCCAACCATGCAGACAGGGACTGCTGGGAAATGGAGTCTGATTGCTGACCAGATCTGTTATTTTGCACACCCCTAGTCTAGAGTGACCATATTATTTTCAAGGAAATTTGGGACAGTGCCCTCCCACCACAAGTCAGTGGCACTGCTGCAGGCAGAGACAGGCAGGCAGGCAGGCAGGGGCACAGGTCACAATCTGGAATGGAGGCAGAGTGGCATGGTGCACCAGGCAGGTGGGTAGGCAGGCACCTGCACATCCAGCCTAGATCCTCCAGAGCGGTGTCTGGAGGTGGGAGTGGGCTGAGCTGGGTACTGTTCCTCCTGCCTAGGGTGGGAATCAGCCAGGGCAGAGCAGAGAAGGGAAAGCACTACTGTGAGTATGGGCAGATCACATGTGTGTGTATGTGTATGGTTGACCATGGTGCTCTGGGTGGTCGCCTATAATGCCCACCCCTAAGGCTGGCACTACAACAGACAAATTGACCCCACTGAATTCTATTCTCAGTGCTGAGAAAGGATCCTAACACTGTTAGAAAAACACTGAGAAAAGAATTCAGCAGTGTGAACTTGTCTGCTGTACAGTGCCGGCTTTAAGGGTGGGCCACGTGGGTGACCTCCCAGGATGCCATGGTCAGGGGAGTGCCACACACACACAAATACACACAGACACAGACACTCACACACACACACATACAGGTGAGCTACCCATGCTTACAAAAGCACTCCACCCCTCACTTCACTCTGCCCTGCCCCACACTGGCTGATCTCTACCTCAAGTAGGAGTAGTGGTGCCCAGCCCAGCCCAGCCTGCCTTGCCTCAAGCTGCTGTTCAGCAGGATCTGAGGTGGGCACATGAGGACAGCAGCAGTGATGCCTGCCTGCCTGCCTGGCTCACCACACCACTCCATCTCCCTGCTGGACTGTACCCCACACCCTTGTGACACTGGGACTTTTGTTTGAATTTTTACCAACCAGCTGGGCCACTAGGATGGCCTACAAAATCTAGGACTGTCCTAGCCAAACTGGGGCATATGGTCACTCTACTTATATACAATAATTTTGGCTTCATAAATTTCGGTTTTCACCATGAATTTCCTTACATCTTCTTTACTTTCCAGAATTTTTCTGGCATTGTCACACATCACATTTAGCCCGTGATCACCTCCTCCTCTTCTTCCTCCTCCTTCATCTTTTTCATCTTCCTCTTTTTCTTCTTCCACTTCTTCTTATTCTTCCAGTAATAGAGCTCCCAAGGAGATGGAGCTCTGTTATGCTAGGTACTGTGACTACATAGAGAAACAGCTGAAGCCCTAAATGACTTGCTTTCTAAGATTAGAAAAGACCAAAGTAAAGGATAGGAGAAAGGAAATACTGACGTCCCATTTAGGACACGTACAGCTGAAGAGCAGAGAGATCCCATTGGAAGTCCAGGAATACTCCCATTCTAGCATGTGATCACAAGTTTTTGCTTCATCAAGCTTCTTCTAAATGGTAATCAGCACACAACTCCATGAAGAGCAGCCATGAAGAACACAAATGCTAAGGCACAGCTGAATCTTAAAATCTTGACACCTTAAATTTTGCATTCCAAGTAAATGTTTTGTAACCAGTGCACTGCTATTAGTGCCATGGGCTGTGTCCAAAGGGACTGGCTTAATTTCTTGCCTGCAGTTATTTCTGAAACAAATAATGTAATAGTAATAATAATAGTATGTCTGAAGGTAGGGAAATTAATTTTACACCCTAAAAGCAAACATTTAAAATATAACTGTAATACAACACAATAGTCATACAGTGAAACAAGGGGAGATCTGGAATGAAAATCTTGCAGCCACATGGAAGAGAACAACGGGATAGTAAAAGTCTGGCAGTGAAAGATGACACAACTCTTTCCTCTCCCACCAACTGGCCATGATTGTGCACTATGGACCCAAACAAATTTTCACTGAAATCAGTCCTATTGACTTAAATGAGCATTGGATTAAGACATGAGTGAAATCTTCCAGCTGGTAGCTTGATACTGAATCACCTGCTGGAGTAGGAGTCAGAGTTGTTGATTTTATCATTTATCAAAATACCCTCAAAACAGCCTCGCACCCTCCATGCAGCATCTCTGCTATATGGAGTTGTTCCTCATGTGCAGGCTCAATAATGGCAAAGATGACAAATGGGAGGAAGGAGGAGGGAGCAGAGGAAGAGAGAATTTAGCTATTACCTGAGTTGTGATCATTTTGCACTAGAACCTTCTTTAACAAATTACATCGTGCTTTCAGAATGATGCAAAGATGTGATAAAACAGATGCAACAGATGCAGGAAATATAGCACTTCTAGTGAGGCAGACTTTTGGGGGTAATTCAGTTTATTAATGACATGTATTATGAAATAACAAGTTGCAGATGATCATTAAAATTTATTCCTAGCAGACATTCCTTGGGCAGTCATCTTTTGTTGTTTCCAAAGCAGGGATAGAAGACTCTCATGCAGACTTCACTCACTAGACTTATTTTCCCAGTGTTCACATTTGCACACAATTTTTTTCTTGCAATTTAAAACCAAGTAAAGTTTTTTTAGGGATGATTTAATTATGGAAAAATTCCATCACGAGGGAAACCTGTGATATATTTCAGGTCTAGAATTACCTCCCAGGACCCTATTCCTTCTTTCCTCCCTTTCTCTTTCTCATGAAAACTAGGAGAAAGCATGGGAAATGTTTGGCTACCATTGGTGACCCACAGCCATTTGAGGGGCATCCAATGAAACTCTTTAGTGTAAGGGTTACCTTTCAGTTAAGAGATTACAAATTCTCTTTTATCGGAACCCCTTGATCCCTTGTTGAATTCTACAATGGAAGAGCAGAGAGTAGGTAGATGGTTATGAATAATTAGGAAGTTGACAAACAGTCTCTGAAGATTGGTTTAGAAAAGGAACACCTTCATGCACATACTGGTCAGGATTTTCTCTCTCACTCAGTGGTTGACCACAGTGCATCCTGATACTAACTCAAGGTTACCCATTTGTCATAAAGGAACAACTTTGCTACCCACTTTGGGCATGTGGGTGTCCCCATTATAGGAATAAGATCACAGTGTAGAGATGTGAAGATGTTTCCCTGTTCCTATAAGGAGGGCATGAATGATCCACCCCAACTCAGGAAATGTGTGGAAAATGTGCACCATGATGGCTGGCAACAGCAAGCTGAACAGCGAGTATTAAAATCCACACACGTACACAGGAGGAAGATGAGCCACATGCTGGCTACAAGAAGAAAAGCCAGCTGGTGCTGGGGAACCAAAGAACAAGTGGACATTAACTATGCAAGTGTACACCAGTTATCTTCCTGTCCCCCACAAACACCATGCAAGATGATATCTAGACTCATAAGTTTTAAAAACCACAAACATGCTTCTACATAAGCTGCTCTCAGTACATATTATACATGTACAGTATTGAAGTAAAATGCCAAGGACGTGTGTAGAATAGGAAATGCTGTATAAGTTACACAAATGCAACATGATACCATGCATACAAAAAATGACATTGCTACACTCTCACCTGTGTGGCATGTTAATTAATGTTGTGTACAAAACCAACTTCACATAGATATCAGTCTGGTATCCCTAATGTTAGCAACTGGAACTTGGGCAGCTGAAGAGAGACAGGGAGCAGAAACTTTATGATATAGGCAAAATGTAAATAAATCAGTAACCACTGACAATGCCATTCTGCATAAAAGCACTGACAGATGTGAAACACTATAAGTGTTAAATGTACCCAGAATAAAAAGACACAGATGTGCTGACAGCAGGCAATCTGTGCGTTTCTTCTCTGTGCCAATTATATATAACACTTTAAAGTCCCCAGCTGTGAGCCCACACAGCTTGCTCCAGACACAAAGTTAATCAACCCCAAGCTTCTGTACCTTACCATGCATCAGCAATGTCACTCCAAGTGCCAGCAGTCACTGGCATTGAAGGCCGCCTGAATTGCGGTGATGTGGAGGCTCCATGTACAAAAAAGAAGGAAAGAAAAGTGAGGCTGGTATGCCTAAACAATGTTGGGAAAGAAACCAGGGTTCTCCTACTTCTGAGGACCCTGTCCTCCTCATTAGACCATAGGCTCACACTCCCTCTTCCTTGATCTCCTTCTGGCCTCATGTATCTTGCACTCATGCCTGCCCAGTGACTGAAACTCTCCTGGAAGGGTGGAGGGCTTTCAGCCCTGTCTCACCCATGTTTGAGTAGTGCTGTTCTAGTAAGTGAGAGATGTGGGCTCAAACCCTCTCAAGGTGAGGTGAGTCTAGTATCTGAAATCTCTTGGTTCTTGGGAATGTGCCATAACCACTAGGTTATCAGGTCAAAGGTGGACATGCCTCCACATTGCACCATCAGACAGTTGGTGCGTGTAGCTTTTCTCTGACTAAGGCTTCAAGGTCTAATGTAAAATATATATATTGTTTCCCAGGAAGAATTGGATCACAATCCAACTTAAATGGAGTTATATGCCTAAGTAACCATACTAGTTTGCTCTCGAGCATAAGCAGTAGCCCACACCACCTAACAGGTAGAATAGGATCTTGCTCCAAGTGCTATGATAATAAGTTAGCTAGCTCAAAATTTAGCTGTAGGACATCAAAGGAGCGAATAGTTGTGTGCAATCACCAATAGAACGACCAACCAGAACTCAAGGTGACTGTAGGCTTACTCTGGGTTAGCTAATGAAATCTGTCAAAACCATCCTGAAAAAATGTTAGCATATATCCAAAACAACCAAGCTGTGACTGCAGACAATGCCACAGCCCATAGGAAAATATTTAGAACTCATGCCGTGTCTCTGTACTCTTCTAAATTTGCTGAAGTTGATTTACCAGTGTATCTCTTACTGACTGTACAGATGCTGAGGTGTACCCAGATGTTAATTCAGAAATTTTGCCAGTCAGCTGCACTAGGCAATGCCGGATTTAGGCTTAAGCTACTTAAGATACAGCTTAGGGTCGCACAATAAGGGCCTCTAAATAAGAAAAAAACCAAACCTGATTCAATATCAAGTTTTATCATAATCAGTTGATAAATAAAGGAGACAAATGAGATATGGGGAAATGACTTTCTAAATACGGACATTTTCATTCTAATAGGAGAAAAATGTATATACATTGCGTTTTTCTTATCATATGGGGCCTTTTAAATGGGTCATAGTTCAGGGCCTCAGCATGTCTTAATCGGCACTGGCACTAGGTCTAAATAAATAGAGACTGAAAGATCACAGTGGGAAAAGTCTATAAGCCAGGTCTAAACTAAAGCAAAAAAACCTGTGACAGCAAGTTTTGGAAATGAACTATTGCCCAATGAAACCCTAACTGTTAAGTCAGAAATGTGCTGGTGGATAAAATTTGTTCATTTTAAGTGTGAGAATGCTCTCAATGCAGACCAGTGGCCAATCAGAAAACACATGGAAACAACAGAGGCCCAGAGAAAAGTTAGAAAATGGGCAAAGTTATTATAGAGCTGCATGCACACAGAGTACTGTCACCTAATACAGTATGCAACCACTTTGGTATGTGTTTTATGTAGCACTCACACACAGCACTTACATTGTCTTCCAAGTCTTATGCGTGCTCCTCCAGCACTACCACACATGCATAGAAGACCACAATCAAAAACACATCTTCCTGGCAAATTTTGACAACCTACAGAACATGCGCTGTAGCTCCCCACCTACAACGTGTGATGTTAGAAACTGCCTCTGCACTCACCAGGCTCTTCAGTACATTAAATATTGATTATTCAAGAAAGGTATTTCATGCATTCACTGTACAACCTGTGACTACCAAAAGGAGATGACAAACTATGCTTATCAGGGAAAGCTTGATGATACCTTGTATCGTAACCTGCAAGTGCCAAAGGCAATATCAATAAATATGCTAACCATTAATATGGCTACTTTCATATTTTGGGAAATACAAAATATTATCCCACTCATAAAGTTCAGGTAAAAATTTTAGGCATAACACTGATTGTGATGATTAACCCACCTCTAGGAAGTTTTGCAACTGGGCATGTATAACTGAACATAGTGCAGCACAACCACATATAATATGTCCCATAATAGGGTTGCCATGGGGTCCTTAGAGGCCTCTTTGTTGTGACCTTTATGATTACGTAGTATACAGAAGTTCCAAACTTTATTGCAGAACGTAAGTGAATTAACATGTAAGTCAACTGCTGTATATCCCTTCTAGCGCTGGGAAAGAGAAAGGTGAAGGAAGGCCTGAGCAACAACAACCTTTGCTGATGGCACACAGAATGGTGTCACACTATCGTGTTTGTGCACATTCAGAATTATTACCAGGTCTAAACTAATGTTGGTGAGTTATTACCAGAATTATTACCAGGCTTCATCATGAGTAGAAGAAGTTGAGTGAATGGTATAGTGGATAATGTACATGATGCCAGGGCACAGGGCACACCCAACTCTCTCAGGACTGGTGAGCTTAGCAGGAAACACCTCTTTTTGGCTTCCCCTGAATCTGGACACTGGCATACTGTTCAATGAGACATTAAGGCTGTAAGAAATTTGTAGCAGGGCGAGAAGCTATTCTTTCCAGCTCTGTTACATCCAGCAGGACTGTGGAGGACTGCATTCCTATTGGCTGTCATATGTAAATGGTTGGGTGGTGTTAACCATTCCTGTCTGTGCAATGTGTGTAGCTCTTTTGGAATTCTGTTCAGAAACACCATGAGAATATTAGACTGCGTACTATTTATGTGGTTATTAGAAGCAGATGCTCCCATTTCTTTGCTGCGATCTCCCAAGAATCCTGTCCTTTTATGATGTGTGGCATGTGTTTGCAGTGTGTATAGCTCTATATCACATGCAAATAAAAGGTTACTTTCACCATTTGTGTTGTATTCATTGATAATGAGGACCTTACAACCCCTTTCTGTGGTATTGCCATTGTGCAGATGTTGACTGGGAGGCTGATGTAAGCATCTGTAGTAATGTGCAGCGCTGCTGTATGGTGCACATGTGTGAAGGCCTGGCACACCTACAGCATCAGGGGTAAGAGATGGCAAAAAAAGTTCTTTAAGATGGATTGTGGCACTCCGTAATGCAAAGGCAATATCATATATGCTGTTCAGGGTTCAATCATGGAAGAGAAAGCTAAAACAGTGAACGTCCAGGCTTTATGCCCTTCTCCACAGTTACAGTCATCACTCACCAAACACTTTCTGAATGCAGAATTCTCTGTGTTCCTAGCAGTCCCTACACACAAGCATAATATAACTCTATAACTCCCTCTTTTGGATAGCTATCCAACAAATACCAGCAGGCATTGACCCCAGTGCTCTGTAATTTCTTTTTTGTACATATGCCATGCATATGAATTTTTGCAGTTCCAAACTGCTGTGTTCTGCACCATCTATGGTATGCCAGGCAATGCCTTGGCTGTACATTTATTCAGCTTCAAAGAAAAGTTAGCGCTCTGTTCTTGAGATAAGAGCTCAAATCATCCCCAGAACAACTGCAAGAATCTGTAGATAATCAAGTGTAGAGAGAAAAACCAGTGGGGCTGCCTCAACCAGAATATTACTGCTGGAAGGACAAGGGACCCCCTTGTCAAAGAGTTAGTCAACAAACTACTCATTGATTGGGAGAGGGGCTGACAAGGTTTCCTTGAAGTAAAGATAACTTGGAGAAAAGAGCAGATGGCATGAATTTGCTACAAGTAGAAAGGAATGGTCAAGTCTTCCTAAGGAAAGAGAAAACCTAATTATGACCTGTATGTGTTTACCCTTTCTAGAACTGACCCTAGTCTAAATCTAATTTGAGGAATGGTATTGGTGTATGGGTACTGATGTACAAGATTAAAAGACTCTAGCTCTCTGTGGAAAGAATTTGGTCTCTTCTGTCAAATCATCTTAATGCCAGTTGCACGAATTATACATCCAAGTTATTTTTGCTGAGCCATGCTAGCAAGTAGTTAGCTCGTGCCAGGTTTTAAGAGAACCGGGAGAGTTACTCTGAGGCAGAAGTCACCACATTCTATTCTGTCTGGGTCATCTAAGTGGCCAGGCTTTCAGTCATCTACAGAGTATTTTTGCACTTACATACCCAGCAGAATCTATTCCTGGACCTTTAGCCCTGTGCATGTGGATAACTATGTGTGACTGCATAGTCTTGTAGACTGAGCATGCATAGTAGCAGCCATCATACATTATGTAGATCCATTCTGGATGTGTAGCAGCCTTATGCACCTGAAAATGGAACCAGTCAAAACCCATGGTTACCTGATTTAGCTTCAAGAACAGAGCAGGTTCACATGTTTTGTGCACTCTTGCCCCTGACCCCAATAGCTCAGCAGCTGGGAAGCTGAAGGTCAAAGCTTTTCAGCCCTCTTACCCTAAGAGAGTTTGAATTTGAATCACTTTGACTTCCCAGAACAGCCCCCTATCCACAAGTCAGTCATTGCTAACTCTCTGCAATTGCTTTTGAAGCTGAACTACTAATACAGTCATGAGATCATACAAAGGTGGGAAGCTTCTGGCTCACTGGAAACAAGGGCTCTAGCTGGAACTGGGGACACCTTTCCTTCCAGGCCAGCATCCACCTCACTGAGCTATGCACTCAAACTTGCACCATCTCTCCTGGACCCCAAGTTCTCCCACATACCACCTTCCCCCCACAAAATGTTCCTGCTCTGGGGGCCAGATCAAAAGGAGTGCCAGAAAGAGGACTGAATAATGGTTGATCAGTCATGTGGTTTGAACACTGTGCTAGAAAGTCATAAAGATTCAGATTCAAATCTCCTCTGAGCAAAGGGACATAGGACATCTGGCTTCTCAGTCATTCTCAACCATGTTAGACACAAGCGCACCTCAGAAAATACCAGCTCTTACTTTTCACTAGGTTTTTGACTAAGGAAAATTAATAGAGTAATTCTTCTGTTGCAAGAACACAATGGGGCAGAATGTTGTTGATATTATGGATTCCATTTTGAAATCTCTGTGTTTACCTTGTTAATCATATGTAGATGTTTACACACCTAATAGTGCTAATATTACAGGGTATGATGCAACACCCTTAAAAGGATCTTACAGCACCCAAAGTTGCTGTGGCATCTAGTGTAAAAATCAGTGTCATTCAGCTACAGGGGAGGAAAGATGGAAGATCAATTTCATTCATGGCTTCTTGGCCAATCTGGGTGCATTTGTACAAATCATAGAAAATTAGGGCTGGAAAGGACCTCAGGAGGTCATCTAGTTCAACCCCCTACCCAAAGCAGTACTTTCCCCAACTAGAACATCCCAGCCAAGGCTTTGTCTAGCTGGGTCTTAAAAACCTCCAAGGATGGAGTTTCCACCACCTCTCTATCCCCATGCTTTATTACCCTCCCAGTGAGAAAATTCTTCCTAATATCTAGCCTAATCTTCCCCAGCTGCAACTTGAGACCATTGCTCCTTGTTCTGTCATCGGCCACCACTGAGATCAGTCTAGCTCCATGCTCTTTTGAACCACCCTTCAGATAGTTGAAGGCTGCTATTAAATCCCCTCTCAATCTCCTCTTCTCTAGACTAAATAAGCACATTCCCTTGGCCTCTCCTCTGAAGTCATCCATCCCAACCCCCCCACAATTTGCGTTTCCTTCCACTGGACACTCTCCAATTTATCCATCTCCTTTCTGTAGTGGGGGGCCCAAAACTGAACACAGTACTCCAGATGTGGCCTCACCAGTGCTGAATTGAGAGGAGTAATCACTTCTCTTGCCCTTCTGGCAACACTTCTATCAATGCATCCCAGTATGCCGTTAGCCTTCTTGGGAACAAAGGCACACTGCTGGATCATATTCAGCCTATTGTCCACTGTAACCCCCAGGTCCTTTTCTGCAGAGCTGCAGAGGCATACAGAGTTGTATTCATTCTCATTCACATGTACAAAGCTAAACATTCAGGACTAGAATCCTTTTGGGTGTGTAAGTACCAAAAATACCCTGTAGATAACCCCCAAAAATCTTAATTATTGTTTGCTCCATCCTATTGAGATTTCAGGTATCTAAGTCCACTAAGACAGTCCTGTTGCCTTACCTATTTCTACCAGAAATGGTATTTTTTCTAGCCTTGTAATGCATGGCAGAAAAAACTGAAGGGGGCCCAGAGGTCAATAAAGGTGAGGTGTGGGCCTGGGGCTCAAAGGCTGCAAAGGGTGAGGCAGGGACCAAAGGGTCCAGAGGCCCCAAAGAGTGTGGTTAAACCATCTAGACAAGGAAGCATCAATCTTGGCAACAAGTGGTAGTGGGTCACACCCTGGGGTGGCTAATTCACTACCTAGTGGCTACCTGAGTCCCAACTTACTCACTCACTTACCCACTTTGGCCTTTCAGGGTCCCACACTGCTGTCTTGCTTGCTCATTCCCATGTTATAAATGGGACTGGGAGACTGCTCCTAGAGGTCGAGAGGTTTCACTTCAGGTCTTAGAAATCCTTGTCTTGGCTGAGGCCACCTGACCCTGGCCCACTTGACTCTGGTTAGGCCCCTCCATCCAAGGTCCACTGCTCCAGGACCCCAGGCTCCCAGGGCACCTCCGCCCCTGCCTTGCCCACCATAGCTTCTGAGCCCCTCAGCCCTCACTTCACCTTCTGGGGCCTCTGGGCCCCTTTGCCCCTGCCTTACCTTTCGCAGCCTTTGAGCCCCGGGACTCTGCCTCACCTTTATTAACCTCCTGGCCCCCTTCAGTTTTTCTGCCATGCATTACATCCTTATGCAAATAGCAGCTCCCCCTCCTCAGGCACTGCTATGGCCTCCAAGCTTTTGGGGGCTCGGGACTGGGCCTTGGCCTTTTCAGCCTTAGCCCATTACGCTGCTTGGCCCCCCTTGGAAGGGTTTAGGACCTGCGGTGTCCCTGGCACCTTCTCAGTGGACTCCTCTCCTACAGCTACAATCCAGTGCTCCAGTCCAAACTGCAGCAAAACAAAAAATATACACATCTACTCCCAAATAATTATGGGGCAATTATGGCTTATGAGAATGGGGAAATATAAATAGTAATCAAGGTCCTATTGGTGGAGGTCTTCAGAAGGAACATTGTTCATAATGTGTAATGGGTGTGGAGATGAGGTGTGAGGCTTTTCTCTTGATTTGAGAATGCAGCATTCACAAAACATATTGGTACCGAGAAATGTTTCTTCCATTTTCAGTGTTTAGACTGTTGGAATGAATAAATTGGGTGAAGAGTTCCTCTCAGGTCTCAATTTAGCAAGATGCTAGCTTTAAGCAGATGTGCCAAGCATGCCATTAAAACAGTAACTGAAATTAGGCATGCGTTTAACAGTCATGATGAACTGTAACCTAACAAAGGAAATAAAATGCATCCCTTTATTTTATACTTAAGACATGCACTTCATGAAATATTGCCTGGAAGTAACACAAGCAGTTGCTGTGAAGATACAGTATATAGTCAGTGAGTATTATTATTGCACATCTAGTGGGAGTGGAATTTTCTTGTTTGAGTCATTTTAAATCGAATTGGAAAATCACAGAAGAATAGACTAGGAGGAATAATCCTGAACTGGGGTGAGAGAAAGCTAGACAACCCAAAAAGTCTTTTCCCTCATTAGTTTGTATGATTCAGTGATTCACAGTAGTTAATGTATACCAGGTATCTGCCATGCTATCTAAATTGACTGCAACTTTATGACCTGAAAGAGATCTTTTACTAATTATCTTGTCAGATTAGATTGCAAAACATGAGCTGACCTGACATGACGTAACAGTACATGTCAGTCTGTCTAACACAATGTACCTTCCTGGTGTAATGCAACCACTCAGAAATGGAAAAGAACAAAACAAAAACAAAAATACTTTCATTTAGATGCCAGTGATTCAGGCTGTGGTCAACTACCAAGCCCATTCCGGGGGCAGTTAATTAACAAGAGACAGGTTGTGTGCTTTCTTAATGATACATTTGTATGTTGCAGGGGAGGGGCATATATATTTACTGTAGCAACCATTGTACAGTGTCATTGTGGATTTCACGCTAAGCATAGGCAATCCACAGAATCTATTATTAGGATCAATATGCTACAATCTTGGGTATAGTTGCAAAATTTCAGAAGAGGAAGGTTGATGAGCTATGACAAATGGCTGAGACATGCTGTAAACAAGCAGCATTGAAGTTGCCATCACCCAATATGGAGGAAACTGGGGGAGGTTTTCCAAAACCCAATGCATGTCATTCATTTTTGTTTTCCCCAAACTAACCCTTTTTACATTGCTACAGTCTTGCTGCGTCTAATGTGTTACAGTGTTTTCCTTACAATGGAATCAGATGACCTAGTTCTCCTTTTACTTAGGCCAGTTATATTTGGGGAGATGTTACTGATATCAGAGCACATCTTAATCCTGATTCACACTGTTTTAAAGGGAGGAGGTCAATACTCTGAAAATGCACTTGTTGCCTTGTTCCTGAGATAGGTCCTCTGTAAATACTCTTCATGACCTCCTGTCAATTCTAACAAGAAACAGACAATAATTTTAAGATTTTCATTCATCTAGTTACTTACACCAGAGTTCATTTCCTAAGGGAACTCACAAGCAGGTAACCATGGTGACACTCAAGGTCAGTCACTCCTTCAATCTGTCATGTAACAGCCATTTTGATAGTCAAATAAAGGTGACTGTGTGCAAATATACAAATTACATAGTGCAATGAGTAAAATCCAGGGGGTGCTGTCATCTTCTCTACATGACAAACTTGAATGTCAAACGTTAATAACAAAACATAACTCCACCCTGTCATCAAGGTGTGTCAAGTTTGACTCCTGTTTGGCATGAAGTTTTCAACTGCTCAAAAAAAATCTTGGGCGACGGCTGTGTATGATGAGTATGAAAGAACAAAAATCCTAAAAAACATCATGCTGCCCTGTGTTATGTTTTGTGGGATGGTGAGAAATAAAATGGAAACAGTTTTGAAAGTTAGCTAGGTTGGGTTAAATACTGCAAAGCTCATTAAGCCATTCCAGGAAAAAATTTCCTTTGAGTACCTCCCTGACAAGGCATAAATATAATTCCCAATCTCCCTGACAAGGCATCAATATAGCTATTTTTCAACCCAGAGACAAGAACATAAAATATGATCCGTGGGCCACATGCAGCCCACCAGGCAATTCCATTCAACCTGCGGTGCCCTTCCATAAGCCCCCTGTAAGCCCTGGCCCTTGCTGCCCCTCTGCAAGCCCACGTCTCCATGTAGGTGGTGCAGTTCCAATTACTAAGCACCTCCTACCCCAGCCAGGTCTGCCCCACCCCTAGCCCCAAGCCAATGGGTGCCAGAGACAGGATCTTCTGACTGGCAGAGGCCTTTGCCTGGCCACCCTGAGGCTGTTTCCAGCCTCCCTGTGAAACTGGAAATTCAGGCACAGGCCCCACAGGGCTGGGGCCAGGGCCTCCCACTGGGGAAAAAGGGGTGGGAGTGCAGGAAGCCATGCGCTATAAGGCCAGGAGGGACTGGCCTTACATGCTGCCACCATGTGTGACCAGGGACTCAGGTGGGAGGCTATTGGACTGGGTGGGGCTGGCCCTACATGCTGCCACCATGAGCAGCTAGGGACTTGGGTGGGAGCTGCATGTTACAGGGCTGAGTGAAGCTGGCCTTGCATGCTGCCACCGTCTGTGGCTGGGGACTGGGGTGGGAATGCAGGAGCTGTGCATTATGGGGCTGGATGAAGCTGGCTCCACACCCTGCCACTACATGCAGCCAGGAACTTGGGTCAGAATGCTCCTGGACCAGGTGGGGCTGGTTCTGCATGCTGCCGCCACCTGCCATTAGGGACTGGGGTGGCAGCACAGGGAGATGTGTGATATGGGGCCAGGCAGGGCTGGCTCTGCTCACTGCCACAACATGCAGATCCAGGGATTCGCACACTCTGGGGACCCCCACCACACACACCCACCCACAGCCTCCCACACACCCCACCTCCCACCATACACCCAAAATATACCCACACCTTCCCACAGCCCTCCACACACTGCTACCCTTCACCATAACCCCACAGCTCCCATACAAACTTGCACTCTCCACCTCACCATACTCATACATACCCACACAGAGCCATATCAGTCAAAAAATATACTTTATGAAAGAACAAAAAAGTGAATTAATTGGAAAGCTAATGATTAATAATAATCTTACTTGGTTAGCCATGTTCTGAGCAGTAAGGGACAGTGACTAAAACCTAGTATCCTGGGGTTTGAATTTAGTCCTCAAAGAAATGGTAATATAGACTACAAAGACAGTTCAAACAATCTGTAATGAAAAATAAAATATGCTGATATCTCTATCCAGGATGTTTGATGGTATAATGCCAAAGGAGACATTTAATTTGTGGCCAATTAATAATTCCTCACTTTTAAGGTTATTTTTATCTTAGAATATTATTAAAGTTGTTGCTGTGGCATTCCTCTTGCAAACACCTGACTTGGCATTTCTTGAACATTGCTCCTTCTCACTTGACTTCTCAAATTTAACACAGCTAGTTCCAAACATCAGTAGCAACATAAATTATCAGACACCACATTGGGAGGGGGAAAGAAGAGGAGGTGTACACAAGGTACCTATAGACAGAAATAAAAGGAGGGATGGTGATAATGAAAATGGGGGAGAGTTGGGTTGCATAAACAGAAAAAAACATGAATGAGTAAATGGGAAGAAGTTAAATTAGTAAGAAGAAAATATAACTGGAAAGGAAATAGCATTAAGTAACAATTTTACAGGAGCACATTCTCATTCAAGCCAAGGCCCCTTTAAACCATTGTGGCAATGTTAAGGGGGAACATATTATATCTATGCATGGGTTCTACAAGAAGAACAAAGAATCCTTTGTGTAAATGACAATTTAGACTAGAATTTTGCGTAGTTTGATAGGCCCGTGCCTTAGATCATGCCTTTGATAGGCCCATGCTTAAAAACTACTTTTATTCTCACCTAAGGAAATATGTTCAAATGCAGAATGGGCTTTTTGAAAATGTATATATTTCTTCAGAAGAAATAATAATCAACTACAACTAATGATGATAAAGTAATTCAAAGGCTTGGTAAAAGGCTATAACATATTTTGCTTCTATGTCAGTGGTTCAACTCTTACTCAAGATGAAAGTAAAAATCTATAATATGAGTAAGCTCTTTTTTCTCTTTTGCAAATTATCTGCACGACAATTGTGATTTTTACTGATGTGTTTTGGGCCTGTGAGCTGTTCCTGAACTGTCAGTTGCAAGTGTTCTTTTGAGTAGTTAGGATTGGAACTGACTAGTCAAGTGGAGTGATTCTCTTTAATTTGTGATACTAAAAGGTGGATTGCATGAATTTCCACAAAACACCCAAGTCCCAAAACAACACACAAAAAGGTAATGGCCATAAGAACAAATCACAAACCACTGGTCTTACATTTCTATCAGTTTGTCATCTTCTAATGACTGTTTGATGTCCATGATAGCATGAGGCTGTATTCTCATCACAAAAATTATCATACCAAAAATAATTGGTACCTGTTTTGTAACATTGGCAGTTTCAGGATGGAACACATTATCCTGAAGTGAAGTCTTTGATGTCTCTCTCAATTCCATAAGTGTCAAAGGGGATGGACATTGTTATTTTTAGGACTTGTTTCCCTACTTTCTATTTTGAATTCAGAAGGTGCGGTTCATTACTGGAATGGCAGATTGGAAAATCTGGTCCAGAGTTCTGTCAGAATTTCAAAGGCAGATCCTTGCAAAATCTTGATCAATGTGAAAAACAAATTGGTATGATTAAATAAGCTTCTACAAAATTTCCTTCTATTATTTCTAAAATCTAATCAGTCAGTGCAAAGTCCAAAATCTACTGAAGTGAAGTCAATGAAACCTCACCTAGTAAGTGTGTGTGAGCTATGCCTCAGGTTTGGTTTTGTTCTCTCATGAATAAGGATTATAGAGACTCCATTGAATGTAATGGGCATTTTAGCCACCTCAAGGTGGTTTTCACAGTACTTAATATAGCATGTCCTGTGGGAGGATCAGATATATAATACGGCACACCATGAAAAGGTTTCCTGTTGAGATGTACTAAAAATCTATTAACACACTAAAGACTTTTTTAATTGATAAAATCGGGTACCCCAGAACCATCATTAAAAAGTCTTCTTAATAGGAGAGGGAATGTTTCATTCAGGGGGAAAAAAGCTAAAGTGGGTTTTAGATACACTTCAGATTTCATTCATCACACTGTGCTTGAAACTAAAGTGTCTGTGTTGTAATCACATCCCTGGTCTGTTACAGGGAGGTTTATAAGTAAGTCAATGCCTTGTGACTGATTAGCCAGTATAACACTACTACAGTAGATTAAAGGCATTTGCAAAAGTGAAACCACAGCTAATCATCTTGTTCACACATGCTGATTTTTCCCCCCTGACTAATTTCTCTTGTAGTGGGAGTAATTACCTTTATTAGTAACACTGACTACACTGTTACCTTCAGGCAAATACTGATAGAGCTGCTTATTAAGTATCACCTAGTTTCACTTACACATTGCTACCCCGAATGCTTACTCCAGAATGAAATGCCTGCTGGATAAAGGGTGTATGCTTCAATTCCCCTCTTATAAAGACACGATTCAAATTAAAATAGGGGATTTGTGGGAAACCATGGAACAAAGGTCAAATCCAGAACAGCCTTGTAGGTGTGTTCGTTTAGGCTTCAGCCTGCCTAAATAATAATGGGTGCCTTGCCCAGAGAAAGTGATCCAATAACATGGGGTGAGCTACCTAGGTGCCTGTGGCTGACAGAAACTTAGAATTAGCCTTTAGGGAGCTCAATATAAAGAAACACTGGTGAGCTCGTGCCCATCCCTATACCTCACTCGAGGCTAGAATATGAGCTGTCTCTGTTCATTTGGGATCCAGGACACATAACTGAAAGGTAATTGTGCTACCCATGTCTAACATAATATCCTATGAGCCAGAGCACTTCCCCACAATGTGAGAGACCTGTGGCTAAATCCTATTTTGCTATATGCTGCTAAATGTCACATATGCAGCCACGTAACTGCAGTTTGGGTCACTTATGCACTGTTTCAAATTTCTATTTCTCGCTGTTGCTAAATAAAAATTCCCTGTATGCCTATCTGCCACAAGTAAATTGTAGGAGGGGTGGCTTGGGATCTTTTAGCCCACTAGTCAAGTGGGTAAGGTACCTGCTGAGGAAGTGGGAGAGCTAGGTTCTAGCGCCCACCAGGAGAGGTTTAAATGTATTTCCCCTGCTTTCTAGTAAAGCATGGTAATTACTTGACATTGCCAAATTTCTAGCCCTTCTCTTGAAGGTAGCCCACAGCACCTTGTGTTCAATATGTATTGTCTAAACTAAATAAAGAACATGGAGAACATTTCTGTCCTACAGAAAGCAGGGACCCAGGTTAAAACTCAGCTCCCTTTCCCTTTAGGGAAGCATCCATCTCACTGAACCACAAACCTTCTGACTTGTTCTCCTTTTCCTGAACCCACATATCTCCCTCTCTTGGTTATCCGTTGGGCTAGCTTCACAGGAGGTCTGGAAAAAGATCTGGCCAATTCCTTTTTGATGCCAAGTGCTCACAGTAGAAGGTTGAGGGCTTGTATTTCAAGAACTTGGTGACAAGGAGTCACAGATTCAAACACTCTCTGAATGAGGAGTGGCTTAGAACCTGAGCAAGCGCCCTAACCACTAGATCATTTGGCTAAAAGGTGATAGGAACCCACGCTAGTGGTGATTTTTTCTTCAACTAAAACTATGTGATTTTCCCATCTTTTTACCCTTATATAGATAGCTAAATGAGTCCATTTCACCTCAAAGCTTCCTGGGCAAACTGTACCCTTGCTAAGTAAATTCTGTGGACTAATACAAGCAGAGCTGAATCGGATTGCACCTAAATGTCAAAAACTGCAGTTACACCATGATACAATTGTATAGTATCAAAATACAATTTAGTGCCCCTCCTCACTTTGGCTTCAAACCCACATCACTTATAAGAACCCTAAGCATCAGCCTATAGAGTAGGCTGGGTTAGAGGAAACGTCTATCCCTTCAGTTGAAGCACAGCCAGGAATGTGAAAATAATATGGCTGGAATGGGAGTAAGCATGACACAGCTTGACTCTATAACCAAGTGATGAGGGCAATATCCTTGGAACAACCTTACTCCCAGGGATTTTCTTTATTCTTCTCATCCAATGACTACCCACTTTGAAGTATATAAAGAATGTGAAGAACAAGGCCCCTCCCCACCCAAGCAATTCAGAGCTTGGTTGTCAGGGCCTTCTCACAGGAGAAGTGGTCTCAAGCTGAAGATGGCCTAGAATGGAGGACTTCAATTTCCTGGGTAAAGAAATGTTCTAACCACTAAACTACTATGCAAAAAGTGAGCAGTGGTGGCCCATCCTCTCTTGACTATAATTTTTGAGTGAGAGCGCCATGGGTACTATTTTTTTTACTAAATTCAATGGTCTTGGTATAAATTAGGAGTGTCCTGAGCATACCTAATACCTCAAGCCTGTCTGAGGGCTGAGGCAGAGTTTAGTTGCTTCCCCAGTTGCAGCCTGGATTGCAGTCCAGAAGTTGCACACTTACCTGCTGAAACTTCCAGGTGCCAAGGGATGTTCTAGGTGCCTAGGGAATCTGTACAAACTAAAAGGTAAGTCGCAAAGTAATTTAGGCCGATTAAGGGGTTTTGCAGCTGCTAGAGCCAATTGATTTGGATTTTTTTTTTGTTACTTAGAAGCCTAACTTCCTTCTTAGTCCCATATATATGTCTACTTCACTCATTTGAAACTAGCTCAAAATCCAGAAATCCATGCACAAGAAAACTAATGATTGATTCCAGCCAGCTTTTTGATTTTGTGAAGACAATAAGAATAAAAACTTTAAAATAATCCTTATGTAGACTCTTGCATTTGTGTACAGTCCAATTTTAAGTCAGGCTCCATATGGGTTCAGGAATCCACCCATATGGGTGTGAAAGTGGAACTTTGACCTAGATTTCCATCTTGCCTAGCTGCTCACAAACAGCAACAAGTTATTCAAGCCACTAGACAAGCCCATGAGTGATGCAGTGAAACCAAGTTCTTTGCAGGGTGGAAGTCTAGTGCAACTGTGTCCCCCACAGCAGCTTTAGACAAGACCCTGCTAAGTGAAAAACTTTGTACCTATTCTGAATAATCATGCCAATGACTACTTTTTCTAAGCAAATGAAGCACTGTCAGGAGCTAGATTGCTGTGATATTATGAAACAAATGTGACATTTAAGGGAAAGAAGGTCATGTACCCATTCACTAATTCGGCAGTACAGTGCTGACTATAGTAATATGTGCTGATAGTCAATCAGAAGTCCAGATTTGGAGGTGGTGTAAATGGCCGTAATTTAGATGCCACCTATAACTCATTGCAAGTTCAAGCTGTCATCATTGACAGTGGTGGTGGTGGAGTAGAGCCACTGCTGAGAAAATGACTAATAGGAACATAGAAGAACAGATTCAACAAATAAGTTCCTTACTGCTTTTTTTATACTGATGGTATGCACTTTTCCTGCTACAACTCCTTAATGGGTTAGTTACACCACAGTGACACTTTTTACACTACTCCTAAATTTGCACCCAAAGGCCACATCCACACAGGCAAAAGCATGCATTTACAGCAGCACAAATAGTAGTGGCACAAATTTGTGCTGGAGTGCATGCCCCTGCCCATGTGCTTTGCAGTGGGACATATTGTCCTATTGCTCCATGTGCTGCAGGTGGGGGCTGGCTGGGGCACAGTGCCTCAGTGCAGGCCTAGCTGGCAAGCAGCCCCCGTGCTGAAGCGCCCTCTGATCCAGCCAGCTGGGTAGTGGCATGTGGAGATGTGGGAGCAGATAACCCCAGGCTGGTTCTTCCCCTGTCTCTGTGTAAGCCAGTGCAGGGGCTCTGCTGCAGAGCACCTGTGCTAGCTACATGGAGCCCCTGCACTGAGGCACACTGGCCTCAGAGCAGTTGGCTGGGGCACAGAGTGCCTTGAGACACGGCAGCAGGCAACCTCGGACTGGCTGCTCCCCCACCTTGAGGCACACTGCACCCCAGCCAGCCAGGGAGTGGCTAGCTGCCTGCTCCTCCATCTCCATGTTTGTCATGGCACACACCACTTTGACATACTCTGTGCCATTTTTTTCTACACACTATAACTCCTCACCTCTTGGAGTGTCTCTTTAGGATTGTGAGCTGTTGGCATTATTTAGAGCAGTCCTGAGGGCATTAAAGCATGTAGTGTCTGGCTGGCTCTGAGATTAGGGAGCTGAAAAACTGGTTAAAACACCTTTGCTTCTCACCTCTTTCACAATGCTAAACACAACTCATATGCAGCACAAGTGGTACCATGCTATTTATAAAGAAAAGGTGTGTGGGTGAAGTTTATAGTATGTAAATAATAAAGAAAGAATGGACTCAGACTACAGGTCATATTTTATCTCTAAAAAGACCTATTTTTTTTACAGGACAGTATCATCTCCAACTATCCAAGGAACAGCAGTTATTTGATAAGATATTTGTACACCAAATAACTAGCCCTTTTTCCCTCAAAAGTGTTATTCACTGAGTTGAACTTCCCAACAATTCTGGAGGAAATACAGCAAGCAGAATATAGAGCTTTTCCATTTAAAATTTTTCAAAATGAATCATTTTCCAGTCTCTTAATTTGTACCTGAGCGGCTGTTGCTTCTAAATAGTTCTAGTTATAAATGCATGCACTCTAGACACGACACTCCCTTGACTCTGACTGGGTGCGGCATAGTAACACAGAACATGGAACTGGGTCACTGAGTCCAGTCCTCTGGCACTGCAGGCAACTACATCCTCTAATCCCATTAATATCTTTTAAACTCAAAAAATCACATAAAACCCTATCTTAAAACACAGACTCTCACTGCTCTAAAGGTGAGAAATGTTTCCTTGATTTGAAATCCAAGTGTATTTGTTGAAGGTTTTTACCCATTTGTTTTTAAGCCAATGTCCTTTAGTTTTAAATAGTTCAGAGAGATCACAACCTCCTTTTTCCAAAGGGGCTTAAATCTTGCTCAGGGACATTGTTGTGCAATGATTAACAAAGGGTCAGACCTAACTTACACCCACTTCTTGCAAGCACAGTACAAGGGATGAATAGGTAGTTTCCACCCAGTACATGTTTTATTTTAATTATGAAACTAAAAGTATAAGTTATATAACAAACTTTCAACATCATCTGACTTTCCTGTTCTTCTTACTTAAGTGCATATTATTAAAGGGCAAATTTGTTCTTTGGTAAACAAAGCAGATAACTACTTAACTCTTTCAAAATTACTGGGATATCTGGCCTACCCACAAATGTGTTTAAATGGGCCACATGTAATAGAATGGTTCTAACAGTTACAATTTTTATGTGATTATGGTTGCAGACTGAAAATACGCCTTGCCTTGGTATTTGGGTTGATCGTTTCACACCCATGTTTGAGCACACAATTCTAACCAAAGCAAACTAGTGCCAACTAGTTTTAGATACAATATCTTAATCTAACCCAACCATTTTTTTTAAAGATTTACGCTAGTTCAGGTTAGGAGAGAATAATGCTAAGCTAAATCTTGCTGAGTTTACCAGACAACAGCTCTCATGTAATTTAATGGTAATATGTATATACAGCAAACAGGACTGAGCATTTTCCATTTAATAATCAAGTTCATCTCCAGCAATTACGTTCAATAAAAAGATCCTAAAGCCTGCACATATTCGCTAGTGGAATCAATTACTTGCAAGGCTGTTTTGCCATTTTTTTAATATCTAGATGTTCTTTGCTTCTATAGACAGCCTCCTGATCATCTTCTTTGGTAAAATCATGGTAGCAAAAGTCACTCCAGCTGAAGAATTCCCTCCTACCATGCTTCAGATAGCAAAGCCCTAGAATCAGTGTGACTTAAAATAAGGAAAATAGCCACGTTCAAAGACTGGCTTTACTTATATAGCTGTTTACCTGAGCCACCCCCACAGCACACATACATCTATACTTTATTTTGCAGTGGCTGCATACCAAACACCAAAGAAAAAGTCAAGAAAGGGGCAGTCTGCTTCCTAGATTGGTTCTGCTTAAGGAACAGGCAGCAAGAAAATGGGCAATAGGGAGAGGTGGTGGGGTACATAAGGGTTTGAAGTAAAAAACAGGAAGTTGTGGGATAGGGCTGTGAAAGCTTCAGTCCCTGATTCGATTCAGCAGAGATTCACCCTGATTCGGTGGCCATATCTCCAAATCTGAATTGAATCAGAGGACCCTTTAATCTCTCAGAATCAAATCAGAACCCTCCGAATTGATTTGGAAAGATTCGGTGATTCTGATATAGACACAGCTTTAAATTTTTTTTTCTACGTACCTCTAAGTAGCAGGCAGCTCATGAGTGCTGCAGTGCTGGGGTGCATGGAGTGTCCCACAGAAGCATGGGTGGCTCCCCAGCATGCTCAGCAGCAGACCCGGAAGTGGACCAGAAGCGATTCTGGGTCCTCCAGGGAGCATGCTGTGGGCCCCCCCCCCCCCACACACACACCTGGCTTGGTGACTGGTGCCTCCTGGGTCTGGGGGTCACCCAGGGTTCCCCCCATGACCAATCACCAAGCTGGAGAGGTGCAGGGGGGAGTCCCCAAAGTGCTCCCCAGTGAACCCAGAAGTGGACCAGAAGTACTTCTGGGTCTGCCACTGAGCTCCTGTGGGATGCTGCATGTGCCCCAGCATCACAGCGTTCACAAGCTGCACTGGTACCTTGAGGTATGTAGAAAAAACCTCTAAAGCTGTGTCTATGTCTGAATCACTGATTCTCCAAATCAGCATCAAATCTTCAGATTCAGATTTGGCCAAATCAAATCAAGGACAGTGATCTGAATCAACACATCAAATCACTCTCCCTGATTCAGGCTGAATCTGAATCAAATAGGGCCTGCTTCGCACAGCCCTATTGTAGGATTGCCACTGGTGGTCTTGTGTTTCTCAGCTAAATTACCCTGGTGATTTCTGAGCACATTGCACTGATAATTACTGTATACTGGAGTTAGCAAAATAGGCCAACTTTTAGGTCCACCCAAGACTGAAGGCCCTTCCTATACTGGGGATGTTGTGGATTTTGACTACAATATTTGTAGTCCTCAACTGAACTGGGTTCGGAAATACTAAAAGCCCTTTTCATCTTCAGTGGAAGGCCACAATGGAAATAAAACAGGGAAAGGTGTGCAGGTGACAGGGATCCAGAACTGGATACTGAACAGGGAATATCCAACAACAGCCACTGTTCTCTGAGGGAGTTGGTGGCACACTGAACTGAGAGATGAGCCAGAAAGATGCTCAGACTTTGGCCCTGAAGTTCAACAGAGCTTCTTAGAGTAAACCATGGTGCTCTCCAATTTTTAGCTAATGTATTTTCAGTATCAAAATGAATGGGTATGGAGGTGGTCCTAAACAGCTAGCTATACAGACCTACCCTTTGACTCCCTCTGACTCATGAATTAAATTCTTTTTTACATTTTAAAGCTCTAAGTAATGGGGAAAGAAAGTTGCAAATGTGCGTACTGCAATTTCACAAATATAATCTCCCAATCTGAAGCTGAATTATCAATATTAATACTGCTTAAAATTTTTGAATTTTCAAAATATCAGTGAAAGAATCTCCCACAAAAATTCTCACCATTTTTGGCTGATTTGAACAGCATCATCATTTCCTGCTTTAGGTATTCAGAGAAGCAGAGGCCAGATAAAAGTCTCATTTAAAATCCTTCTTATTAAATTAACTTGGATTTATTTTTAAGATTAAATTTACAAAATTTACCTGTTATTATGAAACTAAAAGTTTCTCTCTACCTAGGTATTTTTAAAACATCTATCCTCATGGACTCTAATCATTAGCATAATTAAACTATGTAAGGAACATTTATATTATTCATTCATATTAAATGAATATGTTAAAATATTGACAAATAATTCCCACATACAGAGTCAGCATATGTGACTGCTTGAATTTGCTACACTTGACATTAAAGTTCTCTGCCTTTTTTCCATATTTCTTTAATAAACTTGGCATTAGGCTTTCTGAAAATTTCTGCTTTCTCAGAACTTGTCTTAATAATCAGCCTGGAAATTCTGGGCTTCAGTCATTGGACATTAAAAAACAGATCAGTTTTCTTTATGTCAAAAGATGTAATTACTTAGGTGTACCAATGTGGGGCAAGAGTATGTGAGAGCAAAATAACTAAAATGTCTTGTTAGTGCTCAAAAGAAGTAAGTTCAAGCCCTGCTCTAGACTTCTGCTGCAAGCTGCTTCCAATATGAACCAGAAGTAAATGGCTACAAGTTACTCTGGCTGGGCAGTCAAAGGAAATCACATGTGATACTAGTCATATCTCTCTTGTGTGTGCTCTAGCCTTACTAGTCCATAAGATCTTTGACCCTTTGCAACATGGAGGAAAGGCCCAGAATAGTTGTTCCACAAACAGTTATTGCAATAGCTCCCTGTGTGCATGTTCTTTGGCCTTAGTTAAACCACAAAGAGGTACTGAAGGGTTAATAATAGGGTTCCCACTAGGAGCTAGTGAAGAAAAGGCATTGAGCTTTAAGATTACACTAGAATTTATTATACAATAGGGACGTGTCTACTCATGCCTAAACTTAATGTATATTTGCCTAATGTGCATTAAGGCGATGTAGGTGCACATCTACTCACGCACATGCTAAGGAGCAATAATGCGGTATACAGATCAACTTGGGACTCAAGTTAGTCCCAAGTCAATCAACATACACAGCATTAATGCTCCTTAGCAAATCTACACATGCATTAAGACGCTTTAACTATTCACACCTAAATTTGATACCTGCTTTTGCAGGTATCAAATTTAGGCTCAAATAGCTTAAAATAGCCATTTTTTAAAGTGCATTAAGGGCATGCACATATAGATCCACACCCTTGATGCATCTTAAAATGGCTAACGTGTCTTAAATCAGTACACGTAGATGCACCCTAGGTTCCCCAAATATAATCCCTTATTTTCTATATTACCACTTTTAACACGAAAAACTCAGAGTTAACTTTTAATAGAACCATGAAATTAGAATGAAACTAAAGGTCCTACATCAAGCCAATCCATCCAACCCTGTGGGCCAGAGAAGCAGCTTGGAGCTAGCCTGCAGGCCAGATCCAGTGCAGGGCCAGCATGTGGGGCTGATCCACAGGTGCAGCCCCACACATTGGCCCAACCCCATGGGCCAGATCTGATCAAGGAGTGACTTCAGGTGCTGACCTGGCCCTGCACCCCATCCTGGGCCTCTGTGCCAGATGCAGTCACAAAGCACCTCCACACACTGAATCCAGCCATATCCCAACCCTATATGTCAACCTAACCCCCCATGCTGAAGCAATATGGCAAGCAAGGACATGTCATCCAGTCACTGGGGCTTGTCACAGGTCTAGAAATTAGGTGACATGGCAGAAGTGGCAGTGTTCATACACACAGCTCCCATGGACACTAAGAGAGCGTCTAGAGCCATCACAATTAACATATCTGCTATTCCCCCGCTACCAAATTTCTCTGTCTGTGGAAAACCTGTGGAATGGAGGGAACAGCTCCCAGGGATGGATCTGGCCTACAAGCCATAGGATAACCACAATTAATTTAGATCATCTTCCTCCCAATAAAACATAATTCCCTGTTGTTTTAAGTGCTTTGTCAAATCCAATTTTAAGTGACTGCAAGAATGAACTTCTGACGGTTTCTTTTGAAGAGGACCTTACAGCATAATAGACTTCACTGGGCATGACTACATGTACCCCTGACTGTGCAGTTGTTACTGCACAGTCCAGGTGGTGGACAGATCTTTTCCAACCCTACTGCACAATAACGATGAGCTACTGCGCATTAGCTCATTGCTACCATGCAGTAATATCAAAGTCATGGTTTGTACCAACTGACACTGTCGCCATTGCTTGTTGCTACAGAGACATAGCATCTTGTACAGACACTCCCAATGTGATGAAGCTTGTCTTGGGTATCATCCTAAATTCGCTTGCTGTCACATTACACCTAGCTTTGTTTTTATTAGGGAAAGGCTGCTTTGCTAACTTTGCAGAATGTGTTTGAAAGATCAGAGCGTTGAGGCTACAGGCAATCCTTGGACTTATGACACAATTGGTTCCTGAAAACTGCATCTTAAGTCGAAGTGTTGCAACTCGGAACCGATTTTCTCATAAGAAACAATGTTATAAATGAGCGATTGCTTCCTGAACCAAGGCCCAATACTCTATCTTCACTAAAAATATCCCACAACTTTGTACTCGATCAATTATAGATGAGTAATACAGCTACATTAATGTATTTACATTGTAAATAGCAATCATATTGATTTGGCAGGACTTCTTTGAAGTGACTTTGCTGAACTTTTTGAAGGGCTCTTGACTGGAGTCTTCTCAGGATTTTTGGCTGCAGGTTCTTCTGGAGTCTTGTCTGCTTTCTTAAAGGAAGTGTCCAAGGAAGTTTGGGCAGATGTTCTCCAGGGAGATGGGCGATGCAGCGAACTGTTTTGCTGGTGTGGCGTTGCATTGGATCAAGCATTGTAAAGTCCAAACTGATGACAGAAAGTTGAAACAGGGTGTCAATTTATGAATGTTGTAAGTGAGAAACGCTGTAACTCAAAATGTTGTAAGTCGAGGACTGCCTATATATCTTTAATGAAACTGAGGTAGGCTTCCCCAGAAGTGATGTGATGCCAATGAACAGATCAAGATGAGCCACTATAGGTTTGAACCTGCATCTAATGAAATCAATGGGAAAAGGAAAGAGCCTTACAGATATAAATAACATTTTCATATTATTCTAAGACAAAGCTAAATAACTCCTGCTGCTCCCTGTTAAGTATCTGAATATCGAGTATTCTGTTGTTTTGTTGCCAGTAAAGTGTATTACCTCCCCCCCAACCTCTCCTTATGCAACCTCATAAAGATTGAACAGTCCTGAACTGTACAAGTAAAAACAGACTATGGTTTGATACCAGGGGTGTGTGAATTGGGTCTGTCAAACAGTCTTCCCTCACTGGAATCTCAAAGACTTTTATTAAAAAGGAGAGATCAGAATCTTCTGTCCTGATATAAGAATATTCCTTGTAATAAGCATTTTCATCAGCAAGTGTAAAGTGTTTGTATATGGGAAATTAAAACTAAAACCCTGCAGGGTTCTCAAGGGTAAGATTTGTTCAGATTGGTCTTGAGAATATTGGTCTATCCTTTCTAGGATATAAAGCTCTGTATTACATCTTCATGATTCATTAACACTGTACTGTGGCATCTCCATGTTTGGATCCACCACATATTAAGAATACTTGTGACACAATGGGCTAAAACTAGACTAATTCAAACATGACTATGTCTGGTCTTAACATCTTCTGGACCTGGACTTTGAGGTTAGTCAGAAATCTATGTATTAGACCAACTGATATGTTTCAGGACCCCAGCATAAAACATCAGACTTACTTTCCTCATAGGCTAGGGAGAGACATTACACATAAACTGGTTTAAGTGATCAGAAACTGGAATAAAGATATAACAGAACAGATGTTCAGGGCACATAAACCAGTTTGAGAATGGCTGAAACCAGTTTGAGATAAACCTGGTTGAATGTAGTATCAGACTTAGCTGATTTGGCTCAAACTGGTTTATGCAATGTTTGTCCCAGGTGCCTTGCTGGTCTAAGATAAACCAGACACCCCCAGCATCCCAGCATGCTCTCTGGGCTGGGCATGGCTCTCTGCTCCACAGCAGGGCTGCCCCTCCTCTACCCCCTTCACCATTCCTTGCTAAGCAGGAATTCCCCCCTCCCCTCTGCCTTGCTGAGGAGGTCTCTGTGTATTAGCTAGCACAGAGGTTTTCAACCTTTTTAATAAGTGTACTCCTGGCAGCCCCCTTTCTGTTAAGTGTACCCTGGGGGTGGTGGAAAGTGGCCAGGCACAGTGTGGTGGGGGTGGCAAGTGGCCAGACATCGAGCTAGGGTGGGGCACCATCTGTGTGGCCTTGCTCTTGCCCCAGCCTGGCCCTGCTCCTATGAGGTAGTAGAATGAGGTGGTGGCTCTCTGTCCCCGCCTGTCCCTGTGTACCCCCTGGGACCTTCCAAAGTACCAAGGTGGTGGAGTGAGAAAGAGTTGTGAATAGGTACCTTGAGACTTGAAAATTATTTCATAGTCATAATCAGCTGTAACATGGCTGCCAGAGTGAAATGGTAAATTCATTATAAATAAGACCAAAGGAATTTTGCATACCTTTAAAGTCATCCCAGCTTTTCCCATTCTTGCCAGTTCCTGTTTCACAGAGGAAACCCCTTTCTTTTGCCTTTTTTCTGCCCTTCACTCCTATTGCAGTTGATATAATCTAATACACTTTAATAGGGTTCAAAGCACAGCCACATTAATTCCCTAAATGACTTTAATAGCTTTCAAATGTTTCTATCTACAGCCTATGCCTTTAGTAACAAGAATGTGGAAGTATTTGTAGTCTGTAAAATAATAGAAAAAATTGGCTTCAGATACTAGTTTTACTGCCAATAAAATTGTATATAATCATTTGCCCATTTATTAACATAGATGTACTGGTAATACAAAATTTAAATATGCTCTGAAAAAAAAACTAGTTTTGTCCTCTTGCCATCTTTGTCCTCTATCATAATGAAGGGAAGCCTAATAATGCTGCTTTTCATCAATTTCCTAAATCTACCTTTTTTGCTCACCTTTTCCTCTCTGGTAGAGGATAAGGACAGGCCAACCATACCTTGTCATGCATCCACAGATGCATCTCAAGCAGGTCCAGGGAGGTGATCCTCCCCCTCTATGCAACGCTGATTAGGCCGCAGTTGGAGTACAGCATCCAGTTCTGGGCGCTGCACTTCAGGAGCAATGTGGACAGCATTGAGAGGGTCCAGAGGAGGGCCACTCACATGATCAGGGGCAGAAGGGCAGGCCCTATGATGGAAGGCTAAGGGACCTGAATCTGTTAGCCTTCACAAGAGAAGGCTGAGGGGGCACCTGGTGGCCATTTACAAACTAGACAAAGGGCACCAGCAGGCATTGGAGGAGTCCCTGTTCCCCCGAGCACTACCAGGAGTGATGAGAAATAATGGTCACAAGCTGGCAGGGGGTAGATTCAGACTAGACATCAGGAGGCGCTACTTCTCTGTCAGGGCGGCTAGGATCTGGAACCAACTTCCAAGAGAAGTGGTGCTGGCTCTTACCCTGGAGATCTTTAAGAGGAGGCTGGATGAACACCTCACTGGGGTTCTTTGACCCCGGTACTCTTTCCTGCCCATGGCAGGGGGTTGGACTTGATGATCTGCTCAGGTCCCTTTTGACCCTACCAACTATGAAACTATGAAACTGTCCTTATCAAGAAGTCATGTTGAAAGTTGATCACAAGCCCTTTGATGTTACTAAAGGAAATATGGCAAGTGGCAGCTCTAAGCTTACATTTAGTTTTCACTTTAGAGACCAATTGGAATGCTCTGAACTGGGATTAGAACTGAACAGGTTTTTTATAACAATTAATATATCTAATGGATTTAATTTCCTTTTCTGCTTTTTCTTTTTCTGTTTTTTCTGACACTTCAGTTACCAAATAATAATTAAATATATGAATGATTCAAAACTATGTAACCAATTATTTTCCTTTTCGTAAACTTTGTAGCTGGATCATAATCTGTCTTCTGGAAGTATTTGATATTCCCTATTCAAGACCTGGATTGGAACTAAATCACTTGAAATTGTTTCTGTTCCTTGATTAGATGAGCATACAAACATTTCTGGCATGAATTCTCATAAGTGCAAATGTAAAATTTCATTCAAGCAAATGAAATGTGGTTTGAATATGGCTGAAGCTAATCTCTGTATAAATTCAAACAGATACAAATTGAAAGTTTTTTAAGACATTACTCATCTCTAATTTAGAATTATGGCATTTTCACACTCCTTAAAGAGATTTGCTGTAAAGATAGGTGCAATCTACACTGTTTCAGTCTGAATTTAAGTCTCATCTTTTGCAAAGTTGTTTGGATCTGGGTTTTGATTAGAGTTCCTTTCTAATGAAAGCAGGATGCTGTTTTAAAATACTTCAGTTGATATAGGACAGCAGTAGACTTTCTGGAATGTCATGTAAATTATTTAAGGCCCTTTCTTTATCTGATAGTGGAAACCATTATCATTGACCCTGATCATCTCTAGCTGGCAATCACACTCGGATATCTGAGCCATACAAAAACCATATTTCACTGGGGGCATTCCACAATCAGAACTGAGACTTCCCCATTCAAGTATAAATAGTCAAGATGTGTCCACAGAAAAAACAAATACAATGCTAATACCTCCATCTCAGTGAAATCCCAAAGGAACAAATATCCACACATTTCTTCGCACAAAGCAGAATCTCAAAAAAATGTTCATTGAGATTTCACTGAAATCTAAAATGTAATTTTATGTACATTGTGTGTTCATGATCTGGATATACCAATGCTGGCTATGCATAGGCTTTCTGAAAGCATTCTTGAGACATGTTGCTCTTCACGGCTTCTTTCCTAGCTAAGCATCATCACTAAAGCATGTCTATTATTGACCTAATGGAAAGTAAGACCAATAATAGACCTTACTTTCCATTAGTTCTATGAAAAGTAAAGTCCATACTTTCCATGAACCTTACTTGAAAACTCTGTGTAAAGCCTTTTGAAAACAACTTCCACTTCGTAAGATTGAAACCAGGCAATCAACCCAAGTCTATATTAAAAATCAGTGTTCCATACCAGCCAATATTCCCATGGAAAACTACTTGTGCACATTGGAACATTAGAGCTTTTAGAATAATTTAGGAGAATTTCTTTTATAATTTTTAAATTAAACAACAGCAATCCTTGTCTCAGCAAAGGCCCCTGGCAAGATACTACAGATGCAATAGAACAGGACAGTGCCAGTGGTATGAGGGCATTGTGAAAACTTGCCAAAGAAGGGATTGGAACCTGAGAACAGGAATGGAGTATTGTACACTATAAATCAGATTAGGTAATAATACAAGGCAAGAAGCCCAAATGATCCTCACTGCTCTGTTTAAAGAACTTGAATACCCAATATTCTTTTTAATTCCAGGTTCACTTTATTGCCCCCTCACTACCCTTGTTCATAAAAGACCAAAAAGAGACTTTAAAAAAGCAGAACTTCCAAGCTCCAGCAAAAATAGGTGATGAAAGTGAATTGAATCCATTAATCATAGCAAGTTATAACCTTGTCCCTCTGATGAAAGGGAAAATGAGAACACAGTTGACCTTTCCATAAACATTTGAGATTTTTAAAAAAATTACCTGAATTTATCAATCTCAGCCTCCAGCTTTATTTTTAAATATTCCAGGGTTTCTTTCATCCCCTTTAAATAGTTGTCACATCTTGAAAACTTTTCCATCTTAACAATATTTTTCATGTGGGAATATGTAGCTGAGAACTGCACTATTCTACATCATCGGATTTGTTTAAAGCTAATTTTGAGACAATAGTATTTCCCTTTTGACATTTGTTTTCCTGTTACGGATAATGTTGGAACCCATGACATGACCACATCCAGCTGCATCAGACAAATCACAATCAATGACAGGATGGAACCAAATTAGTAGGCCTTTTTGTGGCTGTGGAACCATGGGATGCCTCACAATGCAAGATGGCAATTGAAACATTTTCAAATTGCAGTTTAAACCACAGCAAAGAAAACCTCAGAGTAAGCAAGATCAGAGTAAGCAAGAATGAGTGAGCAAGGGAGAGAGGTGTTTACAAATTCTAAAAGAGGAAGGGATTTAGTTCACTGCCTCTTCACAGGTTTGCCATCTCTGTTTTGTTGCCAACTTCAAAGCGGCTCTGACATCTGCAGGGCATTATAAAAATCTGTAGGATTCAAGCACATTGGAAGGAGAAAAGGTGTCACTTGGGTATAAATAAAAGAAGATAGTTGAGTTTTTCTACACAGGCAGCAGCCAAAGTTAACAGGACAAGAATCCAGCGTCTGGACAGGCAGAGGTACCCAACCATCTGAGCTGTGCTTTTTGTATACAGGGAAAAAGAAGGGTGGAACTACAATGAAAGACAGAAGAAGAAGAGTATTCTGGCCAGTGCTCTGTCAGAACGAACAAGGTGTAGTGACCCTGACAGGTATAAAAGTAGATCATTGAAGTAAACTAAGCCTTCATAATATGCATGTGCAGTCATCAGAGATAGGACCTGATTAACTCTTTTTTGTATGGTTAAATTTGGTAAAGTTGCCCAAAAAAAGATCAAACACCAGGTAACGCTTAAGTACCATTCACATAAAAAATGTTCCCTTCTCAACTCAGAACTGATCATTTTTCAAAAGAATTTGGTTTTTGTTTTGGTCATGGACTGGGCTAACATCCAAATTCAACTGTGAAAACTTACCATCAAAACTCATTTTGCCTATTGTGTCTCAAAGATCTCCAGACCAAATGCTCACAGTTTTCAGTTAACAAAATGTTTGGGTTTTTTTTCTTGTGATCAGCTCTGCAAACTCACCTGGGGAACTGAAAGTCAAATTTTGCTATTTGCAGCCTGCATGTTCATTCCCCACTAATTAAGATTCCACAGATCAAGTTCTGGTCAATCAAATGCCTTGTCCTTGTTTTCAAGCCATTACATTGTTTAGCTATCTATCTTTGCCTTGGCTTCTGTGTTTCTGCCTAGCTATCCTGCTCCAAATAAGCTGCTAGCCACAATGCCGCCTTCCTATCTCGCTTCCTCCTTGACAGCTTCTATGCACAGTCCAACCCAAAAGGCCTCAAACTGCCTTTCCAACCTCATTTGGTTCAATATAGATATTCACTTCTGTATCATCAGCAATGAGAAGTGATCCACACCCTTAACATTTCTGGTAAGAACCTGCCTCACTGCTCCAGAATAATTAATAATAATAGTCTTGATTCTTCTTTGTTTCAACTATTCACACTCATTGTCTTTATATTGTGTGAACAATTTCAACTCTGCAGATTCATTGTAACTGAGGTCAGGATTGGGCCCTGAACTTAGAAATTAAACCCTGATCCAGCCAATCCTTTGTTGGATCAAAGCTCTAATTAACAATGTTGGGCTTGTGAGAGCCGAAAGAAAACTACTTTCCCTCTCCCAAAGCAGTCTTGTCTCTGCAGGAATAACTGAGAGGGATGAAAAAACAACCCAGTAAGTTCATCTTTGTCTGTGATGATTCACAGACAGAAGAGGCTTCTTAAGTACATAGCCACTTCTCAGCATAGAATTACCTCTCGAAAGATTAGTTTTGAATTGGCAGCCATATGTTTCAAGAGTAAAGATCCCTATTATATTATCACTTTGAAAAGAAACGTCCATTCAACAGGTTTGTTTGAGAGTGTTGCTGGCACGGAACATTGCTGCGTTCCACCTCCAAGATAGTAATGTCTGATTGATCCCATATGTCTGCAGCACAATGAGAGCTTGGGAGCTCTGACCATGAATGATTTGCTATGTAAAGATTTTTTTTTTGAGTATTTTACTCACCCCCAAGGCAGAGAAATTTACCTTGGTAGGAAACAGAGACAGAAGTTGAAGGTAAAGACCCTCCTACTGGAATTATGCTGTCATGAAGATACAAAAGATGAGAGAGCCTAAGGATTTGGAGGGAAGCCAAAGGTTGTCACACAGATATTACAGCTGTGCGAAGCTTTGGTCCCTGATTTGATTTGGCCAAGATTCGGCCCAATTCGGTGGCTGAATCTCCAAATTTGAATTGAATCAGGAGATCCTTTAATCTCTCTGAACCGTATTGGAACCCTCTGAATCGATTCAGAGAGTTTCAGAAAGATTTGGTGATTCAGACATAGACACAGCTTTAAATGTTTTTTCTACAGGTACCAGGCGGCTCGTGAATGCAGCGATGGTGGGGTGCATGTAGCATCCCATGGGAGCACAGGGGGTGGTCCTCAGCATGTTCAGCAGCAGACCTGGAAGTGGAACAGAAACACTTCCGGTCCACTTCTGGATCTGCCAGGGATCACACGGGGAGCCCCCCCTGCACACGCCCCAACTTGGCAACTGGTGTGTCCTGGGTCTGGGGGTCACCCAGGGTCCCCCCCCATGGCCGATTACTGAGCCGGGGGACCATGGGGCCTCCTGCCATGCGTGTTCTCCAGGGCACCCAGAAGTGGACCAGAAGTACTTCTGGGTTCACCACCAAGCAAACAAAGGGGCCCCCCACACTCCTCTGGGACACTCCATCTGCCCCAGCATTGCAGTATTCACAAGCCATGCCTGATACCTCGAGGTATGTAGAAGAAACATTTTAAGCTGTGTCTATGGCCGAATTGCTGATTCTCTGAATCAGCATTGAATCTTCAGATTCAGATTTGGATTAATCGAACTGGGGAAAGTGAGCTGAATCAGCAAATTGAATCACTGTGCCCAATTTGGGCTGAATCTGAATCCAAATTGAATATGGCCTGTTTCGTATACCCCTAATAGATACAGCCTCCACCTGATTCCCGCTGCAGATCTGGGGGTAATCCTAAGGTTCTGTCTAGTTCTACAAAGGAGACAAATTCCACCTACCCAATGGAACAAATGAAGGGGAAAATGCTGCAGGGAGAACTCGTGGCCTCTTTCTAATGGAAAAAAAAAGCAGTTTGGCCAATTATTCATTTTCTCTCTTATTATTTATATAGCACAATGGGCACTTGATACACCACCTACTTTCATTATGCTGCTTATTTATTTTTTACTTTTTTATTAAAAAAAATATTTATTTGTATTTTTCCCTCAAGATCAGCTTAATAGCTTTAAAAAAAACATTCCAAACTCTTTAATGGGGGTAGGGGAGCAGGATGCTGATGAGTGACTAAAATGATTATAATCACCTCACTTTCACCAAGGTATGTCCATGCCTCTTGGCTACAACCACATATTGTCACCTTAACTTTTTTTAAGGAGTAGGAACCATTTTCTTTTGTTATGTGCTTGTAAGGTATTAAGCACAATGGGGCCTTTCACATGACTGCAAGAGTGTACGTATAACAAATAGCAACAAATGGTAAAGCTAAATTAATCTCAATAGCAGAGGCATAACGAGCTCTTTCAGCATCTGGAGTAAGGGGAGATTTGTGCTGACCACTGGAGATGGGAGAGAGAAGGGAACAGGCAAGGAGAGGAGTCTTACCCACGAGGGTTCTCTCCGCTTGAGGGACTGCTGATGGGCTGCTGCAGCTGGGGGATAGGCAGAGGCACGGACTCTCCAGACCGCAGCCCTGCCCCAGTCTCCCCGCACCTCAGGGGCAGGGCTGTTCCTCCCATGGCAAAGTTTCCAGGGTGGGGTCATTTCATCCCTCCCCTCCTCCAAATGCACTACTGGGCATGGGACTATACCAGTGCCCTTAGCTGGTACCTGGGGCTGATGTCCCTCTTACCCCACCCTAGTTATGCTACTGCTTGGTATCACTGTACTTCTGGGGATGAAATTCACTGCTATGTATCACATCCATGCACAACTTAAGCCCTGTTTTAAGGTCTTACATGGATCTAAGGCCTGAAAATAGCCTTTTACACAGGAAAGAATAGAATCTGTAAGCACAAGAAAGCAGAATCTTTTAGCTCACAGTCTGTGTATGCTGTGTGCAGTCAGAGCACTGTCTTTTTTTTTTTATATAGAAGAGCAGTGTGCCAGATTCTGATGTCAGAACACACAAATCAGAAGAAATTCCCCTGACCTCTAGATAAAAGCTGTGTCAAGCCCAGGGCCTTTCTAAGGCAAAGAGGTCTAGTCAATAATTATATCAGTGGATCTCAGGGTATGTTCATACCACAAGTGACATTTCTTCACAGCCTGGGTAGACAGACCTGACAATCTCATTCTAACTAGCTTTGGTTAACAATGACTGCTACCTCAGCAGATCTAGTTTCAGTGCAGGCTTTGAAAGCTCACCATGGACTCTGAATATTTTCTGGGTGACCGAATATTTTCTGGGTGTTGCTGTGAGTTCACTGCCACTGTTACTGCTGGATTAAAGCATCCTTGGGAAAATGGAACATGCTGCAATCAGATCTCCCAAGCGCAGCAGAGATACAGCAAGGGTTGCTGGCTGTTCTGAGCAATGCTTACTGTATATCTTACCAAAGAAATGTACATACTTGAGAAATTCATCAGGTAATTTCCAACAAGTTTAATGATACTGTAAATGATAAACTCTTTCCATGGATGAGAAGTTTTGGGGGCGGGGGGAGGCTGGGTTTTTTTTCCTTCAGGCAATCAAATGACCTGCAGGATGATTTTGATTCAAAATCTGGAGCAGATATGGTGAGGATTGATTCGTGGCCTTTTTATTAAGGGTTTGGCAAATTGTCTTCCAAAATCTTTGTTCCAAGGACCTGATACAAAACCCACTGAAATCAACTGAAAGACTTCTATTGAGTTAAGAATATGTAGATCAGACCCCAAAGAAATACTTTAGCTGTCTGTCTGGTACAATATTCTGGTCACTGCTAACAAATCTCAAACAAACACCAAAATGTTTTCACGCAGGTGACTCCTGCCAACATTTTGTTTCCAGTTTGCACTTATTTTTCATCAGCTCAGCACACCTTGGCCCTCCTTATCTCTGTGGATGGAATATGTCCCCTGACCCTGTAACCAAGTGATCTTGCTCTTCTCCTTTAAATTTCTTCTCACAAATCTCTTTTTAGCCTTCACAGGTTATTTGAACACCATTATGCAATGTAATAAAAATGAACTAGCATGATGTGAATGTCATATGAGTGGATCTTATGGTCCATGACTGTTGCAAAAATTCAAATAAACACACTCTCACAGAACCAGATTTAGTTCCTCCCTTTGCCTAAGGGGATTTGAGCACTTCCCTTCCAGGAGAGTACCTTAGCTACCACACTATATTATATTCTGCGGTAAAGCCACTTGGTTTCCCTTGCGGAAGCTGTTCTGCTTTAGACAAATAATTAAACCTTCACTGAAGTAGGGCTTCAAACCCCTTTGTTCCACTTCCCAGAGGAATTTCCTAACTGCTATGCCAGCCATCCTCACTCTCTTTCCCTATGACTATTTAAATATTCTTTTCTACAAAATGGAGCTCCACCAGAAAGAGACAGAGGGAGACCCTCTCCTTATAGCTGTGTGATTACAGTGCTCCTGGGAGAGGTAGAAGACCATAATTTAGACTCACTCTGACTGACTCGGGGTGTGACTTTGAACAAGATGTCTTTGGTGAGCATCCTAACCAGTAGCTCATAGGTTCTTCTGAGTTGGGCTTCCCTGGGTCTACTCTTGTGCAGTCTATTCTACTTTTCTAAAATACTTGAATAGTCACAGGAGATGAGAGTGAAAATTACTTCCTGACGTGGTGTTAGAAAATTCCCCTGAGGGAGTGGGAGATGTGAGTTATAGTTCCTGCTCCAGTGAATGCTTATTTATTTGTACAAGTGGAACAATGACAATGGGAGAACACTCCCAGAATATCCTACAGCCTGGAGTCTATGATACTCTCCTAAGAGGTGGGAAGTGTGGGTTATAATTCTCCTTAGGCAGAGAAGGGTGTTAAACACTGGTCTCCCACATTTTAAATGAGTATTTTCACTCCTGAATTACTGGTGAAAGAGGTTCTCTGCCTGCAGCGGTTTTGAAGAGACAGCTCAGTGCCTTTTTTTCCAGCTGAAACTATACAACAGATCTGACCCAAATTCATGAATATTTCCAGGCTGACCATGGACAGATTCAGAGGGCTCCTAGAAAGCTCACTGGCTGCCAGAGTCTGGGTTGGTATGTCTCCAGAATCCAGGGGCAAACATCAATGCCCCTTGCCCTCCGTGCCCCATTGAATTTGATGACAAGAAGAAAGTAGGGGGTGAGTAGGGGCTGTGTTCATCCCCTGAGTTCTGGAGCTGTGCTTACAGAAATCTCACTGCAGAGGCAACATACCCCCACCCTCCCCTGGATCTCCCGCTAAGGCTAACCAAAACTAGACTTTCTCCAGTTGACCATTCACAGACAACACTTCACTCAGCTCTCTGAAAGCCCACAGAGGTGTAAGTCCAAAATATTTGCTCAACAACACAAATCCTTTGTTCATACTTATTTACTGATGGCAGCAGGACTACTGGTCTTATCCACACCCTATTTTAATTTCTGTTTCAGACAAAGGTAAAAGCATTTTCCAATGCTTTGAGTATTATGTCACACTATTTTAGAATATTCATGGTTATTTACTGTTGTTCATACAATACCTAGCGCCCCTTGATAGGGGCTGCTAGTCATTACTTCAATTTAAATAATGAACATGAATAAGCATTCAAAATATATTTCAGATAATGATCCAGATTCTTTTGTTCCAGTGGAGGTGTTGGAGAGCTCTAACTGGGCATAGTGGCAGCAGCCTTCTCATTCATCAGCTCCCTGCCCTAATACCCAGTACAACAAGGTAGGAGACAGGGAAAAGGCTTGGCCAAAGTATTTCACAGTGCTTTCCCTTATGGTTTGTTGCTTTAGTTTATGCTGGGGCCAGTACAGAAGCACTATATAAATCAGAGAGCTGTTACCATGGGCCAGATTCCACTTAGGCATTAAGTGAGTTCAGGCGCCCACATGCAATTCTATTCCACCCTGTTCAAGTCCCTGAAAATCTAGCAATGCATCTATTTTTGTAATTCACCATCAACTTTCCTTTAAGACTGGGTTACAGAAAACCCCCCAAACCAGCATCAACATTTTTGCATTGTTTTTCAGGGATTGAAATAGGGTGGAATTGAATAGACTCTCGGCACCTACCTAAATCCACTTATGCTCACAACAGGTGGAATAGAATCTGTCACCAAATACTTAACAGTCCCTTCTCTCTGTCCAAAGGGAATCTGAACTATAGTGTCCAAAGATAAATCACATGGTAAGCTGAAACTATTAAAACAAAACACAAACTATCAACCGTTGTTTTTATCCTCTGGAACATATTGGATATTTGAAAATTAGTAAACATTGCAAAATGGTGAAAAAAAGATGCCTGCTCATTTTTATGTGCCCAAATAACAGTCTGATAGTTTCTGCTTTGTTTGTTCTAACTCGTACTTCTAAGAGCTAGAAACAATGTAGTGGAAATGATTTTAGAGATGGGCTTACTCATGTTTTAGTAGGATGTTCTAAATAAATATCTTTGGATCGTAGAATAGTCAGGGTCAGTGGAGCTCAAGGTTTTGGCCCTGATCTGTGGATCAGATGAATGGCACAGAGCCAGTTCACAGCCTGGATCAGGCCCTGAGCTGTTCCACAGACCAGCATCAGGCTCCAGGGCCCGTGCTGTCCCCACCTGGCCCAATGTGCCAAGATTCCCCTCCAGGCCCTGCACTGCCTTTTTCCAACTCCACACGCTGGGACTGGGCGCTATGCCACCTTGTGCAGCCAATCTAGCATGCAAGGCTATGGCCCACAGAATTCCCCCCAGAGCCATGGTGACTTCTCAAACATGATCCAGAGGGCTCAATGGTTGCCTACTAGTTTTAGGCAAAGCAGAGAATTTTAGATTCTTAAACAATCAACCTGACTGGGGTGCTGAACCCTTAGGCCGTGGCCCAGATATGGCCCCCAGTGCTGCCTCATCCTGACTATTTCTATTGAGTGGATATGAAACTTCAGTAGGGGTTGGAATAGCAACAGTACCATGGATGAGCTATTCACTGTATTTGTTGCATGTATCTAGATAATTTAGATGCAAGCACTTCTCCTGAGCTACATCTATGAAGGGTGAATGGCATTATTATAACAAACATTGCATCAACTTTCAAAGTCTTTTCAACTGCAGTTTGAATTTAGCTTTTGTTAGGTTGCTCTTACTGAAAGTAGAACGCGGTTTAACCCAACTATGACCTTAACTGTAGGAAAATAATATTTCCATTGAAATGTTAATTTTTTTGGTCACTCCCTTGTATAATACTTTCAACCTGTTTATATGATTTCTAATTTCAAAAAAAAAGAAATGCAGCATACCATGACAAGCCATAAAATGACCTAAACTGGTGGTGTGGCTCTGCACTCTGTTTTGACTTCCAAAGCTGATTTTTTTTTCAGCTGGGTCTCTGAGCAGAAGAAATCCAGCATTGCAGATGGTTATAATTACAGGCAACTGGAGGAAAAAAAATCAGGCTTCATTTATCAGTTGGGGTTTTATTTTTGTTTGTATTTGATGTGATACCTGCTTTTGGGCTTTCCATGCAGTTGCACAATAGCAGCTTTTGGAAGATTGTATTTCATGGTTACAGAAGAAGCAAAGAAAAGAAAAGAAAAAGTTTTAATAGATTTTCACAATCCTATTATCTACTTAACCTTCCAGCATCATTAGTCACCTAATTGCAAGCCCTAGCAAAGAAAACATAGGGTATGGCTTATGCTGTGAGTTCGTAACAAAAACTCTAAACAATAACTGGGGTTATAGCCAAACCAAGCAGTGACCTTGACAATTCCAAGTTATTCCTATCAGTGAACATCAAGCTGTAAGGACTGATCCTTTCTTTGGCAGAGAGGCTCTTTTCCCATTCCTTTTGCCTTCTACATGTCTGGTATTCTGACTCCAAACTGCAAGATGTTGAGTAATTCCAGAGACGCTGAAAATAGACTCCTGTTCTCTTAAGTGTAGGTTGAGGATGCTCAGCACCTCCACATTTTGCTCAGAGCCATGAAAAATTAAGCCACTGATATAGATAGTGTAACAGTAATGTTATCATGATAGTTCAAAAATTGTGACGGGGCAAGGATAAAGTGGTATCTTTTATTGGACTAATTACATAGCATCAATAGAATGAGAGGCAAGGATGTCTTAGGGTGCTATCTTTCCCTGGACCAACTACAGTATGTAGATATAACCCCCAAAAATTCTTTCTATTGATATAAGAAAAAATAATCATAATATAAAAATACAGTGACCTGGGTAATTAACTGGGGTGACTGCTTTCATGAACGTCAAAGACTAAGTTATAGCAGTGAAAGATCTGCCCCAATGTATGAAAACGCTAGTTCTGTTCCTTAAAAGCAGTAGCACCTAGCATAGTCAGACTCATTATGTTTCCTACCAGGCTTTTAGATTTTCTTGGAGTATCCATTCCCCAGTGTATTCATTCGCCAGTAATTGTCTTGTCCATGATGGCAGCCTGTAGCCAAGAAATATAAAGAATGCTGCGCCAACCCAAGTGAATGGAGTACCTGAAGAAAGGATTAACAGAAACAATATACTGAGAACAGAGAGAAGTGGAGTATAGGAGACAATCTTATTGATGTGGACCTGCCTCAACTGCAAATTCTCACTGGTGTTTTCCTACAGATCTTTTGACTGTCTTCAGGGTCAGGATGGTGCTTGTCAGATGGTGACAAGCTCGGATGTGTTCCTGAGGTGAGAGAACTACAGCAATTTGAAGATTCCTGCTGCAGTTTTAAGGACAGATTCTACCTATTGAGCATCCAAGTGGGCTTAGGCACTGAGGTTCAGGTCTGTTCTACCTTGCTCAAATCACTGAAAATCTATTCATTCAGGATGTAGCAGTCATCCTACCCCTCAGACTGAGTTACAAAAAAGCTACAAAGTTAATACCTTCTGTATTAACTGTTTTTCAGGGACTTCAGAAGGGTGTAATGCAATTGCACTTAGCCACCTAAGTCCACTTATATGCCTAATATGTGGAATGAAGTTTGGCCCTTTGTCTCTGCACTAAAGGAAATACAGGAACTGTGCCCCGTATGCAGCCTTGTAGGAACCATGCCCCAAAGTGGGAACAGCAATAAGAAGATAAAGTCATGGAGTGAACTTGTGTATATCAGTTACAGATTATGGTGTGTAGACTTTACATCACGAAGGCAAATGCATGTTACTATTACATTTTAAAAACTCACTGGACTGCAACATAAACCAGATTCAACATTTATTTATTTATTTTAATGAATTCCTTCTCATTTCTCACATGAGTGACTCTCAGCAGTCTCCTGGAGATCTATATCTAATTGCTGAAGACTCCAGGACAATCCTGGAGGGCTGGCAACCCTCATGTGATTGTGGAGAACCTTGTTACTGCCATCGTCCATTCTATATCCACAGTGAGAAGCATTCAGTCTGAAGGACTGTCCATCTCAAGCTGTTTCTGCTTATTTGTACTCAAAATAAATGTATGTTCCTGATAATAATTGCAAAAACATAAGAACATAGGTGCCAAATTTGGTTTTTGCCATGGAGTGTTTTGGGTTGGGTTTTTTTTACATTCCTGTGCCAAACCCCATGCATGTCCAGAAGAGGCAGAGTGTTATTTTAAACTGGCATGCCCAATGTGGCTCACTGGTGCTAAGCACCCACTAATATTTTTTGGTGGGTGGTTAAGCCCTGGAGCACCCATGGATTCAGCACCTATGCATGGGAAAGAACCTACTCTGCAGCAAATCTTAATTCGAAACTACCTTGCACTGTCAGGAGAGTGGGCTAATGCCAAAAAGGATGCTGGCAGGCAAAGATGTTCCCTTCTATCTATAGGTTAATCATGCAAATACTTTTCTGTCTTCTCTACTTAAATAAGCACTTAAAGGGTTATAAAACTTAATTAGCAGATTAGGCAGAGTACAAATTAATATTAGCTTGAAGATAATATAGCAAAAGTTGGAGCACGTTAAAATAATTACATTTTTCCTTATTGTCATCCTATTAAAAATGTGCCACAAGGCAAAAAGGCAGTAGTCTACTGGGATCCTTCATGATAAAGTGGAGCAATTTCAGCATGACTGTGGGTCAGTTTGGGGGCCATAGGTTTTTTTGCCACTGGAGCAAAATAGGTGGATTCTGACTAGACAAAATGGGGGAAAGAGATTGATTCTCTTATCATTTATGTCTAGAATAACTCCACTGGAATCTCTAAAGATTAAAGCAGAGCCAGGCTTCAGCATACCATTCTCAAACCTACTCCAGCAATCTTCCTGTCAGGCAGACTCTCTTTGGGAGGCACTATGGATTTTGCTGATTGAAATCGAAATTTATGACTATCAGACTTTACAGCATCTGCTGAGCCAGATGTATTCCGGCACCAATAACTTGTCACTGTCTGTGCCTGTACCACAAAGGGATGGGAATCCATAACAATTCTGAGCCACAATCCATTATGTTTTACCTTAACATGTAGCACCTGCTTTGGTTCTGGAAGTCTTTTCCAAGACAACAGACATCACACTCACAGGAATACAAAGATGAAAGGTAGGCACACTATTCATTAGCCTCATGGCCAGTGGAACCCCTGGTGCCTGCTAGGGTGTCCCTGGAGAATACTCTACCTTATATCACAGACGCAATGTTGTATTATACGAAAAACATATGGGGAAAAATTCTGGTTCCATTTGAATAAACAACAAAGTTCCCATTCATTGCAGTGGATTTACATTTGACCAATGCTCACTCTTAACATGACCACATTTTTTATGCAGATGTCTCAGAACTTGGTACATTGCAAGCTAAAGGATAGCAAATTAAATAAACTGTGGACAATTGAAAGAAAAAAATCTCAATATGCCTAGAAGTGATATAAGATTCTATTAATCTAATGACACTTTGTTGCTTTATGACATGAAATACAGAACATAAACATTGTATACACCTATGCTTAATATGACAAACAGCTACTGGAGACTCTGCATCAGAGGCAGACACTGTTTTTTGGCTAGAGTGCCGAAAAAACCACAATGTCTACCTTGGAAGGTGCCAGAGTGCCGACATGCTGAAGCCCGGAGCAGCTGTTTGCAGCCTCCTGGCTGCAGCCAGCCCACAGAGCCTGGTCTGCTTGCAGCAGGGCTTGCAGCCTCTCAGCCACCTGCTGGAAGCAGCCTGGGCTCCGTGGCTGGCAGCAGCTGCTTAGAGTCCAGGCTAGCAGTGGTATGCTGAGCAAAATGGCCTTGCGTGCCATGATCAGCATGCATGCTGGGGGTTGCTGACCCCTGCTCTACATTATGGAAGAGGCAACTATATTATTGTAGTATGCATTTACTCAAAATGGCCCTGATCTGGATTAAGGGCCAATAATAAAAAATGAAGAGACTGATTTTAGCATCTAAATAGATTTATGTGTTTTTTTCCTACAGAAAGATCAGTATCCTTTCCTCATCCTAATCACCTTAATGAGATCAGAGCTACACAAGCCAAATTAAATCATTCAGTCTAGAGAAGAGAAGACTGAGAGGGGATTTAATAGTAGCCTTCAACTGAAGGGAGTTTCAAAGAGGATGGAACTAGACTATTTTCAGTGGTGGCAGATGACAGAACAAGGAGCAATGGTCTCAAGTTGCAGCAAGGGAAGTTTGGGTTAGATATTAGAAACAATTTTCTCTCTAGGAGGGTAGCACAATACTGGAACAGGTTACCCAGAGATGAGGTAGAATCTCCATCTTTGGAAATTTTTAAGACATGGCTAGACAAAGCTTTGGCTGGGATGCTATGTTTGGGAATGGCCCTGCTTTGAAAAGGGAATTGGACTAGGTAACCTCCTAAGTCCCTTCTAGCCCTAATTATCTATGATTCTATGGTTTAATTATTAACATTACCATACACAATCTAATGCTATTCTTTTTCCCTTCCTCCCTCCATCTTACTTTATAAGACTATTGAGTGCAAATCACTGAACCAGGGAGCCTGCTGAGAGGATAAATCCTGGCAATCCTCAACCATGACTAGCCCTGATCATTTCAGGGACTGACATAGGCTTCTACAGACCAATACTCAAAACCTGGCATAAACCTTCCTCTGAATTTACAACAGAATGTACCATCTTCAAGTTGTAATTACATCTCAGGTTCTAGTGGAGAACTGCAAAACTTCAAAGCTTTTCCACACAGTGATGACTTGCCCTTGTATATGACCTGCATTTTTATAGTATACTTTTGAAAACAAACACATACATTGAGCTAGAGACAGCAATGGGCAATACTTCCACTGTACAACACAGACAAGAGAATGTTTCTGTAGGAGCCATAGCTTTCTATTCTTTAGTAATATTTATTTTAAATGAACAACTTCAATGTTGCATTAATGTTTTTATCTTACACTTCTCTGCTTAATCAAAAAGCCACTCCCGGCTACTTCCAGCAGGGACCCTGTATTAGACTTTCTAACCAGCAACAGGAAACAGGTTGATTACATTGTCTGATATGAAAAATATAGGACTTACTTTTTCATTGAAGGAAAAGTCTCTGACCCCATATAAAGTTCATTTGCCCCACAAATAGTGAATGGCACCTGTGTTCTGGAACTTCTCCTCCATGCATATTTGAAATTGGGATACCCATTACTTAACAGATAGATTCAAGTAGAACTAGTTAATGAAATGGAGGCCAAACATTTGGCAAACATACCACAAATTAGTCCCACACCCTTCTTAATTGCCACTCCATCCCCCTCCCCTGCTCTGCTTTCAGCTTCCTGTCCTATCTGCTACTGCACTGCTTCTCCGTTCCCTGATCTGCTGCATGCCATACACAGTGGCTGTCCATGCCTCTTGTGGCATGTGTCACAGGTTGGCCATCCCTGGGTTAATGAATTCATCTTTGATACAATACGCATAAATGATTTTTTATTCCATAGAAACAATGACTTTATAACCCTATTTTTAAGTGTCACAAAAACTTTGAGTAGTGTTGGGTGTGAAGACCTTTGAGTAAATGTGAGGATTTACTAAATGGACTAAGGGGAAAGGCAATGAGTACTTGAGAAAATTCTAGCTCCTTCATTTTCTGGGTAGGACTGTCAATAAGCAACATGTGTCAACATCTAACAATTCATTTTTTTTCCAGAAAAGCTGCTTTACCATGCCAGATGACATCATTTTTGCATACAGTGCACATGTGTCTCTTACAAAAGTATAAACACAGATGCAAACCATGGATTCTTTGGCTCTGTGTCTTGGTAGTGACACCCGTGCAGCGATTGTAGCTAGAGAGAGTTTTCTTTCTAAAAATGGTAGGGGATGTGCCAAAAGGAACTCTTTCCATGGGGAAGCAAAACTAAAATGTTTCTGTGGTTTTTATTTCTTTAGGCATTTTGTCTACAGTCAACTGTGTAGAAGGTGAGGACACATGATTTCTTTCTAGCTAAGTATTACCAACCTAAGCTGCTGGAAGGATTAATTGAGCCTCAGGTCAATTCATTAAGGCTTCTATGTATTTTATTAAGGTATTCAAACAATTTCAGTAGTGAAATGGTGCTTTAACTTTCCACTGAAACACAATTCTTGTAGATGAAGACTGTTATTCTACCAATGAGCCTTTTCCACAAATCAGGAAAATAAATCTATTTATGTAAGGCCTGGATCACAGGTTATAAAACAGATCTCAGGAGCATTTTATTTTTAACATTTTTCTTGGTGACTACTTTCTTGTAGTCTTGGGATTGACTTTTGACATTGGTCAGCAACCTATAGCATGTCGGAGGGAATCCGGCCTGCAGAGACACTTTATCTGGCCTATATGTATGGGGCTTCAGCAGCATGAAGTGCTGGGGCACTTTGGCAGCAGTTGATTTCCTGTACCGCTGCCAGGAAAAGCAGCAGTGGAATCTGGGTCCTAGCACCTGCCCCTCTGTCTGCCCATCTCCCTCTGGCTCAAACTAGGTAAACCCAGTCTGTTACCTCAAAAGGTTGCCAGCCACTATTCTATGTAATGCTAGGCATAGTTTAAAGATATAAGCAGCCTTTAACTAAGGGTGATTCCACACCACTGCTCCCATTCCCATTCTTGGAATAATGGCAAAGTAAGAAAGGCCCTCTGATTGGTACACTGCTAGGGTGGAGCTTTACCCTGATGTGTGACAAATCCCAGAAGCCCCTGGTGCTTACCTGAGGTTCTACATGCTCCTTATAAATCAGCTTTCCTACTTGAATTATAACCTTTGCCTGCTTGTTAGAACTGTGCAAATACCTGATCCTATGCTTCATTAGATGAGCCACAAATAGAAAAAAAATATTGTTTGGGTTGAATTAAAAGGATTTTTTGACCCACAATGAAACATTTAAAAATGTCCAGTAGACCTGTGTTTTCTTGACTGTTCATACCTGCATTGTTCAAAGAAAAAGGCTTCAGTCACAGTATTTCAGTGTCTTTACCACACTACAAATTCAGTATACCATTAGTTTACTACAGATTTATTCCCTTGGGTCCAGATTCTATTCTTCCTATGAGGTACCTAAGTAGACTTAGGCTCCTCAGTGCAATTGTATTCCACCCTGCTGAAAACCATGAAAAACAGTTAATGCGAAAGATGGTGGTACCCCCTCCTCCTGCTTCCTCCACACTATTTTTAGGTGACTCACTTGTATATACATTAATGGATTTTCTGGACTTGAACATGGTAGAATAGAATTGCACTTAGGTACTTAAGTCCACTTAGCTAGTTAACAAGCAGAATAGAATCTTTCCTTAGTGTTTAAAGCAAAGGTCATAATGATGTAGCAAATGCAAGGCACCTAAAACTTAATAGGCATGCCTTAATCTGCAAGGCTAGGGACAGATGTTCAAAAAGCCTGAACCTGAATTGATTCACTCTTTGCAGGTTAGTTTAACCTGGCTAAGCTAAATCAATCTGTAACCATACAGATACCCCAGATATACAGACACATTCCTACAGTGGCTCAGGCTAGAAGCTGGGGAGTGCTAGAGCAGCCCTCCCTTCCCTTCTACAGGGCTGCACTGAGGGGAGCATGACCAGGCCCTGGCAGGATTGGGGAGGTTCCCCCCCTCTTGATAACAGAGCATTTATCATTTCTGTTATCAGCATTTATCACCCTATCAGAAAACAAACATCCTCTCTCATTAGTAACATCCTTTCTCATTAGTTCAAGCTCTTCTTAAACAGAGAAGGAATAGAAGGACATTACCAGCTGAGCTCTTGATTAGCTTCAAAAAGTCCTAAGCTGACACTGCTGTCTGCCACGGCACAGACCATAGCCAGCATGTGATCTACTAGCTAATGCTGAGGTGTCTGTTTAAGACAAAAGGGATGGGGGATCCCTGTTCAGCAGGCAGTGGCAAGGGGAAGGGAAGAGCAGGAGGAAGCCAGGCAGATGGTGCTGTGCCTGCAAGTCTCTGCTGGAGCTGCATCCAGGGAGCAGAGGGGAGGGGCCAGCCCTGTTATGGAACAGAGAGCCCTGCCTAGCCCAGAGACCATGCGGAGATGCTGGGGGAGTCTGGTTTACCTTAAGCCAGCAAGGGGTATGGGACAGATATTGCATAAACCAGTTTGACCCAAATCAGTTAAGTCTGATACTACAGTCAACCAGATTTATCTCAAACCAATTTCAGCCATTTTCAAGCCAGCTTTTGTGCACTGGACATATGTTTTGGTACAGGTTTAAACCAGTTTATGATCACTTAAACCAGTTTATGTGTAATTCCTGTCCCTAGCCCAAGGGAGGCACATGAGTGGATGCTCATTGACCATTCCCTCTACATAGGAGAAAGTATTGTCTTCTCTCACCATCTTGTGGCGATTGTTTTAAGATTAACTCTCAAATCTCTCCTCTATCTCGCCAGCATCCAGCCAGCATACTATCTGCAGAAATGACTTTGGTGCGTCTTGTGAGTCTTATTGCTTCCAGAACTGTCTGAAACGTTATGATCTTGTTCTCTACCTATGGCATATTTTAGTTTTGAGAAGTCTGCCTTCAATTTGTACTCATTTCTGATGCAGGATGTTACAGAGGAGACAAACATACACTGTGTTCTGTCAAAGATACCTTACTTCAGTTCTTCCACCTTGCTTTTTGTCTTAATTTAAAATAAACTACTTAAAATGGAAATGGCCAGTTCCTCTTTGTGTACAGAAAACATACCACAGAATCCCTAAGAAATTTAAGGAGTAATTCAGTGGGGCAGGAAAAGGTAAGAAATGTTTATACAGTCTTTATTGTAAGATTAGTGTTTGATAGACCATTATGGTTTGCCTAGCACAGGGTCTTTTTATTATTTTCCTCCACACCCTAGTTCAGATTTTTGTGCCAATCCAGAGATATAAACAGGCTGGATTTCAAAGGTTTTTAAGTGCATAATTTCTAAATCGATAAAAATGGGAGTTAGGTAACTGAGCGTATTTAAATATCTGGGCCAAAAGAACTGTAAAGCCAGCTAAACCACGTATTTGAGATATCTCCTGGCATGGGTGGAGTCCCTGAATGACATACAATTTGCATAGCCTAAGCTAGGCTGGAAACTCTGCCGGGCAGGGCCTGTCCTTTTAATATCTGTTTGTTCAGGGCCTTGCATAATGGGGCCCCAACCCTTGACTGAAGCCCTTAGGTGCTATTAGCATGCTAATATTACTAACAATATTAGCAGCAACTTTATCTTACACATACAAACACCCTAGCTGTAGCTTCAGTATGGCAAGCTGTAGCTAACTATAAAGAAACTCTAAAGGTTCCCAGCACTGGGAAAAAAACTCTTGTGGCCACGGGCAAAAATTATGAAGCACCCTACGATGGTTGATGTGCCCTGGAATCACTGAAAGCCCTCTTTGTCCCACCACATGTTAATCACCAAGGTTTCCCCAAATTCAAGAAATGCCTGTTCTAAGGCATAACTCTGTAGAACAAAGTCTGACAAACAAAGCGTTTCTAGTGCTTTTAAACATGAATTATTTGCTACAATAAGAATGAATGCATTGGGCTGCACTTTGAAGGCAAAGTCTTTGGAGAGAATCCTAGGTCCCTCCCTTCTTGTGATTTCCCTTTTAAACAGACTTTTCATGCTTTTTTCAACTGAGCTCAAATGTATCACTTCTTCGTTGGATTTTAAATTTGTGTTCTCTGTTTTGGGCAGGTACCCTCTTTGCTGTAGTGCAGGTGTGAAATAAGCACCATGGAAAGTCCAGATCTGCAGGAATATTAGGGTTAACCTACTTCTGTATGCAGCCGGCAACTCTACAAACAAAATGAACCTATGCTCAGCCCTCTCCAGATGCAAGATCTACAGATTTCCTAGCTTGTTACTCAGTTCTTTCCTGTATATGGTGTAAGAACAAGTGGAGAAGGGAAATGGCAGTTACTTTAAGTTATAAACCATCTTTGTACATCCTGTAATCTGTGAGCAGCCAGGGCCTTGGTGTGTTAAAGCCTGCTCTAAATTATGCTTATTGTGATTGCTGTTGCCCAATAGGGGCCATAGGCTGACAGGATCAGGCTCCCTGCCTACATCCCCTTTTCTCTTCTTCCACTAGCACTCCCCTATGCTGTGGCTCCACACTGCAGTGAAGTCAAAGGGAGTCTTCCCATTGACTTTGTGGATCAGAACCCAGGATGGGGCATTTTGCCAGGTTTGTCAGCCAGAGAACAGCCTTCTGCCAAGCATATTTGTATTATTCCTTTTAAGATCCCACAGCATGGCATAAAGGAATCATAAGACAAGGGAGAAACCAGCCCCCATTTTTCTCTATGCTGTTCACTTCAATCACATCAGTGAATACTTCAGTAAAAATGTTTGCCAAAAAATGTCTTGTCTCCATTAGCAGCAGACAATTTGGAAGCCGGAAGCATCTACAGTCAGAGTACTGGCATTGTAATCTAAACTCTTCTCCCTTTCCAAGTCTAGGTGTGCTGAGATAGTTAATGAAGAAATATAAGGAGGGGATGGGAAAAGAAAAATCTAAGTAAAGAGCCAAGGATTCCAGGGAGAAGAACACAGACAATAAAGGGTGTGTTCCTGAAATCCTACAGAGGGTGTTAACTCTTATAGTGATAACAGTCATGCCCCCCCTTAAAATAATAGTGCCACTGTGAGTTATTAAAGTGAATGCAATGGGTCAAATTAATTGCTGGTGTAAATCCACTGAAGTCAAAGGAGTGACACCATTAATGACTACAGCCAAGCAATTAGCCAAAGCTACTAAAAGAGTCACATTTGAGCACACCATGACAGCTGCATTATAGCACAGTATTTCCTCGCTTGCTTAGATCAAAAAAAAAACAACTTACTACAACCAAGTTAAGGAACTGTGTTTCAGCTAATTGTCCATCAGGGCTAGAACAAGGCTTTTTTATTAAGGAGCCAGATCACTCTTTCTCTGGAGAAACTTAAAGGAGGGTTGAGTATATCTTAATATGTCATTCCCAGCTTTCTCTTCCTGCTTTCCATTCCTTCATTCTGGTTTTCTCCTCTCTTATTCATGCAGCATTTGGAAGTTGGCCTATATTTGGAAGGAAAACCATTAAACAAATGAAAAGCCGACAGGGACATGCCCTCTGATTCCCATCCTCAGGAGCTGCACCTACATTTTTCATAAGGCAGTTTCCCCTAATTACATTTAAATAATAAGCCACCTCACAGGTTAGAAACTGTTTTCTGTATTTGTCCCTTTCCCCATGATGTAAAAGAGCCTGCACACTAAGGGAGATACTTGGTGGATTTTTTTCTTTAAAATAGAGCTAACAGATGATTTTTGTGGGACATCACAGCAAGAATAAAGGACCATTGAACCAAGAGTTAAAGTTGAAACAGGGCCAAAAGCAGCAGGTTAAGAACAGCTGAAATTCATGGAGGTGCACCAATGTCTGTGGGGTGTTTTAACAGGGGAGGTGTATCCAGTTCCAAAACCACCCCCTTTGTGTTTCTGGAGAGAAAAAGAAGAAACAGGTTATGTGCTTTGCTGGTTTTGGCTTAGTACTGATTTTCAGATAGAAACACATCTCTTCTTGTTCTCTCAGCAGGTCATCCAAATGCTGCCAAGCACCAGATGTTTAGAGTGGCAAATTGTTTAGAGATCTTTGTTTGTTTGATGTTGTTCTGTTTCTGATAGGTCCTTTATTGTTTTTCTTTTATAATTATTTTTTGGAATTTTTTCCTAAACAAAAGTTCAAGTTCAGCTGAAACTTTGCCCTGGAGAAGTGGGAGTGAATGTCTTGCGGGGGTGGGACTTTCTCTGTAGTTGTGCCTTAGAGTTTCAGGGAGATTGCATTCTGAAGGCTCAGAGTCGGTTCACATTTTCATGTTGGAAGCCTGACTCATGTCCTCCCCTCCAGGGCAATGGAAGGAAGAGGCAGTGTCAGGAGGAGGGGCAAGGAGTATTCTCTGGGCACTGACTTATGTAAATGGGTATATGCATTCTTATGACTGTCCTCAGATACCATCAAATTCTCCTATTTCTTCATAGTCCTATGACCTGTTAATGTAACCTTGCCTAACCCCACAAGAAACTTGTATTTCCCAATTCCCCAACTCTGGCAGACCTTTATAGCTGAATCTCCTTAAAATAATCACTTTAAAGACAAGCCAAATGTGTTAGATATAACCTGAATAGATGACCTTTCCACCCCCCAAAAATTATAGTATCAGCAGTAATTATTCCAATTTTTTTCCCTGTGAATTATGACTTTAAATTTCTACAAAGTCTACAGAGTCGGCTTGTGGTGCAAGGACAACAGCCATTTTATGAGTTAATGTTAATATAGCATGTTACAAAGAAAAACTCAACAAACTGTATGCCAATGCCTACATTTTCAACCACCTGCTTCTTTCCTAGTCTAGATAGCACCTTAGGTATTGCCTACAGGGGGAAAATTGGCATAAATTTCAGTATCTTTCATATATTTCAGAATAACTCCCTCATGTGGATACTCTGTACTGAAATAATAGTAGTTTTATTCTAGTAGCAGAAGAAATAGCAACTGCAAGGTAAGAGTAGGTAGGCCTTCAGTGTACATCAGCTGATATGCAGTAAAACCTTGCCCATTTTATCATGACATAGCTTGCTTGTTTGCCCATCCATCTTCTAAGCAGTTTACGTATTCCAGAATAAAGATATTTTTAATTCAGAGTAGTATGTCATTCCTGAACAGCTTCAGTGTGGTCATGTTTACATATGCATTTACTGAACATTACATTTAGTGTGCAGTAACTTACTGTTCAGTAAGTGGAAATAGGCTGGCATCTATATGTGCAGTGGATTAACGCTGTGTGTGGTCTGAATTGGGAATCAAGTTAGTCCCAAGTCAGTCCACACACACAGTGTTACTGCGCAATAAGGTGTCTACACATGCACTACTATTCAGTAACTAATTGGGTATCATGCAGGTAGCAAATTTATGCCAAGGCAGCATAAGTCACCACAGTAACTGCACAGTGCATGTATGCCCACGTAGGCACATGCCTGTACTGTGCAGTAATTTTTGGTTACTGCACAATAGCCTAAATTACTGCACACTAAATGTACACATGTAGACACACCCTGTGTATAGCTTATTCCACAACTGTTATGCCAGGCAATATTCTTTACTATATGTAAAGAAGGTCTTACCACAAGCATTCTTCAGAGATCCTATCTTAGGGAAATGTAGTGGTCTTAAACATGTCATTTTTATCACATTAATTAACTTATTTTTAAATACTAGTTAAGTACAATGAGAGCCATGTTTAAAAATGACTGCATCTACTGTAGACACAATTTAGCACTTTAAAAATGCTTTCACTTTCCAGAATCAGCCCTAGAATACCTCCATAACTAATCACCTCCTGCTAACATATTTTAAACACTAAATCTTTGCTTATATTGAACAATATAAAATCCTGTTAGCTAATGCATATTTTTAAAACCTTATTTCTTGGCCTACAAAAGCTTTCAGGTAACAGGTAGCATTTGTCTGCCTTGGGCTAAGTCATATTTTGTTAACCATTTCTTATCAGAAGTACTGAATGTAGTGTATAAGCCAATGCACATGTATAAGGACTTTTGCAGAGGAAGCCTTATTGACAGTCTTGGTAAGACGTGTGTCTGTGTGCGTGATAATTATGTAAAGCACCTTGCTGCAAGAGGAGCTTTGGGTGTGTCAGGGCAGTGAAATGCAATTAAAGAATGGGCTTTGTCTCCTTGGTCTTCTATCTCTCAAATGAATCTTTTGGCATCATGGCTTAACCTTTTTTTTCATAACCTTGCCAGTATCTTAAGGCTCTGTATCTTCTCAAAGGGCATGTACTTTTTCAATCAATTGCCATAGCCCTGAGTAAAACAAGTTGTTGGGTGCAATACAGGGGTTGCTTGGGTAACACAGAGTAAATTTAATGACCTGTGCTCCTGGGGAGGTCAGATTAGATGGTCTAATGGTCTCTTTTGGCCTTAACTGTTGTGCATCTGAGCCTATAATTTTAATTCACAAATTAAAAATTGATACTTCCCCATATGAACACACCTCTCAGAGTCAACAGAAGTATTTGTGTGTCAGGCAGGGGCGAGCAATTATTTCAGGTGGAGGGCCTCTTACTGAGTTTTGGCAAGCCATTGAGGGCTGCTGCATGACAGGCAGCCAGGGGCAGATAAATATTAATTTTCTAAATTTTTTAGGGGCCCCGCAAGCTGGACAGAATGGCCTGGCAGACCACATCTGGCCCATGGGCCATGTTTTGCCCGCCCCGGTATAAGGCGTATATTATATTCATAAACAGATTTCTCAAGGTCTGGGTAATAAAAATTTAATCTCTGGAATATTGTGTAGGCTTATTCCCTTCTATATGTCTGTATATTTGCCCTGACTTTTGGAGTTTATACTTTCTAGAAGTCCAAAGGTATGCCCTAAATTTTTATCCAGACAAACAAATATACCTACCCATACTACAACACTTGTAAATTTACAAAGCATCTTTCAGATGTTTGTTAATCCTCACAACAACTCCTGAAGTGGGAAATTGTAAGCACTCTTGTACCTACTTTACAGGTGGAGAGTATGAAGCAGTGACATTAAGTGATTTGTCAGAGGCTGCCCAGCAAATTTTTGTCAGAACCAGAAGCACCTGAATTCTGCACCATAGGTGAACCCCCTATATCATGCTGCCTCTGAAATGAATGTCTAAAGTGGCACGTGTCCATTTTAGACATGAGGTGCCCCCACAGTGGCCATATATTCACATTCAACCACATATGTGCCAAGAATTTGTTAATCTAAGGAAGACATGCTAAAACATGTCCATTTGAAAATCTGGACCTAATACTTTATCAAATGATACAAAATGGGGTTTATGTAGGCAACACGTAAAACTTTTACATAACCAGTCACTTCCAACAGAAGCCTGGAGGGCAAAATACCCTGTACTCTGTCAATACTTATGGAAAAGGTTATTTTTTTAAAAAAAAATCAGTGTTTTCCTGTACAAAATTTGGTTTCTCAAGAAATACATAAATTGACTGAATTCAAGAGCACACAAAGCTCCTGATTCCCTACCACATTATGAGAAGTGAGACTGGGTTCTTATCCTATACCCCAGAAATGGAAATACATGCCATCAGACAATAAAAGAAGTATAATAAACTTTTAGATATTCATTGAACTTTTCTGAACATCCACTAGCAAGGCTCTTTGGTTTGCTACATGGTAGATAAAATGATAGTTTTTACTGATCCAGTAGCATTTGAGATTTGTGTTTCTCTAGGTTTTGTACAGTTTTCTTTTACCAGTTGTACATTCAAAGTACAAATCACAAAGGCTTTGTTTTTGTAGCTGTCCTGTCAGTACTTGCCAGAGTGCATAGTCATTCATTTCAGTCACTAAAGAAGAGACTGATTTATTACCTACAGGAAATGAAATGCTTTAGTTGCTGGTTTTTGTCATATTTTGCACATGAGCTATTACTGATGGATGCTGAAAAAGCCAAGAAAGAATGAAAATGGCAATGAAAAGGAGGGTGACATTTCCTCTCTCTCCATAACAACTCTCCCCTTTCTTTTCATTAGCTTGCATTCCAGTGTTCATAAACTCTCCTGCTCAACAGAATGGCCACTCAATCAACTCTGTCCCAATAGCACAGATCCTTCCCTAGTCTCTCAATATCCATGTTTCTTCTGTTTTGGACCACAACTTCATCTATTTTAACATAATCTACTGTCTTACCATCCAGATATTCCATAATTTCCAAATATTCATTGTCCATAAGTAGTACAAAAATCTCAAAAAATGCTGGGATGTAATTATAGTATGAAGGTGAGAAAATGGAGAGTTTAATTGTAAAAGTAAAGGGAAACTTTTCTGGAAACAGGGTAACTAGTAGCAATTTTGCAAGGTAGGCTTCTTAACAAGCTGATATTTTTAACAGTTTCTTTGCCTCTGGTTTCCTGAACAGGGACCAGAATATTCCACCTGCCAGAGGTAGGGACAATCATGGGGATAGCTCTATCAGCCTTCAGTCAGTGCAGATTTAATTAGGGATCTTCTGGAAGGGCTAGACATTTCTAAATCTGCAGGTCCAAATGCCCTCCACCCAAGGGTGTTGAGGGAGATGGTAGGGGTCGTTGCGGAGCTCTTGGCCCAGCTGTATGAACATTTGTGGTCATCTGGCTAGGTGCCAAGGGATCGGCAACTGGCTAATGTGGTCCCCATTTCCAAGAAAGGGAGGAAAGAGGACACAAGTAACTATAGGCCTGTAAGCCTCACCTCGGTGCTTGGGAAGATCTTGGTGAGACTCATCAAGGAGCACATCTGTGAAGGGCCAGCAGGGGAGATCATGCTCAGGGGCAATCAGCATGGCTTCACCAAAGGCAGGTCCTGCCAGACCAACCTGACTGCCTTTTAAAAACAAGTAACTAAATCCTTGGATGATGGTGTCACTATGGACATAGTCTTTCCAGACTTTAAGAAGGCCTTTGTCATTGTCTTTCACCCCATCCTCATCAATAAATTAAGTGACTGCGGCATTGATGCCTGCACAGTTGAATGGGTAAAAATTTGACTGATGGGACAAACCCAGAGAATAGTGGTGGATGGGTTGTACTCAACCTGGTGAGATGTGAGCAGTGGGGTACCCCAGAGCTTGGTCCTCGGGCCCGCACTGTTTAACATCTTCATTGACTACTTGGATGAGGGAGTGAAAAGCATGCTGTCCAAGTTTGCTGATGACACTAAGGTGTGGGGAGAGGTGGACAGACTTGAAGGGAGAGAGAGGCTGCAACTAGATTTAGACAGACTACAAAAGTGGGCAGATGAGAATAGGATGTGGTTCAACGTAGGCAAATGCAGGGTGCTGCACCTTGGGAGAAGGAATCCACAGCATACATACAGGCTGGGGAGTTCCCTTCTTGAAAGCACAGAGGCGTAAAGGGATCTTGGAGTCATTATTGACTCCAAGATGACCATGAGCTGCCAAAGCCAGAACACAGCCAGCAAGGCCAGCCATATCTTGTTATGCATCCAAAGGTGCATCTCAAGCTGGTTCAGAGAGCTGATACTCCCCCTCTATGTGACTTTGGTTAGGCCGCAGTTGGAGTACTGCATCCAGTCTGGGCACCTCCCTTCAAAAGAGATGTGGCCAGCCTGGAGAGGAGGTGGTAGCTGGTTCAGAGGAGGGCCACCCACTTGGTGAGAGGCAGCAGGACAGGCCCTACAAGGAGAGACTGAAAGACCTGAACCTGTTCAGCCTCAGCAAGAGGAGGCTGAGTGGGGACATGGTGCCTACCTACAAGCTCATCAGGGGGATCAACAGCAAATAGGCAGAGCCCTTTTCTCCCCAGCACCACCTGGGGTGACAAGGAACAATGGTCATAAGCTGATGGA
>JAGPOW010003642.1:81364968-81383886 GCA_030014935.1 Caiman crocodilus
CTGAGGGACCTGAACCTGTTCAGCCTCAGCAAGAGGAGGCTGAGGGGGGACCTGGTGGCTGCCTACAAACTCACCAGGGGAGATCAACAGCAAATAGGTAGAGCCCCTTTTTCCCCAGCACTACCTGGGGTGACAAGGAAGAATGGTAATAAGCTGATGGAGAACAGGTTTAGGCTGGAAATCAGAAGGCAATATTTCACAGTTAGGGTGGCTAAAATCTGGAACCAACTTCCTAGGGAAGTGGTCCTCGCCCCTACCTTGGGCATGTTCAAGGGGAGGTTGGATGATCTCCTGTCTGGGGTCTTGTGAACCCAGCATCCATCCTGCCTGTGGCAGGGGGTCAGGCTAGGCGATCTATTCAGGTCCCTCCTGACCGTAGCCACTATGATGCAATTCTATGATGCAATCTCTCAGGTCTAATCCTCAAAGAGAATTTATGAAACACCTTTCATAGAAGATCCTATGAACTTCACTGCATAAAGCTCCTGGGTACAAAAAATCATGGACTAAATATAGACATTGAATTTATGGCACATTATAAACTGTCTGCCATCTGATAACTCCAGGTAACCAGTCTGCATTTTACCAGTTACATTCTATCCCCAGATCAACATTCCCCCCTTTCCCCACCCCACACCTGCACACTTATTGTTTCCCTTCCCCTCTGACCCTCACTGCCACACGTTTGCATTTTCACAGACCTGCATTTTGCATATGGGTTTCTATTCCAACCAGAACACAAAACCCAAGAAGATTTTCCCTATGTCTGAAGAAGGGTGTTTGTTCCTGAAAGCTTGTAAAGAACAATTTTTCCAAATATTTTGTTTATCTAATAAAAGATATCACATTTACCCAGCCCTGTTTGCCATTTGTTTAAAAACTAACACTCAAAAGATTTTACCTTAAAAATATTTAAAATATTTTTTTATAACTTTCTCAAAATTCAGGACATCATGGTACTAACAGAGTCCATTGAAAAGAAGAGTTAGTGTATCATAGTCTTTAAAAAAAAATACCCACTTCTTTCTTTTGCATTTCTCATTGTACTGCCTTCTGACAGTGTTGTCACAATCACTGTCCATTTTTCTCTGCGTGCCTTTCTATTATTTTGTTACTTCTCTCTTAATTGTGCATACTAGCAAGACTGTGGGAGGTTAACACTTATGTATCCTTTCTTGTTCTCATAGTTTTCATTCCCAGAAGTGAAAAAAAAGGAGTGGGTGCTTGTTTAAACATTTCCATTCAAACATTTGTCATATAGTTCATAAGATGATAAGGTCTGTGTAATTTTTGGAATGAGTTCCTCTATCTAGATCTGGTTCCTATGAATCTGGTCCCTCCTACTTTCTTGAGGTTGCCCATTATTAATTCCCATAATACTCAAGAACATATCAAATTTGCACAACCCCTCAAGAAATCATTAAAAAGTACTGCAGGGCATCATTTATCCATAGCCTCTAAATGCAAAAAATTAACAAGAGATTTATATAAAATACCTTCTCTATCTTAGTTTTATTACCATTTACCATTTTGCTTTGAATATAAGGAAAAGGGAAAAAAATGCATTTTATAGAGCTGATCCTTTGCCTGAAAGAAAACCAATCCAAAACATGGGTGCTACAAAGTTTTTAGCCCTGAATCTGAAAGGAAAAAAAAATCTTTTCTTGGGTCTCATATGCTCTCAAATGGGACAAATATTTCCACAATCATTGCTATCTGCCCACATAATTCTCAGGTGTCTAGTGGAGTAAAATCACTAGAGAGCCACAGACTAACTGAAGATATGAACTATTTCTGCTAGGAATCAAATTTGCATCAGATGAAGTTAGTTGCAAACAATAAGTCTAGTCCAGCATCAGGTGTTTTCATTGACTTAGAGCAATATCCACTGTATTCAGTCATCTTTATAACCATCTGAATTCATAGTATGATGTTTCATTACCACCAGAACATGTTATGCTGAGTAGTCATTGCCACAGATATTTAGCACACTCTGGAATTCTTTGCCAACAGAAACTTCCACTTGTTCTAATGGGAAACTTGCCTCTTTTGCTTAGACTTGGCACAACACACTGATTATCAGATTATGGCATGCCTTTTGTAAAATGTAAATGTAAGATGTCTGGACATGATAATTCACTCTTTATAAACTGAAGCTTCGGATGGCAGTATCATCAAAATCAAACAAGAGTCATTGGAGCTGACCTTGAAACCCCTTCCATGTACTAATGTCTGGATTACTAACAAGGTTATAAGAGAGAAAATAGTAGAACTTTAAAGAAGGCATTTCTTAGAGGCAGTGGTAGTAGTGAGACCATGGTAAACACTGAGAGCCATTTTCTACTGACTAGTAGCCAAACAATGGATTCAAATATGTACATGCGTACTGAAAAATCTATCGAGTCGTATGCTTTTGTTTTTTCTGCTTCTAGGCTACATCAGAAAACTAAGACTAATTCTCTACAGCAAGAATGACAGAAACTCTCTCACAAAAGATGACTCCTGCCCATTATTTATAATGTTGTGTAAACAGCTGCTTTACTTCCCCAGGATCATAAGGCCACGCTCCAATTTTACTCTGGTCCACTTTCCATCAAACTTAGGCTTGCCCTGATGCTGTTCGAGGGTATATGTACACTGGAAGAGATGACAGAAAATCATGAAACAGACCTTCCTCTCCCCCCTTTGATCCACAGAGTCTCTTGTAAAGGTATTCCCTGCTTCAGAGGGATAACTTGGGCCAGTCAACTGCCCTACTCCCTGTATGCATGCACTCCTAACCTTAATGAAGGGTATGGGAACACCAAGGGGCTGTGCTAAGGTAACTTACAGGGAGCAAATGATCTGGCCCATCATTTATTGGATGAGCAGAGAGATCATGTTTTCCCAATGTAGAGGGAAACTACTGATCATAAAGTGAAGCTTGAAGGAAATATACTAAAACTTCATGGAAACATAAAACAAAAATGCTTTCCTAAAATAACAGAAACATTTCCCTGATTTTAAGTCACCAGATTTGCCCATCTGTGGAAACAATGAGTTGGAAGTTGACCACACTGAACATTTCAATAGGAGAAGTCAAACTTCAGTGAGTTATTCTTCTTAATATTCCTAAAGCATGCTCTCTGAATCAGTGATAGGTGAAGTATATGATATCCCTTACAAGCATTCTTTCAAAAAACAAGAGGTGTGCATGGAAGTCTGATGACTCGGTTGATTCATCCGTGGCTATTGATAGTTTTAAATCATTTTGCTATCATAGATTAGGAAAGTGTCCAAAGTTTTCCCGTCTTAAATTACATCTTGCAACCTACATGCAAAATGACTTGGAAAACAATTGAATTTCAAGTATTGTTGCAGCAGTGTAAAACTAAGATGCAAGGTTTAGAAGTTACAGAGAAACAGTTCAGGGAGATCTACTATATAGATCTGACTTTGGGGTGATTATAGATTTTTTTTCTATGGTAGTCCACCATTGCTAACCTCAGTGCAGTTCTACTAGAGACAGTGAAACCCACTAATCAGTGTATGCTGGCTATCTCCTGCTGAAACTAAAGCTAAATGAAATGATACTGTTACCGCTCAGCAAAAAAAGTATGGTCCTTTAGGTAGGGTTAGAAAAGCTTGTACCAGACAAATCCTGTTCACTCTGTGTGCCTAAGTGGCATGTATGCAGCCAAATAATTACATCTGTTGGTGCTGGAGACCAGCTGGAGGTTTAGATCTGCTCACACAAGCCTGCACATGACCATAGGACATGCTCAATAGAATTGTACTCCAGCTGGGCAATCATATGTGACAAAACAGAATTGCCCAGGTATGCATTTTGATCACTGAAAAATAACATCATGCAAGTGTAAGCTGGTGGGGAAACAGGGCCCCTTCTACCCTATAGCCCCAATGCCTAGGAATTAGGGTACTTTCCTAGGGAGTAGGAGTCCCAGGTTCTAGGCTTCCAACACAGAAGCAGTTTAAACATGCATCCCCTCCTTCCCAGCAAAATATTCAAACCTGTGTGCTTTGAGTTAGACATCCACCAGGTTCCTTTCAAGCCTCCCTCTTGTAGCTGGCCGACTGGGCAGTCAAGAAAGAAAGATGCTTGGGGTCATCCATCTGCCGTGACAATCCTTCTGGGTTATCATCCATCTACCCTAGATAAGAATTTCCCTGAAGACAAGGCACCACAGGCTTCAGGTCTCTGCTGCTGCTTCTTCAGTACCATCATTACTAGGCTGGCTAAATTAAGGCATCTGTCACAACTCCAATCACTTTGAGTTACCCAGGGAAAAGGAGAAGCTCTAGGAGCAGAGTGAGGAAAAAATCACAACAAATACAGGGTCTGCCAAGCTAAGACTTCTGGAACACTAGCAGCAGAAAGGGGAGCTGAAGTGTGACATGCCAGACAAAGACCTGCAGCAGCAAAGTGATTAAAAACATGAGCCTTATGCCACCCCCCTCCAGGAAACAGTTAGGCTTGGGTTTAAGTCCTATGCTGAAGTGAGGCTTAAGCATATAATATATCACCATAATGATAGGTCCACGCAGAGTAAGAGCATGCTTCTACTACCAGCTGGTTCAGTTGGTGCAGCTCAAATGGTAGTGCGAATAAAGGTCTCAAGCTTTCTCTCTGCTCAGTTCCCATCACAAATATTAGCTAGCTGAAACTAGAGAAATACAAAGACTCCAAGTTTGAGATTTTTTAAAATTTATTTTAGTTTTTCATGCCATAACACATAAACTAAGCTATTTAAGTTAGACAAATGTATCTTCAGGTACATTCTGAGTAATTGTATGTTTGTCAAATACTTCTGTGTGTTTATAGCAAAAAAGCCATTATTTCTCTAGGTGTTTCTCTGTATATAGCCCTAATTTATTGTCTCATAGTGGATTTGAAACTGTGAGAAAAAAAATTGCATCGACTTTACAGCTATAATTTATAAGGAACATAATGAGTCATTGTCACAGACTGTTTGCCTTTGTTCTCTTCTACTTCCTTCTTTCTAAAGGGAATTTTTTTAGAAAAAAATATTCATTTTTATAGATAGTTTTTCGGGACTGATCTTATGATAAAATAGGAACTTTTGCTGGAAAATAATGTGAGTCAAAGCTAAGGTTATATCAAAGAACAAATGCATAATCGATGTGGCTCTGCTGGTAAAACACTAAATAAGAGTTGTATAAAAGGACATTACACATTTCTTAAAATCACAACCACCCACACACACACACACATACACCCATTGCCTAACAATAGCTCAATTCTTCTAGTAGTGAAAGTAGCAAAGTATAGCTCACAGAAATGTTTACAATTTGCAATGCTTGGACGTTTGTCTATTAAATTTAACTTGAATGATTCAATATGTACATTTCTCTTGAAACAAAATCTCTTGAATATTTTTCTCTTAATGGTTTTTGAACTTACTTTCCAAACATGCAAATTACTGAGGGAAAATAGGATGGTTAGTACTACGTTAAACCCCTCTGAAAAACAAAGACAAAACATAAGCAACCAGTATCAAAATGGTCATAACCTGATAATTATTTAGATCATTTAAAGCCTGTAGAATGACATGTACTTGTAAGTCCACAGCCAGTGCAATAAATATCTTGTTCTTTCACAAAATACTTGTCCTGTTTTCTTTGCTTTCTTTGCCTTTAGAAGTTTTGGGAAAGAATACAGTGTGACAGCTAGGGTTGATTCTTCAAATCCTTTCTAAGCAAGTGCTAGGACTATCACCAATAAAGGCACTTAAATGCTAAGGACCCTGGTCCGCTTTTGTAGCTCAGCTGCTGAACTGGCACTGACAACCCTTAAAGTAAACTGCAAAATTACTTGTATGTTGAAGCATGCCTAAGTCCTTATCTGAACTATGGTCCTACTTGGTTTCCTGCATTTTATTGTGATGACTGATAATGCAGAAACAACTTATGATAAATATATTAGCTCATCAGAATCCTTTGTGTGTATGGAAGAATTAAAAAACCATGCACGATGAAAGAAATGACAGGAGAGTGAGAACTACTTCTGACAATAAGGCCTGGTCTACGTGAAGTTTTCATACAACTCTCACAGTTTCAGGAATAATTTTCTACTGGGAAAGGGGGGAAAAAGCCTACAGTATAGTCTCTAACACAGATATAGTCCTAATTATGCTGATATAAAGGCATATACAGTTACACTAACTCCTCATTCACTTACGAAAATTGCTATACAGATAAGTGCATTTATGCGGGACTCGTGTCATCCATAATGAGGGAAAGGAGAGTGTACTGTTTTAACTATACCCAACTTGTTAAAGCAGTGAAACTTGGGTGTGTAGTTAAGACATCAGAAGGGTCTGTTTTTGCTCCTGCTGAAACCAGCCGTAAAACCCCCATCGACACTCATGATGCAGAACAGGATTTTAGTAGCATCATCCTTCTTTACTGTAACAAAACTTGCAGTCTGGTCAGCATAAGTGTACCATTTTTTATCTTCACAGTCTGCTACAATCTCATACATAGAAAGTAAAAGCATCTTCAGCAGATGTTAAAAATAGTAATGTTGCATCTATTTCTTTCTGGGAATGCCTGGTCATGCTCTTGATTCCAGCAGCATGGCTCTCTGTTCTTCTGAGAATAGTATGCATTGTCTACATACAATAAACATGTTCTGATTTTAAATGTTTAGAGAAAAACTGGAATTAATGTTCTGGAGAAAAGAGTTAGGCTTGATCCAATGCCATTGAAGCATGGGCAGATCTAGGATTTTGAAAAGGGGTGCAGAAGATGTGACTGGCACCTCGGGACTGCAGCTACATACCCCCAGAGGCAGACATTACCATGGCTGCAGCTACTGAGGACTTTTTTGAGCACCCACCCTGCTCTGGGCACCCATCCAGTGCTCAGTAGCAACTCTGCTCCCCATCTCCAGCAGGATTTGGCCCTGGCACAGCAAGCAAGCACCCGTCTACTGCTGCCACTCTCTCTAGCTGACCGAGGGTAAGGAAGCCCTAGGGCTGTTCCTGCCCTATCCCAGCTGGGGGCTTCAGTTAGTGGCTGTGGGTTCAGCCTGGAAAGCTGTACTGGTGTGTGGGTCCCCACTTCCAGCAAAACCCTAGTAGCTGCTACCCCCAGCTGGAGCCTCCACGATGGCAAGGGAAGACCAAGGGAACATGGACCCATGAACTGCCACTGGGCCAAGCACCCCATGCAGCCACTCCCTGCAGCCCCTGGATGGAGTGTGGCAGGAGTAGCCTGGGTCTTCCCCTACCCCTGCCCAGTCAGGGACAGTAGCACCATTGGGTGCAGATTCTTAACACCCTCTGCTTAACACCCCCTCCAGTCATCTATGGCCATGGCAGATGAGCTACACTATTGAAGAGAGGTCTGACCATGCTGCTGCACCATCTTCCCCCACTATCCCCACAAATCCATTTCCACAGTGAAGTCAGCAAGAATCTTTCAATGGCAATCAAAGTGCTTTAGATCAGGCCCTTGTGTCCCAATCTAGGAAATCTCATAAATGCATAGTTGAACCTAAAGCATGTGCTTAAAATGAACAAATTCTTCTTAAAAGTCTTAAAAGTGCTTTCCCACATTGGGTCCTTATAGAACAACTTGTGTTTGTGCACAAAAGATACTACATTCTTCCCTAATTCCCAGGAATGGCTTATGTGTGTGTGTGTGTGTGTGTGTATATATATATATATATATATATATAAAATGCAATCATGGGTTTATGATTAGTTAATGTTGACTATCTGAGTGAAGATGACAGTAGGATGAATCACAGCCACAACATAAGTTGCTCAAGGTCAGGTTTGTTTTATGTCTTCTTCTTCTTCTTTTATGGTAGAACTTTTGTTCAAGGACAGTCGATTAAAATATGAAGAAACAGAAAACAGTGCTTATGCCTAATTTGTACAAATGCGGAAGCAAACTTTCTTTGGACAAAAGAACAGGCATATGTTATTTACCTAGAGGAAATTTCACCTTTTTTTCCTGTATAATTCCAGGCACCTATCAAGAGTATACAACTTTCTCAGGTGAAAAAGGAAAGAGCTGTTTTTTCCAATTACATCATAACATAAATAACACATCAAGTGCACACTTTATGACTGCTATGTCATATTGTTTAGAACTGAAATATGCTGCATAGAAGAAAAGGAAGAATACATTGTTGTAGACATGATTCTGAGATTACCATTGTAGTGCAAATCAGAAGTACAGCAATGAAAATCAGTAGAGTTACTACAATGTAATGTAAATAAATCCAGAATCAAGCCTCATTCAGTACATAGGTACTGAAGGTACATACAATTAAGAAAAATGTGGAATGGAAGTGTACAATTAAAAATAAAACATTGCAAGTGTAAATGCCATCTTCATTTTTAAGAACTGATGGGGTTAAAAGCAAGGGATTGCATAGAAAGGGACATATACATAACAGTAGTGATATGTACTAAAGTTAATATTATATCAGCATAACTTCAAAGTTCAATGTAAGATCCACATAAGGCCCAACAAGCCCAGAAGAAAACATCCTTAGATGGCTATATCATAATTCCTTAAAAGAAAATGAGTCCACAATCATTTGCATAAAGGCACAGACGCCCTTTAGTTAGACTAGATATACATCAGCTGACACTGATGAGGATATTTGACAAGAAACCAAGGTTTCCTGTCACCTCAAAGCACTGACCTCCAGCATTTAAGGAACTAATAACTCTTTCATTTTGGGAGCTATTTTTCTCATGCAACCCATGGCAGTTGGTTACCAGTTTAATGTACACAAATTAATTTGTAACAACAAATGGGATTAACGTGCTAACCTGGTTATAAAGATGAATTAGTGATAAAATATTTATAAACAGTAACATAATGGCGACATCTACACGTGCCACTATGGCAACTTTGTTACTGCGCTGTGATTTAGTACTTCCTTCCAAAAGGAAATACTAAATCATAGTGCAGTACCAGCCCATACTGCACCATACATGTGGCGCACAGTTATTTATAGCAGCTACTTTGCCATACCAGCACGCTATACCAGGGGAACATGGGAAAGTAGCTGCTGGTCACATGTAGATGTCCACAGACACCACACTGCTATGGTGACGTAGCATCATGTATAGACACACGTAACAGCGCACTGCTGATAAGGAGCTGTACTAGGAGTAAAGAGACCTAGGACCTTTGTACACACCACAAAATTGGTCTTTAAAGTGGCTTAAATGCCCTTTTGCACCACTTAAACATGTACAAGGTGTTTTACTTTGCTACCTTAGTAGCCAGGAAGCGAAACACCAGGCCCTGTGCAGCTCAGGGGCTGTGCAGGCAACCCATGGATTCAGCCCAATGGCAGCCTGTGCAGGCAGGCTCCACTGAAGGAAAAAAAAAGCGGTGGGCCTGATCTTCTTTTTTTCTGTCTTCCTGGAGCCTGCCTGCCTGAGCTGTGTGGGGGCCCAGTGTAGTGCCCCCCAGGACCACCCAGGCCAGGTGCCTGTGGGCATATGCCACCTGGGGCCACCACCATAGCAGAAAGCACCAGCCACCCTTCTCCTACCCCCACAACTCAAGGAGCACTCAGCCCACTGGCAGCTGTCCCTAGCCCCCTGCCACCGGGGAGACAGGTAAGGCTCAGGGAGGTTTTACTCCCTGAGCCACTGGGGTTTACTTCAGTTTAATTTGAAGCAGGGTTTTTAAAAAACCCACCATTTCAATTTAGGAAGCATAAACCTGAAGTAAACCCCTGTGGCATGTACAAGTTGGCCTGGATTCTATTTCCAGCTCCATCACTGATCAATCCAGTGGTGCCCAACAAGTCACTTTACTTTTCAGTACCTATCTTTCCCCTCTCACCACTTTTCTGTCTTTTTTCTAAGCATTTTGAGGCAGTGACCAACAGAAGTGAATCTCACTCTAGGCTCTGCCCATTGAGTGCTGAAGATGTTATTCTTTGTGCTTCACAGCTCCAGCAATGCAATAATCCCTGCATAGCTCCAGCAATGTGTAGACATAAAAGAGACGTTGAGCCTATCATGATTATACATAGTTGTCAGGTATAAACATCATCAGAAAGTGCTTTGTCTTTTCCCTCTGGACAATAATTCTTAATATGGAACTCAAAATGAACCGAGTTCTTGCGCTGTCCCTGGAAATGGGAGGAGTAAGGTGACAGTCTACGCTGCCTGAGGTCACCTCAGATGACTATTTTTCACTTGGGATGTAGCGAAGTTTGTATAGTGGGTTATGAACCCATCATGGACTCTGATAGTCACAGGAACTGTCACACTGGGACCTGAACTTAAAACCCGTCAAAACTGTCACCAAGTTTCTCATCTGGTATCAGACTTATAAACAAAGCCTAAAAAGAGAGAGTTGCTTTAGCAGTTAGTTGTCCTACATAACATAGAGTCTTTTAACATGGAGCTGTATTGTACTGTAAAATGCACATGACTGTCTACTCCCCAAGTACCACTCATAAGATCTGAATATAATAAGTTACTAGGGATATTCCAGTTAAACCTCTTCCTCAGAAAATGTCTTTTCAATAGGAAACAGTTTCTCAAATCCAGGAAGGAATTTGGGGTTACAATTAGACAGAGGACAAATTCCAGAAGAGCAAACAGTCAGGATCAGGAGTGTGAGCATATGGTGTGCAGGCTGGGTGCAGGCCTCAGAGCTGTGTCATCTGGCCCACAGGGTTCCTAGAGGGGCTAGGAGTTCAGAGGTGGGGCATGTGGAGGTAAGTCTGCCACTGAAATATGTGGTATGGAGGCCTGCTGGGCACACATGGTGGTGGTGGGTGGTAAGCAATGGCTGCATTAACCCCTGTAGTTCACTGATACCACTTGCCCCACCATTGTTCAACCTGCCACCAAAGGTTGGTCCAAATCCAACCAGCAAAGAACACCATAGTCTGGGTCCAACCCAAGGGATCAAACTAGATTGACACCCATGGTCTGGGGGATCAGATGTTCCTCAGATGTGGTAAACCCAGCTTCAAGTCTCTGATTCAAGCCAGGAACTTGTATCTGGGTCTGTCATCCCAGTTGAGTGCTCTCTCACTCTCTTTTTTTAATATTTCAAAAGGTTTTTGTTTAATTCCAATATAGAGCTAGAAAACTGTTGAAAGCTCAGAATGTTTCTCAGAATGGGAAAGCCATTTCCTGCCCGGCTCTAATAATATCTAATAAAACCGATTCTTAATTCACTTGCAAAAATGTTCTTACATTGCTGTAACCACAAATAACTTCTGCAGAATTATTCCTGATTTCTGCCATTACAGATGCTCTCAGGGGCAGGCCTTTTCAATGAATGACATATAGTTTACCATGAACAAGTTAGATAGCCTTTTCTAGTGTCACCTGTCTAGAATTGTCTAGCTCCATCACTGCTCAACATCTTTATTGTCCAAATTTTAACATGGATATCTTCCATCTGCATTTTTTTTTATCTAGCTATAGGATCAATCTAGCTATAACTAAGGTAGTAAGAATTTAGCCTTAAGTCTAGGAAACCACTGAGACATAAATAAGTTGAGCTTCTTGTGTGCTTAAGCATATCCTTGAGTGTTTACATGAGACAAATCAGAATGAGTACAGGCAATGGAGAAGTTAAAAGTTAATGAATTCACACAGGACACATCTACACATGCAATGAATGCAACTGAATAAACTCCAGTGCAATTTAAGCCAAAGTAAACTAATCCCAACGTCATCTTCTACACATGCGTCTAAGCACAGTAATGTATTCCGCTTTCAGATAGTATCTGTGCCTAACAGGATCATCCAGTGGTGCTGTAAATTAGTCTACACCAGCCCAATTCCTGCACACTGTTGTGGTACCATGCAGCATGGCCACAGCCCATGCCTACCTGACGTCTTACACACATATGCCTTCAGGGCACCTGGCAGCACCACTGCCCCCACTCTCTGCAACTCCTCTCTTGCCCACCACAACCTAATGGTCTTTAACTTTTAGGAGTTGGATGGGTGGGATGGCGGTGATCCTGGCAGGTCCTTTCTGAGGGGTTTCTTCATGGGGCTCATACTCCAACCTTGCCACATCCTAGATGATACCCGTTAAAGTCTGGATCTCATATCACCCCACTGTCATTGTCAGCTAGGCACTAGTATGTCAAATGACTGTCTGGGAGTTTAAACCCATTTATTTGGGTCCCTGAGATCATTCTTTTATGCAAGGCCTTCTTGGGCTCATTGGTCCATCAACAAAGGTCAGCCTGCCTAAAGTCCATAAGACATAAGCCTTAAATCAAGTCCTCCCAGGTTCCTAGGTTACTCAGTGTGAGTCAACCCTTTAAGGACCCAATCAAATACTAGAGTGAAAAAAAAGAAATGAATTTAATGAACTCCCAATTCCTCAGTTAATTGGCTCCTTTCAGCCTCTTAAGGTTCCAAAATCAAGTAGTTAGATAGTAAACCAAGGTAAATGAAATCCAAACCTCCCAGGTTCCAGAGTTAATCAATTCAGGCTGGTCCCAGCCCTCATTGACTCTGCTGCTTTAATTTTCATCCAGCCATCCTGAGGAGATTCTCTCTGTTGGCACACCGCAAGGCTTATCAATGGTCCTTCAACCACTCAGATAAGTGGATCTAGTGCCCTTACCAGCTGGTGGCCATGGGACACAGTCGGCAGAGGATGCCTCCAGTGTCACCTCAATACACTGGATGCGGTCCCTCTCTGGCTGCCCCTTTCTGGGATCAGAAATACCTTCCTGGATCTTCTGCCCACCTATCCACAGGAAGCACATGTTGTGGAAACATGGCAACTTGTTCCCCACTCCAGCCAGGCCTCTTGGTATACCCAAGGTGAGTGTTCTCCACATGGGTCTTTTGGGGCGCGTTTCTTGCCCCACTCTTCTCCCCTCTGTAAAAGAGAACAAGAACACAGGAGAAAACTCACTGTAGGGAAAGAGAAGCCTGTGAAGGGAGAGATGACAACAACAACAAAATTAGGAGTGCCCCAGGAGTTGTGGTTTTGGAGCAGCTGCTTCATCTGGCTAGAGTGGCCTCAGGAAAAGGAGAGGACAGTGCATGTGCCAGAAAGGAGACCAAATGGAGAACCAGAGAGTGGAGAAGTACATCCCAGCACAGGAGACATTAGGTGGGACCCTCCCAGTCCCAAAGACCTGGCAGGGAGATGGAAAGAGAGCTCCAGAGAGTTCATTGAGGCTGGGAGACACTGGCAGTAAGGATGCCCCAGGGCAAAGTGGCATGAGCAACAGGGGACTCCATCAGAGACGGGCTGGCCTCGGAACAAGCAGGCAGGCCCTAAACAACAGTTTGACCCTTTTAAAAGGGTTTATTTTTCTGTTGCTTTATTCATCCTTGGCAGGCAAGGGAAGGGTGCCAGTCTGGCAGCAACCCTCCTGAGGAGACTAGGGAGAGCGAATGACTGATCTGGTCAATTAGTTCCAGGAAAAGGGACAAGAGCCACAGGGAGATTTTTGTTTCTGTGAATTTGTTGATTTTTATTTATTTGTTTTTGTTTACTCTGGAAGGGACATACAACCCCTCTATGTGGGATCAGTGGCACAAAATTAACATATTACCTGTGAGACTTACCTGTGACTGAGAGAAAGTCCAGGAGTCTGCGCTATTTCATTCCATCAAAACTGTCAGTAGAGATGCTCATGAGCCTGTAAGAAAAAAAGAGAATACAAGAGAACAGATACAGATTGCTCAGGAAGACCTATGAGTGCAAGCAAGCAGTGGCATAACATCTGGGTGGAAGTAGGATAGGGTGTAGGGAAGGTTGGAGCCCCAGAAGAAAGCCCTAGCAAGTCTGCCATTGACCAGCTGTGGTGCAGAATAGCACCTCCCAGTTGGTAACATCACAAAAAGAGCAAGATCTAGCAGGCAAGAGTCAGGTCTCACCACAGTGAATACCAAGCAAGTGACTGCAAGACCAATGGGTCAGGTAGGGAAGGTACTGAGCATCCAAGCATATAAACGTAACCAGGCTAAGCCCCAACACCTTCACACACACCAGAGATTACCCAAGCAGGGTGCAGGGCCCAGGGCAAATCAGCTCATGAGGGCCCTGCCCCCACCCTGATCCCATGCACCCAGATGCAAAGAAGCTGCTGCCATCAGTGGCAGTGATGGCAGGGCAGTAGCAGGTGGCAGGATGTGAAGCCAGAGGTGGCAGCGCAAAGTTGCCACAGCCACTCCACCCTGCTCCATGGGGCCCCCCAAAGCACAGAGTCCAGGTCAGTTGCCCCAATTCACACCCCCTCCCCAGGGACGGCCCCACACACACATACAGTCAATGATGTTTTACTGTGCAGTAAATTGGTCTTCTATGCAATAAAGGGCATGTGAAGACATGCCCACTGACAATTTTTTAAAATTCTATCAGTTATACGTTACAGCACAATTATAGGCCCTCTAAATACCAACATTAAACGAGTACTGGCATAACTGAGGGGCATGACCAGGGCATCAATCCCATTCACTGACTTTGGGGGAGGAGAGTTCAAAAATAGCTGCCACTGCAGGTGGGAGCTGGACATGGCACTACCAACAACACAGCAGCTAGTGTTGTCCCATGTGTTGAAGCTGCTCAGGGACTGGAGCTGCCCTGTTATGCCTTTGTAAATGAGTAACTTTGTTCAAATTAATTGTTCCATTTGCATTATGATATTAATTATACATGATGGTAGAATCCAATAGGACTATTCCAATGTGTAAAGTTATTCACACATCTACATTTTTTTCAGATTTGTAATTTTTTTTGGATACTGACCTTCATTCACCTTATCTCAAAATAGTTTAAGAAGCCAAATAAATAAAGCTAACAAAGTTAAAACTGAAAAAATAAAAATCATAGCAAAGGAAGAAAGAAGCCAAGGGAGAAAAAAATGTTTCCAGGTGAGATTTCAAAACACATGGGAATGGTAATATGCCGTTTACATAAATAGTGGATTAAGCTACATTTTAGTAACTCAGCCAACATCAGTAAGCATAAGTCTGCCAAAGTCTGAACTCTGATCTTTCTCAGGGGACTCTTTCCTAGTAAAACTACAATGATGTTAGGGTTTAGAAATCTCACATACTATATATATATATATATATATATATATATATATATATATAAAAATAAAGGAATTCCAAAGCAGTAATAACTGAGGCAGTTCCAGACAGTAGGACTAGTAGCCTAAGAGTAAAAAGCTTTTTGCCTGATTCTTCTCTCACAATCTCACTTACATTAGTTTCACATCCCTTTAACACCACTGGCTTCAGTGAAATTACTCCTTAAACACCAGTGCAAATGAGATCACTCATTTAATGCCTCTGATTTCCTGTGTAAAATTATAGCCGGCTACAATGTGAGGACAAAAACCCCCACCTAGTGCAGTTTCTATTACTGAGGAAGTTTTAAAATGTGCAAGTTGCTGAGATTTTTTAACTCAGTATAGAAACAGCTTTGTCCTCTGGGAAAATGAGTGAAAAAGAGCTTCTGCCAACATTCATTAGGACATGAGTTTAGCTTAGCTAATTAAGGTCCCAGAAAAAATACTGTATTATTCTTAGTCATAACCAACCCTCTTTGAAACCCAAAATATGCTTTGAAAAGCTGCTTTTCTGGGCGTCCAGAAAGTCAAATAATGTGTGTTATATAAAAATATAAAAAAATCTAAGTCTTGTGGATGAAGCTTTGACTCCACCAAGGAGGGATTTGGGAATCCCATGTTAAACACTCATTGCAGCTCTACCTTCAAACAATCTTACCAAAGCTCAGCACCTGGTGCAGGTGTTCTTTGTGTAAGCCATTTACAGCAATTATCACCTTCTGCCTAGTTAAAGAAAAGTTACAGTTCCACAAGACCCTGAATAAATGTACTTTGTGATCAACAGAACCATTTCCTCTTTGAAGAACTTGTTGAAAGCTTTGCTTGATATCAGATTAGGTATAAATAGTTTAATGAGTCATGGCACATGTCATAATTTTATTATTTGGGTGCATAAGTTTCCTATTTTATAACCTTCCAATCAGTTCAAAGAAGCTGACAGTTTCTCCCAAACTCATTCGCTAGCCACCTATTAATCTAAACATAAGCCTCCAGGCACTTGTAAAGGTTGATGCATTGCAATTATGTGGGAGGTCTGCATGTTAAAATAAGGTAGCTGCTTAAAAGGAAGACTCAGAGGCCATCTAAAATACAACTAGGATATTCCAAGTTGGAATCTTTCTCTTTGAAAAGCGATTATGCCAACAACTAGAAGAAATAGCTTTCTCCATTATTTCTGCTTTTGAGAAATGGATTTGGCTAATATTTAAATTGGAGTGGCTTTAGACCATTTAAAAGTTATTGTTACTACTATTAAACCTGTTTATCACAGTAATGCTTAAGCAAGAATGCGGCCATATTGTGCTAGGCCCTATACAAACAGAGACTGTAAGCTCTACAGAGCAGACACTATCTTAAAAGAAAAGAGAAAGAGAATGGAGGAATGAGAACACACAAGCAGAGTGAATAATGTGATGATATCAGTCAGTTGTGGAATAGGAGTTGGGCAGAGCATAAATTTGAAGGAAATAAACAGTGAAGAGAAGGTGATAAGGAGTTCAGGGCACAGGAAAAGAGGGGCACATATAAAAGTGTAATAACTAGATTTGGCTCCTGAGGCAGCTCTTGGAGACCATAAAAAATAGGGAGGCAGTAGTCATGGGGGACCTAAACTACCCAGACATCTGCTGGGAGATGCAGACGGCAAAGTCTCACCGTTCACACAGGTTCCTATCCTGTGTACAGGACTCCATCTGACACAGGAGGTACATGGTCCCACTAGGGGGAATGCCTTACTGGACCTGGTATTGGCAACGGGGGATGACATGATAGAAGACCTACAGATCGGTGGTCACCTGGGGAACAGTGATCACCAAATAATAGAATTCACCATAAGACATCAAGTGGATAAGGTCATTAGTAGTGTGAAAGTGCTAGACTTTAGGAAAGTTGATTTCAATGAATTCAGGCATTTAGTCAAGGACTCACTGCAGAGTAAGTTTTAAAGAGTTGGGAGCCCAGGAAGAATGGCTGTGCCTAAAGGAAACGATCCTTTGAGCACAGAGGGAGACGATCCCAATGCGGGGAAAAAGGGGGAAAGGGGCCAAGAGGCTTCCTTGGCTGACCAGAGAAATCCAGAGCAGTCTATGGGCTAAAAAGGGGGCATATAAAAAGTGGAAACAGGGAAAGATTACTAAAGAGGAGTATACCTCCTCTGCTCGTACTTGTAGGGAGGCAGTTAGACGGGCCAAAGCTACCATGGTGCTGAGGATGGCATCCCAAGTTAAGAATAACAAAAAATTGTTTTTTAGATATATAGGAAGTAAAAGGAAGGCCCAGGGTAGAATAGGACCTCTACTAAATGGACATAAGCAATTGGTGACGCACAGGGGGGACAGGGCTGAACTCCTCAATGAGTTCTTTGCCTCAGTGTTCCTAAGCGAGGGGCAAGACAAGTCTCTCACTGGGGTTGTAGAAAAGCAGCAGCAGGGCGCCTGACTACCATGTGTAGACCCTGAGATGGTGCAGAGTCACTTGAAAGAACTGGATGCCTTTAAGTCGGCAGGCCCGGATGAGCTCCATCTGAGGGTACTGAAGGTGCTGGCCCACAAGATTGCAGAGCCACTGGCGAGAATATTTGAATGCTCATGGAGCATGAACCAAGTCCCAGAGGACTGGAAAAGAGCCAATGTGGTCCCCATTTTCAAGAAGGGGAGGATGGAGGACCCAGGCAACTATAGGCCAGTCAGTCAACATCCATCCTAGGCAAAATCTTTGAAAAAATTATCAAGGCTCACATTTGCGAGAGCCCGGCAGGACAAATTATGCTGAGGGGAAACCAGCACAGGTTCATAGCAGGTAGATTATGCCTGCCTAATCTAGTCTTTTTTTATGACCAGGTTACAAAACACCTGGATGCAGGAGTAGGGGTTGACGTCGTTTACTTAACTTCAGGAAGGCCTTCGATACGGTATCCCATACCATGCTGTTAAACAAGTTAAGAGGCTGTGACTTGGATGACTACACAGTCCGGTGGGTGGCAAATTGGCTAGAGGGTCATACCCAGAGAGTCATAGTGCAGGGGTAGGTATTGACCTGGAAGGGTGTGGGCAGTGGGGTCCCGCAGGGCTCGGTCCTTGGACAGATACTCTTCAATGTCTTCATCAGCGACTTGGATGAGGGAGTGAAGTGTACTCTGTCTAAGTTTGTGGATGACACAAAACTGTGGGGAGAAGTGGGCATGCTGGAGGGCAGGGAACAACTGCAAGCAGACCTGGACAGGTTGGACATATGGGCAGAAAACAGCAGAATTCAATTCAACAAGGAGAAATGCAAAGTGTTGCACCTAGGGAGAAAAAATGTCCAGCACACCTACAGCCTAGGGAATAACCTACTTGGAGGCATGGAAACAGAAAGGGATCTTAGAGTCCTAGTGGACATGCGTCATCAGCGTGACGAAGCCATCAGAAAAGCTAATGGCGCTTTATCATGCATCAGCAGATGCACAACGAATTGATCGAAGGAGGTGGTACTTCCCTCTAATCGGGCCTCTAATCGGGCGCCGGTCAGACCACAGATGGAATACTGCGTGCAATTTTGGGTGCCACACTTCAAGTGGGTGTGGATAAACTGGAGAGGGTCCAGAGAAGGGCCACTCATATGGTTAAGGGCTTGCGGGCCAAGCCCTACGAGGAGAGACTAGGGCACCTGGATCGCTTCAGCCTCTGCAAAAGAAGGTTGAAGGTGACCTTGTGACTGCGTATAAGTTCATCATGGGGGCACAGAAGAGAATTAGTGAGGCTTTACTCACCAAGGTGCCCCTGGGAGTTACAAGAAATAATGGCCATAAGCTAGCAGAGAGCAGATTTAGACTGGACATTAGGAAGAACTTCTTCACA